>CM036772.1:8270346-8870346 GCA_020796225.1 Arion vulgaris
AAATTCACGTCTACTGCGAATGACGTTGCAAATGCACAAAAAGCACATGATGTTTTTTAAAATCCTGAAATCGGTTTTCAAATTTAAGTCAGATATCTTCTTCTTCTTCAGCGATCTCTGGTCATACGCTAAATTTACTGTGGATCGCTAAACTGGACAGTCAGCTTCATGTCTGTCGGGTTTCCCAAAGCTTAGATTTGGGATTACTGGGTGTGGCCACATGTTTCTTCTCAACTCACCCCAGAAGAGGACAGTCTCTTTCATAGTATGCACCGGTGTCTGTTCCGTGCCTGACACTAGCAGAGAGCTGTTTGACTTGATCCCTAGCTCCAGAGTGTTTGTTGAGTGTGCAGCCTGGTGAGTAGTCGAAATTTACGACTCATCTGCCCTATTAGGTGTTTGAGGGAGTCTTTTCCTATAACTCTTCGTTCAGTGTTTGCCTCCAGTCTTTACTTAGATTTTCTCTCATGAGGGTTTTGACCT
Organism: Arion vulgaris; assembly: GCA_020796225.1. Classification (NCBI taxonomy): domain Eukaryota; kingdom Metazoa; phylum Mollusca; class Gastropoda; order Stylommatophora; family Arionidae; genus Arion; species Arion vulgaris. The sequence goes on from CM036772.1 coordinate 8,270,830, forward strand.
CATGAAAACACAGGGGCTGGAATTTGCCTTAGCACTGCCTCCTTAGCTAAGACATCGGCATTATCAGTGCTCGCAATGCCACAGTGAGATGAATCCACTGTGGGTGAATTTCATTTCCTTTTTTAAAGCTGAGTGCCTTTGATTTTGTACTGTGCCGCTAGCGGATTAGCCTCCAGGGCTTGTATAGCTGACAGTGAGTCTGGTAATAGCCATCACATCTTGTGCCTGCAGGTGCTGCTTTAATGTGCTGTGCCGCTGTCAAGGGCTATGAGTTCTGCTTGTAGTTGAACATATTCTTCCAGAAGGGGCCGCTAGAGACACAGTAGTAGCATCTGGGTGCCTAATGTAATAATTCTGCTCCACCATTCATGGTTGCTCTCCATTAAGCTGATCCATCTGTGTAAATTCTTACTCAGCTGTCTTCTGAAAACACAATGGAAATGTTCCATTGTAGCTGCTTTCTTCACTTCAGGGGATTAGGCTCGGTATCTTGCGCAACAATTTAGGATGGAGGCTGAGAAGTTTAGTGTGCTACTGAGTCTGGTTCCAGGACAAAAAGCAATTCTCTGTATATGGAATTATTATTTAGTAGTTCCAAGAATGACTTTCTATTTATTTTGCTTTGTGGTTTAGACATGCATGCTATAGTCAGTTTTTGTTCTGGCCGCCATTTTTTTCATGCAGTGGATGGTGGGCATCGTTTTAACTCTTTCAGTCTGTAGAATCACTTTTCTCCTTCTTCTGTCTTTCAAGGACTGGATGTTGGCTGTCTTTTCCATTTCTACAATTGGTGAAGATTTCAGCGCCTTGCTAATAGTAAGTGACAATTTGCTTGAAGCTTTTCATATCGATTTGTTTGAATGGGCTGCTGATATCCATGACGATGACGCATATTCCAGGTCGGGATCTAACTGCACCAGTGTATACCTGGGAATTAGACCACCTATCAGCCTCCCAGGTAGGTCTGCAGCTTCCGCATCACGCTTTGTTTTCCATAGCCTAAGGGAGCCACCGGGACCCATAATCGCCTGAACAACCCCCAAATTCCTCTTCTGAATCCACTATCGCCAACCTAGAACGCTTCAGTGACCACTGAGGGGCGGTACCGCTCACTTTGGGGAAACGCTGGTTCAAAACCCTTCCTGACTCCTCTTCTGCGGTTCCAAAACAGATTTGAATCTTTATTGTGACAATTTCATCTGAAACCCTAATCAATAGTCTCGCTATTGACAATTTAATTATGCAATGATAACATTTAAACAATAATAATGGGACATAAAAGTGTCACTACCACATTTATTATATTATGTTAGAACCGGATTTGATTATACAGGGTGTTCAAGATAATTGCAAGTCTCATTGAAAATTGGTGTTGCTAGTGTTACTTGAGTTGTGGCTTATTTACTATTTAAACTGGTCTTGACGATGCTCGTCCTACGTCACATTTGTTCATCGCCCCTTCCCGCACTACAATTACACACCGTCACACAACTTACCTATACTACGTCACAACTGAACCTTTCTCATTTCCATACATATATGCCAGACAGTTTACTTCTCCATGGGCTGCTTGCTGAACACCCTGGGAACAACTACAGATATCTATCGTGGGACTTAGTGACACTAACACCTACAGCAATTACAAGGCAATAATTTCTATAAAAATTCAACCTTTTATTTGGTGATTTCTGTGGTGCAGAGTTTAAGTGCTTGCTTCTAGTTAAAAAGATATTCCGTTCGCTCCCTCAGGAGCCATCGGGATATTTTTCAGATATCCCAGATCTCAATGTAGGTAAGCTCGAGTTCTATCCATTGGAGATTGACGAAAAATCCTGGTAGTACCCGTGTTCGTTAAGGGATGCAATAGAAACATTGCTGTCTAACATTGAGATGAGCTTGGCTGACAGACACTGCTTGGGCAAATCATTTTCGCCAAGGACGCAATAGAAACATTGTCAGTTCAACAGTGAGAGGAGCTGGCTGACAGACACTGCCGGGTATAAATCATTACAAAACTTAAAATAGTTTCATTATCTTCTAATTTACATCGGGAAACCCTACGGGCGCTATGGAGTTTTGACACTTCCAAGTTGTTATTCTCCTGTGCAATAAAAGAGATCGAACACATATGGTTACTCACCGAAGTGCATCTTGAATGATATTAATAATTTTCTTCTTTCAGTGTCTGCTCTTGACTAATTTAATTCACTCTTTTTATAATATGTTTGACTTTTACAAGAATGTATACATTGTACATTGGTTTGATAGGCCCTCAAACGTACAGAGACTTCTACACGTTTCAAGACATGTACATCCTGATTTCAGCCAAACTCCTTAGTGAGCATCTTACGACATGCATGACAGGCAACAGTGGTTCTATTCTTTACACCCCAAATTTGGAGCACTCAGCAACCACTCAAGGGATTTTGATGAATCACATGAAATCTACTTTGTCAGTTTCTAAGAGTATGTATGTGTCATGACTGTAAACTGAGTTGAACTGGATATAGAAAGTATATATAGACAACATCCAGTTCAGTGTAATGGGGTCCGTGACTCTAGATTCATGTCAGATTGGATGATGAAAGAATGAACAGACACAATCCCTCCTACAGGATCACTGGAGTTGGATGATGTAAGAATGAACAGACAATAACCCTCCTACAGGACTGGAGTTGGATGATGAAAGAATGAACAGACACAATCCCTTCCTACAGGATCGAGTTGGACAGATGAAAGAATGAACAGACACAACTTCTCTCCTACAGGATCGAGTTGGATGATGACAGAATGAATAAACACAATCCCTCTCCTACAGGATCGAGTTGACGATGTAAGAATGAATAGACACAATCCCTTCCCAGGATCGAGTTGATGATGAAAGAATGAATAAATACAATCCTCTCCTACAGGATAGAGTTGGATGTGAAAGAATGAATAGACACAATCCCTCCTACAGGATCGAGTTGGATGATGAAAGAATGAATAGACACAATCCTCTCCTACAGGATCGAGTTGGGATGATGAAAGAATGAACAGACACAATCCTTCTAGGATTGAGTTGGATGATGACAGAATGAACAGACACAATCCTCTCTCCTACAGGATCGGAGTTGGATGATGAAAGAATGAACAGACACAACTTCCTACAGGATCGAGTTGGATGATGAAAGAATGAACAGACAACTTTCCTACAGGACTGAGATGGATGATGAAAGAATGAACAGACACAATCCTCTCACAGGATCGGGAGTTGGATGATGAAAGAATGAACAAACACAATCCTCTCCACAGGACGGAGTTGGATGATGACAGAATGAACAAACACAACCTCCTACAGATCGAGTTGGATGATGAAAGAATGAACAAACACAATCCTCTCCTACAGGATCGAGTTGGATGATGAAAGAATGAATAAAACACAACTTCCTACAGGATCGAGTTGATGGATGTAAGAATGAACAGACAATAATCCACTCCTACAGGACTGAGTTGGATGATGAAAGAATGAACAGACACAATCCTCCTGTTATGATCGGAGTTGGATGATGAAAGAAGGAACAGACACAAATCTCCCTCCCTAAGCAGGATCGAGTTGATGATGAAAGAATGAACAGACACAACTTTCCTACGTGACTGGAGTTGGATGATGAAAGAATGAACAGACACAATCCTCTCCCTACAGGATCGAGTTGAAGGATGGTAAATGAACAGACACAACTTTCCTACAGGATCGAGTTGGATGATAAAAGAATGAACAGACACAATCCCCTCCTACAGGATCGAGTTGGAGATGAAAGAAATGAACAGACACACAATCCCTTCCTAAGCAGGATCGAGTTGGATGATGAAAGAATGAACAGACACAATCCTCTCCCTACAGGACTGGAGTTGACAGATGAAAGAATGAACAAACACAATCCCTTCCTGCTATGACTGAGCATGATGAAAGAATGAATAAAACACAATCCCTTCCTACAGGATCGAGTTGATGATGAAAGAATGAATAGACACAATCCTCTCCTTCCTACAGGATCGGAGTTGATGATGAAAGAATGAACAGACACAATCCCTCCCACAGGATCGGGAGTTGGATGATGAAAGAATGAACAGACACAATCCTCTCCTACAGGATCGGGAGTTGATGATGAAAGAATGAACAGACACAATCCTCTCCTACAGGATCGAGTTGGATGATGACAGAATGAATAGACCAATCCTCTCCTACAGGATAGAGTTGGATGATGAAAGAATGAATAAAACACAATCCTCTCCTACAGGATCGAGTTGGATGGACAGAATGAATAGACACAATCCTCTCCTACAGGATCGGGAGTTGATGATGAAAGAATGAAATAGACACAATCCTCTCCTGTGACTGGAGTTGATGATGAAAGAAATGAATAGACATAACTTTCCTACAGGATAGAGTTGGATGATGAAAGAATGAACAAACACAACTTCCACAGGATAGATGATATGTAGCAATGAACAGACACAATCCTCCACAGGATCGGAGTTGATGATGAAAGAATGAATAGACACAACTTCTCCTACAGGATCAAATGAGTTGGATGATGTAAGAATGAACAGACAACTTCCTGCTGCGGATCGGGAGTTGGATGATGAAAGAATGAATAGACACAATCCTCCTACAGGATCGAGTTGGATGATGAAAGAATGAACAGACACAATCCTCTCCTACAGGATAGAGTTGGATGATGAGAGAATGAACAAACACAACTTCCCCTCCTACAGATAGGAGTTGGATGATGAAAGAATGAACAGACACAATCCTCTCCTACAGGATCGAGTTGGATGATGAAAGAATGAATAAACACAACCCTTTCCTACAGATAGAGTTGGATGATGAAAGAATGAACAGACACAATCCCCTCCTACAGGATCGAGTTGGATGATGAAAGAATGAACAGACACAATCCTCTCCTACAGGATCGAGTTGGATGATGAAAGAATGAATAGACACAAATCTTCCTACAGGATCGAGTTGGATGAAAGAAATGAATAGGATACAATCCTCTCCTACAGGATCGAGTTGGATGATGAAAGAAATGAACAGACACAACTTTCCTACAGTGGATCGAGTTGGATGATGAAAGAATGAACAGACACAATCCTCCTACAGGACTGGAGTTGGATGATGAAAGAATGAACAGACAATCCTCCCACAGATCGGGAGTTGATGATGAAAGAATGAACAGACACAACCTCTCCCTACAGGATCGAGTTGGATGATGAAGAATGAACAGGAGAGCCAGTCCCTCCCATGACCTATTGGGATGATGAAAGAATGAACAGACACAATCCCCTCCTACAGGACTGAGTGGATGATGAAAGAATGAACAGACACAATCCTCTCCTATGATCGAGTTGGATGATAAGAATGGGAACAGACAATCCCTCCTACAGGACTGGAGCTGGATGATGAAAGAATGAATAGATACAATCCCTCTCTACAGGATCGAGCTGAATGATGTAAGAATTAATAGACAAGCAATCCTTCCCTACAGGACTGGAGTTGAGGATGAAAGAATGAAACAGACACAATCCTCTCCTAAGTGGATCGAGTTGGATGATGAAAAGCAACGAACAGATACAATCCTCTCCTACAGGATCGAGTTGGATGATGTCAGAATGAACAGACACAATCCTCTCCTACAGGATCGAGTTGATGATGAAAGAATGAATAGACACAACTTCCTACAGGATCGAGTTGATGATGAAAGAATGAATAGACACAACTTTCCTACAGGATCGAGTTGGATGATGAAAGAATGAACAGACACAACTCTCTCCCACAGGATCGAGTTGGATGATAAAAGAATGAACAGACACAATCCTCTCCTACAGGATCGAGTTGGATGATGAAAGAATGAACAGACACAATCCTCTCCTACAGGATCGAGTTGGATGATGAAAGAATGAACAGACACAATCCTCCTACAGGAGATCGAGTGCTGATGATAAAAGAATGAATAGATACAATCCTCTTCCAGTGATCGAGTTGATGATGAAAGAATGAACAGACACAACTTCCTACAGGATCGAGTTGGATGATGAAAGAATGAACAGACACAATCCTCCTACAGGACTGATGATGATGAAAGAATGAAATAGACACAATCCCTCCTACAGGATCGAGTTGGATGATGAAAGAATGAACAGAGACAATCCCTTCCTACAGTGACTTTGCTGGGATGATGAAAGAATGAACAGACACAATCCCCTCCTACAGGATCGAGTTGGATGATGACAGAATGAACAGACACAACTTCTCCCCACAGGATCGAGTTGGATGATGACAGAATGAACAGACACAATCCTCTCCTACAGGATCGAGTTATTTAGATCGCCATTTATAGGGCAAGCTACCCTAGTAAATAAAATGCTGCAGAAACCGGATGTGCTGGTCTAACCACCATAGGCGCATAATTGGCACAACGTAAATACGTTCTTGTCAAAGATCAATTATATATCACAATAAGAAGGATAAAGTTGGTCGCGAAGAACGAACCACCAGAAGAAATCTCTTTAACAGTGCATCCATATTGGATTTGATGATAGAAAAATGAATAGACATCAACTTCTACCGGAATCCATCGTTTCAATCTCCAAGACATTTCGTAAAATATATATTCTGACGAAGCGAAAGCTGTCATTATAATACATCTGTCGCCAAACAGGTTCCTGGCGAGTCTAGTAGCTTTGAGAAAAGGCGATAATGTCTTTTCTTTTTAGAGTTTGAGTTAGTTACATTTGTATGCCAGAATCCCGACCGCGACGCCTCATTTACAAATGCAATTTTCCAGAGGCCCCTAGGATTGTTGCTGGAACTACGGAGCTTATGCTTTGTGCAATACTCGCGGCATGACAGTTGAACTGAAAGGGCTGAGCCATATTGGGTAAAACCTTGTGCAATGAAGTCAATATTTCGGCTGTAGACCTTCCTTTTTTGCCGATCCAGAAGCACTTGAGCTTTCAGCTCTTCGGCTTGGTGCCATGGACATCGTAACCCTTCGATTCGGTGCCACGAACACCGTAAATCTGGAGAACCTGTTGCTTTTCTGCCAGCCCGAGAAATTGAACCCGCACTCACAGAGGTCTTGTCACCCGTCGTTCAACACGCTACGAACACGCTGGGCAGGCGGGCATAGACCTTCTTTAAATACTACAGTCCAGCTTTGGCCACTATGGAATGTAGACTTGGACTCCTTCAAATTCTGGGAATATCAGGTTTGTCATAAACAAATACATATTTCTATAACATTTTGTTACCAGTGATAAACTTAGTCTCTGACAGCAACACACCACAGAAAGCTCACCATGTGTGAAATGAAATACTTGAGGAAGGCCTGTGGAGGTCACCAGGAAAGATGGACTACGAAATGAGGACATCAGAAGCAGAGTGGGCATAGCTTCATGCACTGAATACATTGAAAGACAACAAATGCAGTGGCTTGGTTATTTAATGTGAATGGAATACAACTAACCACAAATAACAGAATGCAATAAAAAGAGATCGGAGTCTAGCTATGTAAAGGCTTGCCTGCCCAGCGTGTTCGTAGCGCGTTGAACTACGGGTGACAAGTCCTCTGTGTGTGCGGGTTCAATTCCGCAGACTGGCAGAAAAGCCACAGTTTTCCCAGATTTACGGTGTTCGTGGCACCGAACCGAAGAGTTACGATGTCCATGGCAACGAGCCGAAGAGCTTTCAGCTCAAGTGCTTCTGGATAGGACAAAAAAAAAAAAGAGTTATGTGAAGACCAAGAAAATGATGGATAGACAATATCAAGACCACAGTAAATTAACACGGATACAACACAACAAGGGCAACTCATATGGCCCTGTAACGTACATTAAAGCCCCCATCCCTACGCTTAACGGCAAGAGTAGACAACCAATTCTATCATCCACCTGTGGAAAGACAATAGACACAATGGACATAATAAGAAAATACAGCGATAATTGTATCATCATCATCATTATCAAATAGCTAGTCCTGAGCAGAACTTTACCACCCCAACAGTCCTCTGGAATTTCTATCTCTCTCATAGGTCAGATATGCCTCTGCAGCCGTCAGGTTCATACCATCAGTTACAACCTGAATCTATCTTCTCCAAGGTCTTCCTCTTCCTCTCTGTGCCAGTATGCCTCCTTCATGATAGTTTCTCCTGTCCTTCCTGTCTTTTTATATATTCAGAATACCTCAATTTTCTCTTTCTTATTGAGATAATTTGGACATATAAAAAGACATGAAGGACTGGAGAAGACCATCATGGAAGGAGGCATACTAGCAAAAAGAAGAAGAGCAAGACCACGGAGAAGATGAATTCAGGATGTAACCGTGTAGCATCTGTCGTTTAGAAGTAGAAGATGCTCTAGTTATTGAACAGTACTGAAATAACGATTATTTGCGATAACTAAACTGAAGTGCAGCAACAGATGTGCTATACTATATACAGAAAATAAATATGAGTCTTTCAACTACACACATTTACTTTTTCATGATTCAAGTCTCAACCATTGCTAAACTGAATACACAGACAGAAAATACTAAACTTAAAAAAAATGGATAGCCTTTCTGTTTTAATTGAAAAGAATAATAATAATAGAACACTGTTCGTGTTTACTCTGTCAATGCTTGTAATTCGTAAGTATATATTTTGAAATAAACGTGTAAACGTATTGTCAATATAAGCAAGAGACAGACATCAATAATCGAAAATGTGAGAGTTGGTTAGTAAAGTGCATAGAAATAAGGAAAGTTAAATATTTCGACACATCAAACGACATGAGTGTCTAGAGAAGATAATTTTAGAGGGAATGGTGCCTGAAAGAAGAATGAGAGGAAGAACTAGAAAACGATGGGTGCAAGATGTTATTGACGATCTGAGAATGACTGTTGCTGACGCCGGATAACTTGTACAGAATAGTTTTTCAGGACTGCTGTCATGGGAGCCAAGTTTCGGAAAGGACAAGCTACTTGATGATGATGATGATGATGTGATGATGATGGATGAGAAGAGGAGGTTTAGAACACATTGTGACAACCGGTAAAATGGAAAGAAGACGAGATAGAGGAAGACAGAGAGAAACAATATTAGACAGTCTGACTTCATGGCACGGAAGAGCGTCAAGATCGGACATGATAGCAAATACTAGGGACAGAAATTTGTGGAGATCCATGATCGTCTATGCCAGCCAGCACGGCACCTGATGATGATGATAAAGCTTTTAAAAATTAGACGTACTTGTTCATTTGTTATTGCAACATTTTTTTTCCCCATTCCATTTTATATTTTTGTTCCGTTTTGGAAAATAACTTTCTCTAGTGTCGACAGATTTCTCATAAATTTTATGTATTAAGTTGTTTTCTCCTAATATCAATCAAGTGCCATGCATGCCGGCATAGGCGATCATGTCTCTCCACCTCTCTCTACTTGATGAATGTAATCATTTCTGACGTCGATCTTGTGTTGAAACATGATGTCAGGCCATCCAACATCTTCTCCCTCTGTCTTCCACGATCTATCCTTCCCTGAATTTTACTTGTTACCACCAAATGTTCGAAACCTTCTCTTCGCATTATCTCCCCGAAAAACCTTGATTGTCGGATTCCTATTCTTTTGATAAGGTTTCTTTGTGTGCAGCCCTTATTTAGAACCTCATCATTTGTTTTCTTTACTGTCCATGGAATTTTCAATATTCTTCTGTGGATTCTAAAATCGGATTGATTGCTTGTTCATTATCTCCTAATATAACTTAACCAATTGTTTTGTATATACCTGAATTCTTTGCTACATTAAAGTCTTTTAGTTGATTCTTCTATTGTATCTGTTGTTGTACTTTGAAAAACTATACATATCTTTGAACAGTGGCGGCTCGTGATCATTTTTATTGGTGGGGCCAGACAGAAATTTTCGGAAAAATCATGGTTTCGGTTAATTTATATTTTAATGTATAAAATAATAAATACACGTTACACCTTATTTTTGTGGGGCCCGGCCCCACTGGCCCTTAATGACGAGCGGCCACTGCTATTGAATATAAATCTTACAGACAAGTCCACCGTATACATTTGCAAGAGAAGAAAACAAAAAATGAATTATCCAGAAAGACTTCAAAACCAAAGAAAACTAACTAACGCTATTAAAATATTTTGGAAGTATAATAAAGCAGTGGAAAAACATATATGTGCTTTTGAATATAAGTGTTACAGAAGATTCCTTCGTATACCTTTAACAGAGAAGAGAACAAATAGATCCAGAAAGAACTCCAAATCAAAGAAAACTGTTTGATGCTACAAATCAGAAAGAGAAAATTGAAATATTTTGAACATAAAAGGAGACACGAAGGGCTGGAGAAGACCAACATGGAAGGAGGCATACCGGCAAAGAGAAGAAGAGGAAGACCACAGGGAAGATGGATTCAGGATGTAACTGATGGTTTGAACATGACGGCTGCAGAGGCAGGACATCTGGCCTTTGTGAGAGAGTTATTCCGGAGGACTGTTGGGAAAGGGGGAGGCAAAGTTCTGCTCAGGACAAGATACTTGATAATGATGATAAAAAAGATGAAGATTTGGAGAATAACATTATAGAAGGAAGTATTTCGGCAAAAAGGAGAAGGAAAAACCACAGAAAAGATGGATTCATGATGTGATTTATGATTTTATCATGACGGCTGCAGAGGCGGGACATCTGACATATGAGTTAGAGAGAAATTCCGAGGGACTGTTAGTGTAAAAGTTCTGCTCAGGACAAGCCGTTAGATGATGATATACTTTGATTCACGTTAAAGCCGGAGTAATACAATTGGGTTTCAGGAATGTGTCCACAGGCGCGTGCTGACAGTTCTACTTTACAATAACGTGAAATGGTATGCAATGAATATTCTATGTCTATAATCATTTTATGCATATCTGATCCTCTTGTATATTCCTTCTTATTAACCAACCACATTAGTTCCAACAGTGTCTCTAGGACAAGGTGGTTAGGATATTTGCCTGTCGTTCTGAAAGTTGTGTGCTCAAACCTGGACCGAGTTACATGTGCAATTTGTTCATGGACTGATGCTGAGGCTACGGAGTTCGTGCTTTGGGCAACACTCTTAGCATTTCTGCAGACAGAGAAAGGGAAGTATGGAGAAACCTGGTGCAACGAAGTCAATCTTTCGTCATTAGATGCTTTTGACAAGTGGTTCTCAAACGTCTTGAAATTGTGGCACACTTAAAGTCAGACACAAAATCGTAGGTGCACTATATACACAGATTTAATAAATAAAATACAAAAAGCGAAGAAATACAGAAATAATTGGAAAATGCTACGCACCTTTATTCATCATTTAATTTCTGCCTTTGAGAAGCATGAGTCTGATGTGTCTTGGCAATTTTTTACCCTTGCCTCGTTGCAGACTCCTGATCTGAGATTTTCTAGGGCGCACCTAGGAATGTCACGGAACAAACTGGTGCACCTGGGAACACCCTTTGAGAACCACTGCGTTAGACATTTATATTTTTACAATCAAACTGAATTTTATATATATATATATATATATATCATCATCATCAAATAGCTTGTCTTGAGCAGAACTTTGCCTCCCCAACAGTCCTCCGGAACTTTTCTCTCTCATAGGCCAGATGTCCTGCCTCTGCAGCCGTCATGTTCAGACCGTCAGTTACATCCTGAATCCATCTTCTCCGTGGTATTCCTCTTCTTCTCTTTGCCGGTATGCCTCCTTCCATGGGGTCTTCTCAGCCCTTCATGTCTTTTTATAGTCCAAAATATCTCCATTTTCTCTTCCTTATTTGTAGCATCAGTCAGTCTTCTTTGATATATATGTATATATTAACATATAATTTTAATTTCAGGACTATGTTGCGTGGATGGTTGCACAATAGCAATCTGTGACCGAGAGACTAGTGCTCGTTTATACAAAGGTCAACCGGTCTGTGAGAACGCAGAAGAAGGCATTGCATGTATATTCAAAGCACTCGACGTTGCCAAATATCCAACACTAGCTGCCAATTTTGTAAAAAACGCTAAGACTCAATACGAAGCAGCCTTTGCAAAAATTAACATTACTTGTACTATACGGACTGATGTTATATTTAGAATGGTTGGCTTCACACCGACAAGAAAAAAAGCATAAACATAAGGTGCCGTACCGACTGCTATGTCATCATGGATCTCCCCACACCTACATCCCTGTTATTTGTTGTCATCTCAGATCTTGTCGCACTTCCGTTCCAATAAGGCAGGCTGTGTAAAATTATATCTCTCTCTCTCTTTCTAGCCACAGCTTACTCTAGATAACCAGGCCTGACAACTGGCTGGGGGTTCCCTGACCTAAATCAGAAAGGGGCAGGAAAATATAGATGTTTAATAGAACACTGCAAGCTTTTTTGCAATTTTACTAAATTCTGTGAGTCTATAGTTATTTATTGGTGAAAAATATTCATTATATTGATATTCCTTATTGCTAAACTTAACTTGTTGCATAATATAACTTCGAGTTAGCATTTTGTGTTGATTTTAAAATGAATTCGTCTAAATACACCAATACTGGAAATGCGAGGTCACGTGGTGTAGTTGGGGTCTGATTTCCCATCATTCTTACCTGAGTCCGAAGGCCCATAAGTTTATAGTTGGCTCTGTTCTAACTCTGTCTTCCCTCGACGTGTTCTAAACCTCCCCTTTTCATCACATATTCGGAAAATTCTGATGACCTATTTCTTCTATTGACAATAAGTTTTCCCTGTGTCTTGTCCTCATTCAACACCTCCAGTCATTTTAGCAGTACATGGGATTCTCATTATTCTTCTGTAAAATCATATCTCTGTGGCCTCCAGAGATTTTCTAACTGTTTGTTTATTGTCTATAACTCGCATCCGTATGTCAGTATTGGTTCTATGTAGCACTGTATGACATTCTGATCTCAATTGACAATAAATAAATATTGACAAACAATCAGTTTCATTTTGAAATATCTTCATTACACTACGGGCACGTCCATAGGTGCTCCGATCTCCTTCACAATATTTCCAACAGCTTACAGCGACTGACCGCTTCAGGTGTCAACAAAATGGCGTACGCAAAATAACCATTACGTCTAACAACTGAGTTGTCTCAATATTATTCTGTACAGAGCGATGCTGTAAGCGAATCAATCAAAAGCTTAATGGGTGTCTATCTGCTGATGAGCTGAGCGACTGCGGTACAGCCAGTCTCTAACGTGGAAATGGATTCTCTGCCTCGCAATGGATCCTTTACAGATTATCAACAGCGTTTCACAAGCAAGCAATTCAAATCATTAACAACAAAACTGGTTAACGTAGACGATGCTGTTTGTTCATTCAAGTTATGATGTTGTTTTGGCAGTTTCATAGTTTTACGTGATAACAAATTAAATAATTTAGTGTCCTAGATTCTTTGTCATATTTTTGTTTTTTAGTAGTCATAGTTACTGAACGTATAAGTGGTGCCTAGAAAATCGAGGACTCGTTTACTGTGGTTGATAGCAAAGTCATGTAAAAGATATGCTACGATTTTTATTGATTAAGTAGTCTTATGTAGTCTGACCAAAGCTAATCGGTTTCTCCAAATATGAGAACTATTGTTTTTCTAAATATCAAAAGGCGAGTGACATCTAAATGTCAGTAGCTGTCTGACTTTCGCCCTGTGTTGCCGTGGCTCTTAAGGAAGCAAAGAATAGTAACACTGTGACCTAAAGCATGTGTGTCAAGCATTGCATGCACGTCATGTTAAGAGTCTAGATCTGAATCTAATCTTTTCTGTGAGTATTGTCCTTCTCTAAATATCAAAATACTCTAAATGTGTATGTCTGACTCTTCACTTGTTTGCATCTTAATCAAGTATCTTGCCTAGCAGATGGGACTGAGTTAAGGCCTAGGAAGATGCCTAGTAAATAAAAAGCGTCGCAGAAATCGGATGTGCTGGCCTACTTGTAGGCACGTAATACACAGTACAATTGTCTTAGGCCCAGATCATACAAATCACAGAGTTGTTAACAAGTGGTGGATATTGAGCGTTAACAGAAGACGAAGATGCTGTGTGACTTCTAAAAGACAAAATATACATCGAAGGAATGTAAAAAAGAACAGGGTCACAGCGCATTTTTCACTTCATTAGTGAATGTGATAATATTCACGAAATAGAAAGAAACTTTTAAAAACAATGCAAGTTTAGTATTCAGTAAATAGATACATAGAAAGAACCACAGAGATGTGGTTGTACAGAAGAATGCTGAAAATGGGCAGCGAAGGAAACAAATGATGAGGTTCTAAATAAGGCCCGCACACAAAGAAAACTTATAAAAAGAATAAGAATCAGACAATCAAGATTTTTCGCGCGTATAATGAGAAGAGAAGGTTTAGAACATTTGGTGACAACAGGTAAAGTTAAGAGGAGACGAGATCGTGAAAGGCAGAGGGAAAAGATGTGTGATGGTCTGACATCTTGGTTCGACAAAAGATTGACGTCAGAACTAATTACATGCACGAAGTAGAGAGAGTTGTGGAGAGACATGATCGTCTACGCCAGAAGGCATGACACTTGATTGATTGAAATAGATACAATGAAAAAAGCAGCGTGCGTATAGTGCTTGTACTTGTTGCTGTTTTTGGAGCTCTATAGTTTGACGTCATTAAAATGTGTGCACAAATAATAATGACACATGTTGTTGATTCTTAGAATACTAGTAGAATACTGCAACTGATATCTTTCTGTATAAGAAAGAGATCAGAGCACACATGGTTACTCAACAAAGTGCAATAATGTTGGTCCTATCAATCAATCAATCAATCAAGAACTCCGTAACTCCACATGGGCAGTGTATAACAGACACGCAAGAAAACTAAATCTCATCTACACAAGTCGTCTAAAACAGACTACTCAATATAAAATTAGAAGGACAACATTCTAAATACCGAAGTCCTCATAAAGGTCAAGATTCCAAGCGTCAACGCTCTGTTGCAGATTTCTCAGGGCGCTGGACCAATAACGTTGTTCTGCCTGATAAACGCATCCAGAACAGTGATGCATGGCAGCTTGAAGTGGTTGACGAACAGTTGGTGGACAGAAAAAACCTTTAAATACACTATTGTGTTTCTCTAAAATGCTGATATAGACACCGCGTCTGGAGAACACTAATGTATGTTATTGGAGCTACGGAGTTCATGTTGTGTTAAATACTCTCGATAAGGGGCGTATCTTCCTCTTCTTCTTTGCGTTCGTTCTGATTTATGATTCTTTTTGTGATGTATAATTGATCTTTGACACGAACGTCTGTTTTTACGTTGTGCCAATTATGCGTCTATGGTGAGTAGGCCAGACATCCGACTTCTCCAGCATTTTATTTACTAGGAAGCTTGCCTAGGATTTGCTCTTTTACGATCATTTTTCACTGTATATTTGGGCTTTATGATCGACGCCAATGAGCTGTGCAGCCTTTCTGACTATGTTCCGAATTAGGAGGCACATTTTTCGGGGCACATAAGCTTGTCCTGGGGCGGCATCTTACTCGTGCAACACGCCGTGAAAAGTGTTCGGAGTTGGATAACCTGTAAAATCTTTACAATGTCGGCCTTACTTTCTGACCACGTTGAGTTTATTCCGGAATAGGAACATTCTAAGCCTCTTCGAGGCGAGTGTCGGCACTTGGAATTTTGCAGTTTCTACTCTGCTTTTTTCCTGGTCCCGGGAAACACTGGACTGGGGCTGCACACAAATAATATATAGGTTCGTTTCATTAGGCGCTATAAGTGCAGCATAGATTTTGCGCTCGCCAAGCATCAACCGTTGTCCATTTCCAGGGTCACCATGTGAAGGTGGGGTAGGATCTTGATTAGTGCCAGCTCACTAATCCTGGCACGCCGTTGTCCCTATGCGCCTTTGGCCCCACGGAGAGTATCAATACCAAATCTTCAACATGAAACGATGGGAGAGGCAGACAGAGAGACAGATAGAAAGATAGATAGGCAGCGATACAGATGGAAAAAGACAAACAGACATAAAGATAGAGAGACTGACAGAGAGACAGACATAGTTACATACATCAATAGAGACGACAGAGATACCTACTGATACGTATACAAATAGACAGGCATAGAGACAGACAGAAAGAGAAATAGACAGAGAGACAGAGAGTGATACAACAGACAGAGAGACAGTAAGAGATACAGACGGACAGACAGACAGACAGATAGACATGCAGAGAAAGTGAGGGAGAAAGAGAACCCGATCAAAAGAACAGCATGAAGAAATAGTGTGTGTTGCAAAGACATGTACAAATAATACAAAACGTTTCTAAACATTTTACATCGTACTTGCGCTTAAAAGCTAACATCAGCCAAAAAAAACACAACAAAACTCACAATGATTGGAATATAAGTGATTATAACAGGAAAAGCAAGCAAAAAAAAAACAATGATTGAATATAAGTGATTATAACAGAAAAGCAAGCAAAAAAAAACACAATGATTGGAATATAAGTGATTATAACAGGAAAAGCAAGCAAAAAAACAACACAATGATTGGAATATAACAGGAATAAGTAAACAAAAAACACCCCACAATGATTGGAATATAATAGGAAAAAGTAAGCAAAAAAAAAAACTCACAATGATTGGAATATAACAGGAATAAGTAAGCAAAAAAACACCCACAATGATTGGAATATAAGTGATTATAACAGGAAAAAGCAAGCAAACAAAAAAAGCTAAGTACAGTATATTGCCGATTTAGCAATAAATCTAACGAAATAAAAAATAGTGTTAATACTGTTTACAATTCATAGTTCATAAATACGTTCCAACTTCACTGCAACGGGTCACCCCATAATTGTTTCTTTCCTGTGCCAACGAAGATCACACGAAATGCTAACAACTATGAAATGTCTCCTGTGTGAACTAATTCCAGATTTAAACAGCCGTGTACCGCCACAAAAAGCAACCTGCACCGCATAAATGCATATGGCCATCGCTAAAGTGTCAACACAAAACTGTTCATCACTTGAATTGCAATTCATGTCGAAGGGAACATCAATCACGACAAAATCCAGCTTTCTACACCCGCAGTATAACTGCATACGGCAGATTGAGTTTGTTCGTCATAACCGCTGTCCGCCCTTTTCTGAATACACACAACAAACGCACGGTTGACACAGCAAAAAGCATTCCATGTAACATTCATAGCTCACAGCATTGCGCAAGCACTAACTCAGTAGCTCGGCAAAATACCCGACCAAAGATGGTGGAAATGCGCTAGCAAGTCGTGTCCAGAATCAAACAGTCCTGACTCTAAATGGCCCTCCCGCATTTCGTCATTGCTGGCAGAACTGTTTATAAACTAACACGCTACGAAAACGATGAACACAAGACGGGACAAGATACTGGCAAGTTTCATGTATTTTTTTGTCGTCACACTGCTACCGGGTTGTTGCCCAGTGCCGTGGTTTTCTGTTTCTGTCTTGCGCTGTTCTGGTGGTTTGTGTGATTGTATTTTTTACCCTTTGTCAGGATTCTGCTATGCCATATAACCATCTTTTCCGTGGTCTTCCTCTTGCCTTCTTTCCGATGTTCTGTTGTAGAAGACTGTATACTGTGGAGTTTGGATGCATTCTTATTAAATGGCCAAACCACTTCATTCTTTGTTTATCTATGTAATCGAAGCAACGTTATGTGCCAACTTTCTTTCTTATGCTGATGTTGGTGACTCAGGTTATGTGCCAACTTTCTTTCTTATGCTGATGTTGGTGACTCAGGTTATGTGCCAACTTTCTTTCTTATGCTGATGTTGGTGACTCAGGTTATGTGCCAACTTTCTTTCTTATGCTGATGTTGGTGACTCAGGTTATGTGCCAACTTTCTTTCTTATGCTGATGTTGGTGACTCAGGTTATGTGCCAACTTTCTTTCTTATGCTGATGTTGGTGACTCAGGTTATGTGCCAACTTTCTTTCTTATGCTGATGTTGGTGACTCAGGTTATGTGCCAACTTTCTTTCTTATGCTGATGTTGGTGACTCAGGTTATGTGCCAACTTTCTTTCTTATGCTGATGTTGGTGACTCAGGTTATGTGCCAACTTTCTTTCTTATGCTGATGTTGGTGACTCAGGTTATGTGCCAACTTTCTTTCTTATGCTGATGTTGGTGACTCAGGTTATGTGTCAACTTTCTTTCTTATGCTGATGTTGGTGACTCAGGTTATGTGCCAACTTTCTTTCTTATGCTGATGTTGGTGACTCAGGTTATGTGCCAACTTTCTTTCTTATGCTGATGTTGCTGACTCAGGTTATGTGCCAACTTTCTTTCTTATGTTGATGTTGGTGACTCAGGTTATGTGTCAACTTTCTTTCTTATGTTGATGTTGGTGACTCTGTCACAGTTTCATGTATTGCAATGCATAATTTGAATTTTCTGGGACAGATTAGCATAAGCTTTTGCCTGTCGACTCGGACTCAAGAGGGTTGTAGGTTCAATTCCACACTCGAGGTTCCACAATACGTGAGGAAAGGAATTGGTCCTCCTAGCTTCTTCTTACTTATCATCAGGTGTCGTGTCTGCTGGCGTAGGCGAACATGGATCTTCACAACTCTCTGTCTTTGGTGTTGGCTATCATCTCAGATGTTGACTCTCTTCCATGCCATGAAGTCAGGCTATCTAAAAGTGTCTCTCTCTTCCTCTGTCTCGTCTCCCTCGATTTTACCGATTGTTTCTTCTTCTTCTTCGAACGCTCTATATCAACCTCCAGTTAACCACTCTGTGTGATTGGTATGTGATCTGAGCCTAAGAGCGATTTACTTTGTGCCAGTTTTCCATCTACAAGTAGGCCAGCACATCCGATTTCTGCGATGCTTTTTATTTACTAAGGTAGCTTCCCTAGGTCCCACATTAGACGCTTCTTACGACATGCCTTGTACCACCGCAGTGGTACTATTCTTTTCTCCCCTTGCGGGTCCATGTACTACACGGGTGACCGGTTGTTTCAATGGTTTCTAAGTCATTCGTCATCACGTCCGAAAAATGATGACTGCCTCTTTCTTATAATGATGTTAAGCTTTCTCTGTGTCTTGACCTAATTTTTTTTTTCCTCGATCCAGAAGCACCTGAGCTTTTCAGCTCTTCGGCTCGGTGCCATGGACATCGTAACCCTTCAGTTCGGTGCCACGAACACCGTAAATCTGGGGAATCTGTGGCTTTTTCTGCCATCCTGCGGAATTGAACCCGCACACACAGAGGGATAGTCACCCGTAGTCCAACGCGATTCGAACACGCTGGGCAGATGGGCCTTGACCTCATTCAACACCTCCACATTAGTCATTTTTGCAGTCCATTGGATTCTCATCATTCTTCTGTAAAACCAAATCTATGTGGCCCTCAGAGATGTTTCGATCTGTTTGTTTATTGTCCGTGACTGGCATCCTGCTTACTAGTGACATAGAACATAAGACGAACATCTATGTAAGAGACCAAAAAAACAACCTTGCAGGTCGGCAAGTACCATTCTTGACAATCGTGAAACGGCGTAAACTTGCGTGGTTCGGGCATGTGATGAGACACATCTCACTCTCTAAGACTATCCAACAGGGAACAGTTGGGGGTGGAAGAAGGAAAGAAGGGCAGAGAAAATCCTGGTTTGACCACATCAAGAGATGGTCGTGGCAGAATTTCTCCACATTGCTCGAGGAATTGAAGACAGAGATTCATGGCGTGCTTTTTGTGCTGATGTCTCCACAGTGCCACTCTACGACTCTAACGGGTTATGAGCTTTATTATAATATATTACTAGTGACTCGATATATAAAGTGATAGACACTTCAAACCCTACGATCTGAAAAGGCTACGGGAAATTGTGTTATTAATATAATGGGAATTTATGCAATTTGGTGGTAGGGTGTTTGCCTTTAGTTCTATACGTACTCAGTTCGTTTCCTGAGTGAAGCAATCAGCGATATCTTTCCAGAGATAATTGATCTCAGTATAGGTGGTAATCGTGATCATAGTGCTATCGGAGACGGACGATAAAATGTAGATCTCGTGTTCAGGTCGAGCACGTAAACCTCTAACAGTTAACAATCCATAAGAGTAAACTGAAAAACCGCTGCCTGATCAAAATTCATTTTTAAAAAATATTTCAGAAATAAAATTTCTGCAAAAAAATGATCACCATCTTCAAATTTACATCGAGGAAACTCGTCAGTGCTACAGAGTTTGTGCAGTGCTACTTAGATCTTAGTGTTTAAGACAAACATCGGAACACACATCGGGCTTTTCATGAAGATCAATGATGCTAGTCCTATCAATTAATCAACATATCTGTCAAGCAACTCCTAACACCTGCCTATATCGGATATTGATCTTGTTAGTGTTTTACCAACACTTAAGACGTAATAAAAGAAGAGTAAATTTCAGAATCAACATTAACAGTAAATCAAAACAAGCACAAGTGTCAACTTTGATCTACACATGTTGTTGTTTAATCTCTTACATCTTTACCGTGACCAATGAGAATGAGACGTGAGTTGTTATGTTATGTTATGTTATGCGATCGACGTCATAGCACATTGGGCATTCCCATTCGTGCTCTGTCCTCCGTTGCAGCAGCCATCCCAAAGTCCATTTGCTCACAGTACCCATGAGAAGTTGATTACTATATCTTCTCTCTCACCACGAAGACGACACTGTCTGGCATGTCCAAACTTAACACCTAATTCTCGAACTCGTTCCAGTGTCTGAGACCCGCCCATGTCACACAATTGAGAGCGTACCGCATTGATGATATCGGCTCTGTCCATGCTTCTGCCCACTTGAGTCGGGCACTGTTTGCAAGAGAGTCAGCACGCTCGTTACCCCGCACTCCAGCATGTCCAGGCGTGTACAGCCAAGTCATTTTCTTGAGATGTGATCTCCGAATGCTTTGAGTTTTTGCATGTCTTTAAAATGTTTCATGAAAAGCACGATTCTCGCCTGATCATAGAGTGATGACGTTATTAGGCTGTTAGAGTGATGACTTTATTAATCTGTTAGAGTGATGACGTTATTATGCTGTTAGAGTGATGACGTTATTAAGATGTTAGAGTGATGACGTTATTAAGCTGTTAGAGTGATGACGTTATTAAGTTGTTAGAGTGATGACGTTATTAAGCTGTTAGAGTGATGACTTTATTAATCTGTTAGAGTGATGACGTTATTATGCTGTTAGAGTGATGACGTTATTAAGATGTTAGAGTGATGACGTTATTAAGATGTTAGAGTGATGACGTTATTAAGATGTTAGAGTGATGACGTTATTAAGCTGTTAGAGTGATGACGTTATTAAGCTGTTAGAGTGATGACGTTATTAAGCTGTTAGAGTGATGACGTTATTAAGCTGTTAGAGTGATGACTTTATTAAGCTGTTAGAGTGATGACTTTATTAAGCTGTTAGAGTGATGACGTTATTAAGATGTTAGAGTGATGACATTATTAAGCTGTTAGAGTGATGACGTTATTAAGATGTTAGAGTGATGACGTTATTAAGATGTTAGAGTGATGACGTTATTAAGATGTTAGAGTGATGACGTTATTAAGCTGTTAGAGTGATGACGTTATTAAGCTGTTAGAGTGATGACGTTATTAAGCTGTTAGAGTGATGACGTTATTAAGCTGTTAGAGTGATGACTTTATTAAGCTGTTAGAGTGATGACTTTATTAAGCTGTTAGAGTGATGACGTTATTAAGATGTTAGAGTGATGACATTATTAAGCTGTTAGAGTGATGACGTTATTAAGATGTTAGAGTGATGACGTTATTAAGATGTTAGAGTGATGACGTTATTAAGATGTTAGAGTGATGACGTTATTAAGCTGTTAGAGTGATGACGTTATTAAGCTGTTAGAGTGATGACGTTATTAAGCTGTTAGAGTGATGACGTTATTAAGCTGTTAGAGTGATGACTTTATTAAGCTGTTAGAGTGATGACTTTATTAAGCTGTTAGAGTGATGACGTTATTAAGATGTTAGAGTGATGACGTTATTAAGATGTTAGAGTGATGACGTTATTAAGCTGTTAGAGTGATGACGTTATTAAGCTGTTAGAGTGATGACGTTATTAAGCTGTTAGAGTGATGACTTTATTAAGCTGTTAGAGTGATGACTTTATTAAGCTGTTAGAGTGATGACGTTATTAAGATGTTAGAGTGATGACGTTATTAAGCTGTTAGAGTGATGACGTTATTAAGCTGTTAGAGTGATGACGTTATTAAGCTGTTATGATATAGATGAAGTAGAAAGGCTACAAGTCAAGGAACGGGAAGAGAAGACTAAGAACAGAGATAAATGGAAGCATGCTGTAATTTAAGAAATGAACCTCAAAGGTTTGGAAATCGGAAGAGAGGAAGAAATAGTTCATATAATTTACTTGCATTTTTTAAATTAGTGTATTAATTCTTGCAGTTTTTGTTAGTTCTCAGATAACATCACAGTTTGACTGATTGACAATCCTAATACAAGCCTGGTTGGTAGATGTGTTTAAACTTAATGGATGTAACTATTCAGTGGATGTTACTATCTTCTATCGTTACTTTGTCTGCATTTGAGAAACCGGAAGTAGTCACTTCTTACACTTCTTTAGTAAGTAAAATATTAGTGTTTTTATTATTTTCTATTGCAGCGCTTCCCAAACTGCGACGCGGACCTCCGGGTGTCCACGAGGTTCTCACATTGGATCCTCAAACGCTTGAAGAAATATTATGATCCTTGACATTTCAAACAGAAAAATAAATCTTTAAAACATGTATAAAAACAGTGGTAAACTATTTCCGCTGCGGAATCAAAGGATCCGGGCAAGACCAAAGTCTGAAAGACAAAATAAAAGATCATTTGAAGTTTCCCACAGTCTGAGAAATTGAAGCCAGCTTGATTGTTGGTGTGGTGTAATAATAACTCCATCGCTAGAAGATTCTCATATATAGAAACTTGTGGTGGTCCGCAGAAGCAAAATATATTTTAAAGAGGGGTCCACGGTAATGCAAAGTTTGGGAACCGCTGGTCTGTTGTCTTTCCCCTAATGGTTGATGAAATTGTATGTCCACTCTTGCCGTTAAGCGTAGGAGTTGGAGTTTTTATTTAAGTTCCAGTGCTAGATGAGTCGTTCTTGTTGTGTTATATCTATGTTTATTTAGTGTGGTCTTGATATTGTCTATCCATTTGTTTCATGATCATCCATTGGCTCTAGTAGCTGATCTCTTTTTATTGTATGCTGTTATTGGTGGTTAGTTGTATTCAATTCTCATTAAAAAATCGAACCACTGCATTTGTTGTCTTTCAATGTATTTGATACATGAAGTTATGTCCTCTCAGCTTCTGATGTTCTCATTTCGTAGTCTATCTTTCCTAATGACACCCATCGCCTTCCTCATGCATTTCATTTCACATGTGGTAGGCTTTATGTGGTGTGTTGCTGTTAGGAACCAAATTTTGCAATGGTAACACTTTTTTTTAAATTAAACATTTATAAAAGACTTTTATAGATTCAGTCGAAGCATAGGAGCTGATCTGTTTAGTTTCCAACATTTATTGACACCTCTCGTGGTGATGCAATCTTTAGAGAACAATATATATCTATAATGTATTAAGTATTATATTAACACACACTTTAACTTGGGGTTTTCTGTGGTTAAGTTGTTAAGCTCTTTGCCTTGTTAGTCGAAGGTAGGGGTTCGAATTCGGACCTCGTCGTTCTGTTCATGAGTGCAGTTTAATTTCCAGAAACTCCTAGGATTGTTGCTGGAGCTACGGAGTTCGTGCTCTCGGCAGATGGCGGGCCATTTCTGCGGAAAGGGACCGAGCCATATGGAGTAAAACCCGATGCAATGAAGTCAATTCTTCGGCTTTAAAATCATTGAAACACTTTAACTTTTCTCTTCCTCTTCTTCACCTTTCAACTCCCAACGGAGCACAGGTCTTCAACAAACTTCTTCCAATTCTTTACACGTCTTGTCTATCCTATCAATATCAGTTTCCAACTCTCATCTCCAGTACTTCTGGGCCTTCCCCTACTCCTCTTGACATGCAGGTTTCAAAACAATGCCTGTTTTGCAATGCTTCCGGTCGACCTTACTTGAACTTTGCATAACGGAAATTAATTATGAATATATTACGACATCTTGAACTATGACCTCATTGTTTACTGACAGTCCATTTTAGACTATCAAGAAAACATACAATGAGTCATATTTAGTATAATATTGTCTTTCTCTTCCTACAGTTCACTTTTTGTTATCAATGACTAATAATATTTGAAATAGAAACATTAATTCAACGAAATAATTTGTATGTAGTCTCCACGAGATTCAGACACGAAATATACTTATATCTAATGAATAAACATTTAACGTGATCTGCTACTGATTTGGTTATGCAATAAACACTTTTGGTCACGACTAATCGAATTTTTAGAGTCCAAAAATAATTGCATGATGAACAACCCCACATGAAATAGGTCAGTTTGTAAACCACCTCGAACATACTTGAACTGATCCCCATTTTGGATATGACAAGATATTTATCCTACTTTTCAATAGAAAGAGATAACTGGGAGAATGCAGTAAAACTATTTACCAAATGGAGCATTGGTTTCTGAGAAGTAGAAGTAAGACGATCGTCTCTCGCTCCAAAGGTACCCGGTTCGTTCTTCATGTGGAGCGATCTAGATATTTTTCTAGAGATCTCTGCTCACAATGTATGTGAGATTGAGTTCCTAGTCATATCAGAGACAGACAATTAAATGTGGTTCAATGTTCAGGTTAAGCATGTAAAAAAAACCTTGTAGTTTAAAATCGACAAGAGAATGGAAATCTACTCATCATCAAATAGCTTGTCCTGAGCAGAACTTTGCCACCCCAACAGTCCTCCGGGATTTCTCTCTCTCATAGGCCAGATGTCCTGCCTCTGCAGCCGTCATGTTCAAACTAAGTTACATCCTGAATCCATCTTCTCCGTGGTCTTCCTCTTCTTCTCTTTGCTGGTATGCCTCCTCCATGATGGTCTTCTCCAGCCCTTCATGTCTTTTTATATGTCCAAAACATTTCAATTTTCTCTTTCTTATTTGTAGCATCAAACAGTTTTCTTTCATTTTCAGTTCTTTCTGGATAGTTCTATTTGTTCTCTTCTCTATCCAAGATATACGAAGGACTCTTCTGTAACATTCTTCTGTTATATTCAAAAGCACATATGTTTTTCCACTGCTTTATTAAATGTCTATGCTTCATGCAAATCCACTGTTTAGTCAAAATTTATTTTTAAAATGAAAATAAAGATCTTACAAAATGTTTATCATCTTCACAAAGACATTAGATAATCCTCTTCAGTACTATGGCGTTCGGGCTCTGCACCTGAAATCTTACTGTATAACTTGGCTAAGGTTGGCAGTGTTGAAGAACAAATATACTAGTCGCTGTATTTTTTCACGAAGTGAAATTCCATATTAAAAAATATGCAGTAGACAGGAAGAAAAGTGTGTAGTCAAAATGTAGTAAAAGATGAAAATTATGATCTTACATTTTTATCATCTTCATATTAAATCAGATACCCTCTTCGGTGCTATGTAGTTCGTGCTCCGCCCCTGAGATCTTACTGTTATAAGAATTAGATCTCAATACACATGGTTATTCACCGAAGGGCATGAATAATTATGGTTTCATTAATCAATAAATGAACCAATCAATCAAACCAAAGCAAATGCAGAAATTCAGATATAATAATAATAATAGTTCCCCTGTTACCGTTATACGTTACATAGGGCCTGCAAGCAATTTATCCATACCGCTCTATCCTGGGCAACTCACTCAATCTCCTCCATGGAACTGAGACCGATATTTCCTGCCTCTCTAAGCACAGTTCGTTTCAGGGTCTCCTTAATTCGTCCTCTCTTTCTAGAACCCTCTTTATCTCACTTCAATAGTTAGTTAGCTTCTTTCTTGCCAAAGGCGGCACATAGGGCAGAGGTTTTAGATCTCCATGTGATGCGGTTCATTGCGGATCTTGTATGGTTTTACATCCCAATAATTTACTTTCTTGTTGGATGGTTTTTCGAAAAGTGGTCTTTGGTCTTCCACGTTTTCTTTTTCCACTTCAATGCCTGGTGTGATATTCTTTGAATTCTTGCATTGAATTCAGATATATCCAACATATTATCATCCTCAGATTTCAAAGCGAGAAGCACCTAGCTGTAAACGGGACAATCAAATATGTAGCGCTCATTACGTATGCTGTTCATCTGACTTCAAATGCTATCAAGACAGACGTGGAGACATTCACTACTGTCGCAATACTGCAGTAAGTATCAGTGTCAATAACTTCATGTTGTTTTGTGGGACAAATTGCTTTTTATTTGTCCAATGATGTTATGTAATTTAATGTGCACGCAAGGTGAGCGAGAATGACAGAACAGGATATGTTCAGACTCTTCACCTTTCATACAACTTGTCTGTGAAAAATCTTACGCGACTACTATCTCGAACCAAGAATTGCTTGCACGATACCAACAAGAGAATATGGGCACTATCATCCGAAGACGACACTGGAAATGGATTGGACATGTGATGCGCATGGAGACTGGCTCCGACACGAAAACTGCACTGAGATGGACTCAAGAGGGTAGGCGAAAGCGTGGAAGACCCAAGACGACCTGGAGGAGAACGATAGAGCAAGAACTGAAGGAAATGAATCATAGCTGGAACACAATACAGAGGAAGGCCATGAACAGGGAAGAATGGTGTGCGTTTGTTGCTGCCCTAAATGCCAAGGGCGTAACAGGCTAAAGAAGAAAAAGCAAGGTGAGCAAAAAATAGTAACACTCCGACCTACAAGGCATGTCGTAAGAGGTGACTGGGGTAGGGGTCTATGGAAGCTACCCTAGTAAATAAAAGCTTCGCAGACATTGGATGTGATAGTCTACTTGTAGGTGCATAACTGGCACAAGGTAAACTCGCTCTTATTCTCGGATCACATACAAATCACACAGAGGGGTTAACAAGTGATCGATATGGAGCGTTCTTTCTCTTTCGTGATCACCGCTTAGAATGATATACCAGAGTTCCCTATAAATTCTCTTATTCATGTGAAAATCTGATTCATGCAACCTTAGCATGGGTGTGTTTCGTCAAATCTGGAACTGGTGCTTAACCTTCGGCGTTGTGTCCGTATTAGCCAGCGTTTACTGGGTTCGCTCTCCGTCAGCCTTGGGCTGTCCCCAGCCGACCTGCAAGGCAACAGGTTGCTCTTTTCTTTTAGGGTAGCTACCCTTAGACAACCTTTCCTCCCGGGTTGTTAAGCGTAATCTGCCCAGGTTACCAGTCTTTTTTTTAGACTACTTGGTTTGCCAGCCGTCCAGTTTTGTGTACGGTTTGCTTCGCTAGCCTTTGATTGTCCTCAATCAAACTACAAGGCAGTAGTAGTTCTCTGCGAGGGGAAACCTGGTTATTGTTCTCTGGATGGAGACCCAATCTTCGAGGCTCGCCACCGTTTTGTCCATCTCGCGTTTCTTTTGGGTGCCCTTGTCCACCGAGTGAGCCCGCCCCTTTTCTCTTCGTCACTTGTGCTGACATTGTTCTACTGGGCGACACCTTTCCCATTTCTATCTCACTGTGCACAGATTATCACCATTCGGTAGGAACGTTTGAACTGGATTCAAGCCTCTGCTGAGCTTTCCAGTTTTTCTGCACATTTGGGTGGTCCGCTCACCCCTACGTTTGCCAAGTCTTTTTGTCGCTCCATCATCAGCACCGTGCATGTCTGCCCCACCGGTGGGCTCTCCTGTGTATTGTCTGTACGCGTGCTCACTCTACTTTAGTTCCAGCTCATCGTGTTTATCAGGTTTCTCACCGTGCTCACATTTACTATGCCTCGAGACTGCCCGAACACCCAACTCAATTCGGGCCCCCACCTCATCGCCCCACGTCTCTTCTCTGGATGCACCCCTCATCCCTTTATGTTTATTTGTTCAGTTTTTCCCATCGGTCGGGAGAGACATGCATTAATAGTCACTCTGGGATTCTGCTCGTCTGTTTTGCGAGCGGATCTCATCCAACGTAACTGAGTCTGCATCACTACTTATACCAGAGTAACTCTCCCTCGATCTCTAATCGCTTAGCCAGACAGGAACCGTTGTTTGTTTTCAGGGTCACCACGTGGAGGTGGGGTAGAATCTTAGTTAGTGCCAGCTCCCTAATCCTGGCGCGACGTTGTCCCTATGCGCCTTTGACCACCAGTCCTGATTCAGGGTACGAAAAGATTTCTAGAACAGGCCTTTGTGTGAGTCTCATAAACAGCGTCTTTCATCGCCTCTGTTATCTCAGAGGGTCACATTTTGCGCGGTCGAGCTTTTGCGTTGCATCCACTGTATCGGAGTAACACTGCTCTGTGTACACTCTGTTGGTAATCTGCGTATGTGGCCGAACCATGTGTTATTTCTTGATAAAGTTCAGTACTGTTTTTGTACCACTTTTTCCTGATATCTTCATTTCTAAGCCGGTCTCTTCTTGTTACTCTCAGCATTCTTCATAGATATTTCATATCTATCGTGACTAGTTGATTATAATGATGATGAAATTGTTCAACAATAGGATAACCAGAGCCAGTGTGACTTTCGGAAGACTGCGTGTGACAGTGTGGGAGCGGAAGGGGATAAGCTTGGCCACAAAGCTGAAAGTTTACAGGGCCATAGTGCTAACCCTGCTGCTCTACGCTATCGAGACATGGATCGTGTATAGCAAACACGCATGAAAACTAACCCACTTCCACACAAGATGTCTACGCAGACTACACCAAAAAAAAAAAAAAAAAAACTGGCAGGACATAACGCTAGACACCGATAGCCTCAAAAGAGCAACACTCTCAAGCATCAACGCTCTCCTACAAAAGGCCCAAGTGAGTTGGGCCAGGCACGTTGCTAAGGTGGCTGATAAGCGCACCCCAAAAAAGTGGAAGTATGGCGAGCTTGAAAGAGCAGACAGGTGGATCAAGAGCGAGCTTGAAAGAGCACAGGTGGATCAAGAGCGAGCTTGAAAGAGCAGACAGGTGGATCAAGAGCGAGCTTGAAAGAGCAGACAGGTGGATCAAGAGCGAGCTTGAAAGAGCAGACAGGTGGATCAAGAGCGAGCTTGAAAGAGCAGACAGGTGGATCAAGAGCGAGCTTGAAAGAGCACAGGTGGATCAAGAGCGAGCTTGAAAGAGCAGACAGGTGGATCAAGAGCGAGCTTGAAAGAGCAGACAGGTGGATCAAGAGCGAGCTTGAAAGAGCAGACAGGTGGATCAAGAGCGAGCTTGAAAGAGCAGACAGGTGGATCAAGAGCGAGCTTGAAAGAGCAGACAGGTGGATCGAGAGCGAGCTTGAAAGGTGGTGGTCAGAAAAGACGCTTTAGAGACACTGTTACAGTGTCTCTGAAATTCTTTGATATAGACACCACGTGCCGGGTATCCCGTGCGCAAGATCTGTAAATGGGGCGCTTTAACAACACAAGAAGTGCTCGCATAGCAGAGAATCAGCGTGCCGTTGAGGCACAAAGAAAACGAACCACGCAAAAAAAATATAACACACAAAACACTAAAATGTCTAATCTTCATCATGTATGCCCTACCTTTGGTAGGAGACTGTGCTCTAAGATTTGACTCTACAGTCACCTCCTCACACACCAGAGAGGTGCAACAGCACACGTCTGAGACTGTTGTCATCATCTCTTGCGATGGACGGCATTATTATTATAATGATGATGGCTATCTCGATATCTCCCTCCTGACGCCCGCTATGTTTCACAACTCTATCTCTTTATCTTAACAGTATATAAGAGTGAACTCTCAGAGCTGTGTGCTTAGAAACAGTTGGTGTGAACATCATAGGAAATGCTGCAACAGTGAGTACAGTTGCTACCAATTCAAGCGAGGCGATAAATTCTACTGCACGCATTATAAAGTAAATTGTGCAATTTACATGAATGTTTGTATAAGGGCAATGTTGCAATTTACATGAATGTTTGTATAAGAGCAATGTTGCACATGAATGTTTGTATAAGGGCAATGTTGCAATTTACATGAATGTTTGTATAAGGGCAATGTTGCAATTTACATGAATGTTTGTATAAGGGCAATGTTGCAATTTACATGAATGTTTGTATAAGGGCAATGTTGCAATTTACATGAATGTTTGTATAAGGGCAATGTTGCAATTTACATGAATGTTTGTATAAGGGCAATGTTGCAATTTACATGAATGTTTGTATAAGGGCAATGTTGCAATTTACATGAATGTTTGTATAAGGGCAATGTTGCAATTTACGTGAATGTTTGTATAAGGGCAATTGTGCAATTTACATGAATGTTTGTATAAGAGCAATGTTGCAATTTACATGAATGTTTGTATAAGGGCAATGTTGCAATTTACATGAATGTTTGTATAAGGCAATTTGCAATTTACATGAATGTTTGTATAAGGGCAATGTTGCAATTTACATGAATGTTTGTATAAGGGCAATGTTGCAATTTACATGAATGTTTGTAGAAGAATAAGAGCAAGGTTGCAAGTTACATGAGTACACTTGTACAAGTAGAAGAAAGATGTTTCAATTTACATGAGTTATTGTATAAGTAGATGTTTCAATTTACATGAGTTATTGTATAAGCAGAAGAAAGATGTTGCAGATTTAATCAATGATTTTATAAGAAGTGCGATGTTGTAATTTACATAATTGTATGCACAAGTAAATAAAGAAACATCAAATGGCAGGATATGATCCCAGACACTGAGAGCCTAAAGAGAGCTGCTCTTCCAGTATCTACACAATCTTGATGCAGTCACAGACACGATGGACAGGACATGTTGTTCGAATACCGTGTTGCATAATACCAAAAAGATTCGTTTATGGTGAGCTGCGTAGCGATAAACGCTCCCAGGGTGATCAGAAAAAGAGATTCAAAGACACACTCAAGAACTCGATGAAATCCTTTGACATAGATGTCGACTACTGGGAGAATGTTGCTCACGACAGATCAACCTGGCCCACAATTCTTCGACACTGTTCTTTGGCCTGCGAGACAGGTAAACCTGCACGGAAGAAGCAGAAACGTCAAACTAGAAAGACACTAAAACTCCCCACAAGTGCAGGTTTTCCTTGCCCACATTGTAAAAACAATATTTCAAGCCTACATCAGGCTCACTAGTCATCTACGCACACACAGACAAACATAACGTAACGATATTCTCTTGGATGGAAAATGGTGGTCATCATCACCTGTGATGGACGAGCATCATGTACAAAAAGAAGAGCAATGTTAGTGTGTACAGAGTCATGGATCTAGAGCACATCCTTAATATTGATGATCGATTTGCTTGATTGATTATCCTAGGTGGTGTGCTGACACTGTTAGACAAACGTTTTGTTTCATTCTAACCAATGTGTGTTTCTTCTAGAATTTTTTGCGCACTGATTCTAAATATGATATTTGAGAGAGATGGGTGTCAATATTGGTGCAGCCCCAAAAGAACGACATAAAAAATATGCAAAGTGATTGATTAATCAACATCGAACTGGTGTGTTGGGTCGCTGGACGCTGCCAGATTTGCTGAGGCGGAGATCGGAGCACCTATGGACGTGTCCAGAGTGCTATGATGATAGTCCTTTGATAACTGATAACTGATAACTAATGATATTTTATTTTAATGCTGTCCCGTATCGTTCCCAAATAAATGTGTGTACAACAAATGATAGGTTTTGACACATCAGCTTTGCTACAGAAATGAGAGCACGTGTCCTTGTATATGTGGGAGGTACTGCAGACCAAAGACAGCAACAAAATCAACATCATCATTTATAATATCTTGTACCGTCTCCCCATCTGTGGTTAAATGGAATTGATTTCTAACAAATGATATTCTTTGATATGATGGCATATTTCTGTAAGTTCCTGTTTGATCACCTTTTGATCTTCAGTGGTACTATTCTTTGCTTCCCTTGCGTGACCCGGCACTACACGGACGACACTGCGACCTACAAAACATGTCGTAAGAGGCGACTAAGGTAGGGCTTAGGAAGCTACCCTAGTAAATAAAAAACGTTGCACAAACCGAATGTGCTAGCCTTATTGAAGGCGCATAACTGGCACAACATACAATCTCTCTTAGGTTCATACCACATACAAATCACAAAGAGTGGTTTAACAAGTGGTCGATATCGAATGTTGGAAGAAGAAGAAGCAGAAGATTAGCATCCGTTTTAAATACCTATATAGTTCTCTTTCTTTATTTGACTTTAAAATGTGCAACAGTGATATTTTTACTTTACGTGATGATATTAATTGTTTCAATAACAGGTGATTGAAAGAGATACAAAAGCATGTGCAGCAACGAATGTGATCTGTGATCGATCGTGCTGCCTTGAAAGTGATAAATGTTATCAAAATCAATTTGGTGGACAGAAATATTGTAGGAATGCTGAAGTAAGTGTTCATACTTTGCTGAATAGCTGGCACTACATGGCAAGTCCATCGTTTGTTAAACAACTTTAACTATTATAACATCTCCCTTATTTGTTAAACAACTTTTACTATTATAACATCTCCATTATTTGTTAAACAACTTTTACTATTATAACATCTCCCTTATTTGTTAAACAAGTTTTACTATTATAACATCTCCCTTATTTGTTAAACAACTTTAACTATTACAAGTAAAGGAACCCTTTCATACCTCGTGGTATATAGGTCAATACAGTGTTAGGCCTGCATTTTTATTGACCGTCGGCACACGATGGGTGATGTGGTCAGCATCACGCCGGCCGCCTTTACTTTCCCAGAGCATGTCTGGCACCCAGTTTCTCAGAGCCGTCGCGGTCGGGAAAAATTCCACGCGCATTGCGGAGTTGAACCCAGACCACCAGCCTTGCGAAGCGAGTTCACTAACAACTACGCTACAGCGGCTCTCTTAACTATTATAACATCTCCCTTATTTGTTAAACAACTTTAGCTATATACCATCTCCCTTATTTGTTAAACAATTTTAACTATAAAACATCTCCCTTACAGCTTTAACTATTATAACATCTCCCTTATTTGTTAAACAGCTTCAACTATTTAACATCTCCCTTATTTGTTAACTTTTAGTGGACCAGGTCAAAAGCCATGTTTTTACAAGCCATTTGATTTTAAAATAAAAAACGCCTTTTAGTATGGCTTCTTGTAAAAAGGCGTCAAACCCAAAGCTTCGTAGTGTTGCGTTTAGTCTACAAGGAGTTAAACAACTTTAAATATATAACATCTCCCTTATTTGTTAAACAGATGGCGCTATTTAACGCTAACATGAATAATTAAAGGGCTAGTAATATTCGCTGTCTACATCATATATTAAATAACTTACTCTTGAAGTTCTCTACCACTTGTTAAGTAGCTGGTCTTATTTTCTTCTACACAAATGTTTGGCCACGAGTGATGAATTCTTTGTAAAATAGTATATATTTCCTGGAAAACTAGCCACGTCAGAGATGAAATGTCGACGTAGAACGCTGGAAATATCAAGAAGAGACCGGTTTAGAAATGAAGATATCAGGAAAAAGTGGGTACAACATCAGTACTGAACTTCATTAAGAAACAGCAAATTAAATGAATCAGCCACATAAGGAGATTACCAACAGACAGTGCACCTCAAAGAGCAATGTTACTTCGATACAGTGCACCTCAAAGAGCAATGTTACTTCGATACAGTGCACCTCAAAGAGCAATGTTACTCCGGTACAGTGGATACAAAGAGCAATGTTACTTCGATACAGTGGATACAAAGAGCAATGTTACTTCGATACAGTGGATACAAAGAGCAATGTTACTTCGATACAGTGGATACAAAGAGCAATGTTACTTCGATACAGTGGATACAAAGAGCAATGTTACTTCGATACAGTGGATACAAAGAGCAATGTTACTTCGATACAGTGGATACAAAACAAAAGGCAGTCTGCGCAAAAGGTGGACCACAGAAATAAAAGATGCGGTGAAAACCACTAATTATAAAGAGCACAAAAAAACTCGTTCTATAAATATATTCTTATCCTGAATAATAATAATAATAATAATACTTCCTCGTACCGTTATACGTTACATAGGGCCTGCAAGTAATTTCTCTATACCGCTCTATCCTGGGCAACTCGCTCAATCTTCTCCATGGAACTAAGGCCGATATTTCTTGACTCTCTCAGCAAAGTTCGTTTCAGGGTCTCCCTAGGTCGTCCTCTCTTTCTCAAACCCTTTGCATCCCACTTCAATGCCTGATTTGATATTCGTTGATCATTTCTCCTCAAGATGTCTCCAACATATCTCCATTTCTCTTTCCTATAAGAGTTGTCAGTGGTTGACCAGACATATCTCTGATTTCATCACTTCTCCTGAATTCGTTCCATTTTATATTCATTATATTTCGCAGACATCTATTTTCAAATGCATTCAACTTGATTTCTATATCTTTAGTCATTCTCCAACTCTCTCTGGCATATGTTAGGATTGATAAAACAACTCTTGCTGGCATATGTTAGGATTGATACAACAACTCTCGCTGGCATATGTTAGGATTGATACAACAACTCTCGCTGGCATATGTTAGGATTGATACAAGTCTCGCTGGCATATGTTAGGATTGATACAACAACTCTTGCTGGCATATGTTAAGATTGATACAACAACTCGCTGGCATATGTTATTGATACAACAAGTCCGCTGGCATATGTTAGGATTGATACAACAACTCTCGCTGGAATATGTTAGGATTGATACAACAAGTCTCGCTGGCATACGTTAGGATTGATACAACAACTCTCGCTGGCATATGTTAGGATTGATACAACAAGTCTCGCTGGCATATGTTAGAATTGATACAACAACTCTCGCTGGCATATGTTAGGATTGATACAACAAGTCTCGCTGGCATATGTTAGGATTGATACAACAACTCTCGCTGGCATATGTTACGATTGATACAACAACTCTCGCTGGCATATGTTAGGATTGATACAACAACTCTCGCTGGCATATGTTAGGAATGATACAACAACTCTCGCTGGCATATGTTAGGATTGATACAACAACTCTCGCTGGCATATGTTAGGATTGATACAACAGGTCTCGCTGGCATATGTTAGGATTGATACAACAACTCTCGCTGGCATATGTTAGGATTGATACAACAACTCTTGCTGGCCTATGTTAGGATTGATACAACAACTCTCGCTGGCATATGTTAGGATTGATACAACAGGTCTCGCTGGCATATGTTAGGATTGATACAACAACTCTCGCTGGCATATGTTAGGATTGATACAACAAGTCTCGCTGGCATATGTTAGGATTGATACAACAAGTCTTGCTGGCATATGTTAGGATTGATACAACAACACTCGCTGGCATATGTTAGGATTGATACAACAACTCTCGCTGGCATATGTTAGGAATGATACAACAACTCTCGCTGGCATATGTTAGGATTGATACAACAACTCTCGCTGGCATATGTTAGGATTGATACAACAACTCTCGCTGGCATATATCCTGGCGCTGTAAGCCAAATCAGGATAAGAAAAAAGAAAGAAAGAAGAAGATTCCCTGAAATAAATATTATGACATGAAAATCATGGCATATCTTTTACAGGACTTAGCCATCAACAACAGTAAATGAGTTGTCGAGTTTCCAGGCACCACTTATACATTCAGTAGTTTGCGATTGAGTTCTGAACGGTGAGGTCTATTTTTATCGTTCGTAAAAATCCAAGGGGACTCATTTGCTTCCAAACTTGCCCGCCACGGAGTATGAACCAGATGCACTTGGGTTGTGATTGAGCTACAGACGATCACTAACTCGCATATATATATATATATATATATATATATTTCTTGGTTATTTTGGCTAGTCTTCTAAGTGTGTTACAATAGATTAAGCTTGTTTTCTTGTCAGTATATTGCAGATGACAAGTTAGAGTGTACAGCTGTTGACAAACCATGTGGAACACGAATGCCATGCTGTGCGGGTACCTGTTACAAAGATCTAAGTGGTACTGATACATTTTGCAGAACTAAAGAGGTAAAGAGCGAAAAATATTAAAATTAAAAATATTGAGAACATGCATTTTTTCAGTGGCTACTTATGGTTGTGAATCATGGATCAACCTGCTGCCTTGCAGGTACGCTGGGGACAGCAAAAGGCTGACGGAGAGCGAACCCGGTAAACGCTGACTGAAACCAGACACGTCGCCGAAGGATAAGCACCAGAGCTCCAAATGGCGCTGAATGATGTGACGAAAAAACACGTTCTTGGTAAAGGCTGTTTATATATCACAATAAGAATGATCAAAATGGCCAAAAAGAACGACCGACAAGAAGAAGAAGAAGAAGAATCATAGACCATTACACAAAAACAAGAACGAAAATCCAGTCCTTCGAAACGAAATGCTACAGAAATATCCTAAGAATATCATGGACAGAAAAAGAAAGAACACTGATATCCTGAAAGAACTGAATGTTAAAAACAATTGACTGATAAACAACATACTATACAGAAAAATTAGTTACTCTGGCCAGATTAAACGTCACAATGGCCTGGAGAGAACAATATTGGAGAGCAGAGTCCCAGGACGCAGAGGCAGACCAAGAAGAAGATAGCTATAAGATATTAAAGAAACCATGAATATGACCATCGACGAAGTGGGTGAATTTCAGATGCCAGAGACAGAGTGAATTTCAGATGCGCTGCAAAGATAACAATGTCCTGTAAAGGATACGCACCTTGATGATGATGAAAGAGGTAGACTATATTACTAATATGAACAATCATCATCATCAAGTAGCTTGCCACACGAATATATATATACATACATTTATATATATACATACATTTATATATATACATATATATGTAACTTAGCCGTGCGGTATATTTTCTCAGTGTTATGCAAGTCTTCGAAATGCCGCCCTTAAATGTTTTTTCTTTAAAATAAACTTCAATTGTTTTTATTTCTGCTTATGCAGCCTTTTAACCTGTGTTGCCGCCCCTTTACGGTACCACCTGATGTTCTCCCCTTCGGTACCACCTGATGTTGCTGCCTTTCGGTACCACCTGATGTTGCCGCCCCTTTACGGTACCACCTGATGTTGCCGCCCCTTTACGGTACCACCTGATGTTGCCGCCTCTCTGTATTATAGCACGGTCCTGCATACACACACATATATATATATATTTATTTATTTATATATATGTATTACTTTGCATATATATTCCATCTATCATAAAGGACTCAATTATTTTCAAAATAATGTTCCCCCTATATTCCCATAGTACATTAAAACAGACTCTACAAGCTGTGTGAAGTCTGATGAAATGAACGATGATGATGATATCCCATGCTGCAAGAAAACAGACACCATCTACAAAGACAGACTAAGTACTTTCTATTATTGCAGAAGTCAAGACGTAAGTTTGACATCTGTTTTGTCGTTAAATATGTATCTTCTCTCATTCATCTTCTTTTTCTTTGAACGCTCCATATCGATCACTTGTTAACCACTCTCTGTGATTTGTATGTTATCCGAGCCTGAGAGCGAGTGTGCGTTGTGCCAGTTATGCACCTACAAGTAGGCCAGCACGTCCGATTTCTACGACGCTTTTTATTTACTACTGTATTTTCCCTAGGCCCCTACATCAGTCGCCTCTTACAACATACCTTATATGTCTTAGTGTTACTATTCTTTGCTCCCTTGAAGGCTCTGACAACACACAGGTGCCTCATGTAATGAAACTGTATCTTCTCGCAATCATCAATAGTTTGAAAAGACAAGGTAGGTTAACACAGCAGCATTGAAGATAAAAACACATGTTGCTGCTGATATAATTTTTGTTCACTTTTTATAACTCTTCGCGTGTATATATAAATTAAGTTGCAAGTTTCATATTTTTTAAACCAAATTCGATAATTACGTGCATTTTTTTTTTTTTTTTTTTTGAAGCAAAATTTCATGATGACCTATATATTTCTTATTTGATAACGTATTTTTTTTCCCGATCCAAAAGCACTTGAGCTTTTCAGCTCTTCGGCTCGGTGCCATGGACATCGTAACCCTACGGTTCGGTGCCACGAACACCGTAAATCTGGGGAATCTGTGACTTTTTCTGCCATCCCTCGGAGTTGAACCCGCACACACAGAGGATAGTCACCCGTAGTCCAACGCGCTACGAACACGCTGGGCAGACGGGCAACGTAATTTGCTTAACGACCTGTAGTTTTCTGATTTTGTTTCCGCGGTAGCGTAGATGTTTGTAGACCTCGCTTCTTATACTAGTGTTCCAGGTACAATTACAGGGTGGGTGGGAAATATTTGTTCCGACAGTTACGCTCTCAGGTCGATCCAGTCTCAATTGGGTACCAGGTAAAGCACTGAGAAGTATATGCGGAAAGTGCGATGTTGTTCACATTACTCATCGCGCGGCGACGATGTATATAGTTGTGAATTCATTTAACATAAATGGTAATGATCGTATGAAGCGCATTGTCCTTCATCACAGCCAGTTATCATAAAATAACTGCGGCAGCACAACCATTTATCAAACTCCTGTTGTATCCTTGATAATCGCATTTTGGTCGAAACGTTGCTGTGTATTATTGTTTATGCATTTGTAATCGACAGTATTGTTATTACGTGATTACCATTGCTACATATCTGCAGTCTTTTTATCATTGTACATAGTTTTACTGCAGTCTTCTCTTATATCATTGCTACATAGTTTTACTGCAGTCTTCCTTATATCATTGCTACATAGTTTTACTGCAGTCTTCCCTTATGCCATAACGATTTTTTCAACGAAATTTCAGGGATTACTTCTAGTTTTGTAGAAAAATATTATAATCGTGACTTTCATATTCCAGTATATAAACGTGGATATCCAAAGCTGCAGGATGCTACAAGAGACGTGTACCAAGGAGACCAGATGCTGTCACCACAATCAACAATGTTCTGAGGATCCAGTTACGAAAAATATGCTTTGTCGTGACATTATGTAAGTGTGACTGCTCAATAATACAACTATTTTTTTTTCTAGTTTCTGAACTCTATCAGACTGATTTATTTGTTTTATGTCATCAGTTATGTTATTTGATCGACGTTATGCTATATTGGGCATTTCCGGACGTGTTCCTTCCTCCGCTGTACAGCCATCGCTAGTCCACTAGCCCACTGATTTAGTATGTGTGACGCCCAAGTGGTTACCGGTTCCCAAATTTGGGTTGTAAAGAATAGAACCACTGTTACCTGCCACGCATGTCGTAAGAGGCGTCTAAGGAGGTTTGGCTGAGATCAGATGCATATGTCCTAAACGTTTAGACGTCTATGCATTTAAGGGCCTACCAAACCAATGTGCAACGTATACACGTTCTTGACAAAGATCAAACATATCACAAAGAGTCATTAAAATTGGTCGTAAAGAACGAACGCAAAGAAGAAGAAAAGTATGTGTGTTTTTGGTTCTATAGTGTGGAGGTGAGGTTCTCGGCTATCGGGTCAAAAGTAATCGGTTCGTTATCTGTGTGAACGGATCGGAATATATTTCCAGGGAATCATCTCAATGTATGTGAGGTAAAATTCTTAGATCTATCGGAGACGGACGATAAAACTTAGGCCCCGTGTTCAAGTTAAGCACTCAGAAGATCATTAGCAGCTAAAAATAGATAAG
This sequence comes from Arion vulgaris, assembly GCA_020796225.1. NCBI lineage: Eukaryota > Metazoa > Mollusca > Gastropoda > Stylommatophora > Arionidae > Arion > Arion vulgaris. The sequence goes on from CM036772.1 coordinate 8,310,596, forward strand.
ATTCGGTTGCAGAAAAATCCCTGCATGTATAAAATTCATTAAAAGTATTACAATAAAATGTATATCTGTTGTCATCAACGCTTGCCATGGACGGCTATTATTATAGCTGACGTCCTCCTTAAACTAGACAGTCGCCCGCCTGCCCAGCGTGTTCGTAGCACGTTGGACTAAGGGTGATAAGTCCTCTGTGAGTGCGAATTCAACTCCGCGGACTGGCAGAAAAGCCACAGATTCCCCAGATTTACGGTGTTCGTGGCACCGAACCGAAGAGTTACGATGTCCATGGCACCGAACCGAAGGGTTACGATGTCCATGACACAACGGTCGATGTCCATGACACCGAACCGAAGAACTTTCAGCAAAAATACAAACTAGACAGTCAGAGTGAAGTGCCTTCAGATTGAAACCGACTCACGTGATGTCGTATGATACTTTGTCCTACATGTCAAAAGATTTGTAAAACATGCGTCAGACAACAATAAACAATTTTTAAAAAAAAGAACAAAAGAAGCAGAATTTAAATGTTGCTACTAAAATGTAACACAACATTGCCGTGTGCTGTCGCTGCTCGCAAGGGAAGCTAAGAATAGTAACACTGCAACCTACAAGGGATGTTGTTAAAGGCAACTGAGGTAGGGACCTAGCGAAGCTACCTAATAAATAAAAGCGTTCCAGAAATCGGATGTCCTGACCTAATTGTAGGCGCATTACTGACACAACGTACAATCGCTCTTAGTCTCGAATCACATACAAATCACAAAGAGTGGTTAACATGTGGTTGATATGAAGATTTCGAAGAAGAAGAAGTAGACAACGTGACATTTTGTCTGATAGAAGATATTCAGTCAATCAATAACTATCAAATCATTTATATAATCAATGTGAAAATCAGAATCCGGAACGTTGATATCGCCACTTTCCAAGATACGTTTTATCCTAGGTCTTTGTGCGTTCAGGAAAAAGAACTATATGTTCTTCTAGTACGAAAAACGCGTATGATATCAGAATGAAACTATGCCATATCATCAACGAGTAGCTTATCCCTAATGGGACTTGGCTCAAATGACAGCAGCCCTAAAAACACTCTCTATTCTGTGCAAGATGCCCGGCTTCAGAAGCAGTTATTCTCAGCTCGTCAATGACAACCTGCACCCATCGTCGTCTAGGTTTTCCTCTCGCTCTTCTTTCAGGCACATTTCCTTCTAGAATTATCTTCTCCATGCACTCATTCGTTTAATGTGTTCGAAATATTAAACTTTTCTTGGTGCTATGTTCTTTAAGAACCAACTCTCTTTAATATCAAGCTATTGCAGAACTAAGCATTTGTTCTCTTCTTTGCCCATGATATTCTAAGTATTCTTCTCTACTATCTATATTAGTTAATTGCATATCCTTTACCGGACTTTGTGAATCAACCCCAGCTTTTTAACGCTGTTTGTGATATTTTTAGGCATTATTACGTTCAGTAGTTTGCCATTGCTTTCTGAACGGGTGGTACCATCGTCCTTTTGTAAAAATCCACGCGAAACAATTTGCAACCAAACTGTCCGCAGTGTGATTCGAACTCAGAACGTCGGGGTTAATTGACTGAGTCACTATCCCTGAGCCAGAAACGCCACCTCTATAAAAAAAAGTAAAGGAACCCTTTCATACCTTGGGGTATATAGGCAATACAGTGTTAGGCCTGTATTTTCATTGACCGTCGGCACGCGATGGGTGATGTGGTCAGCATCACGCCGGCCGCCTTTACTTCCCAGAGCATGTCTGGTACCCAGTTGAGGCTGGGTCGACCTGAAGTCGTTGCGGTCGGGAAAATTCCACGCCCACTATGAGAACTGAACCCGGACCACCAGACGCCACCTCTATGCCGTATACAAATACTGAACCCGGACCACCAGACGCCACCTCTATGCCGTATACAAATACTGAACCCGGACCACCAGACGCCACCTCTATGCCGTATACAAATACTGAACCCGGACCACCAGACGCCACCTCTATGCTGTATACAAATACTGAACCCGGACCACCAGACGCCACCTCTATGCCGTATACAAATACTGAACCTGACCACCAGACGCCACCTCTATGCCGTATACAAATACTGAACCCGGACCACCAGACGCCACCTCTATGCCGTATACAAATACTGAACCCGGACCACCAGACGCCACCTCTATGCCGTATACAAATACTGAACCCGGACCACCAGACGCCACCTCTATGCCGTATACAAATACTGAACCCGGACCACCAGACGCCACCTCTATGCCGTATACAAATACTGAACCCGGACCACCAGACGCCACCTCTATGCCGTATACAAATACTGAACCCGGACCACCAGACGCCACCTCTATGCCGTATACAAATACTGAACCCGGACCACCAGACGCCACCTCTATGCTGTATACAAATACTTAATTACTCTAGATCTATCACATTTATTCTTGAAGTTTAAAAAAAAAAAATCTGTGATACTAGTATTCTTTTATGTTACATACTGTTTGCAGCTTTCCCTTTTATTGTCTATTTTGTGACTCATTCTTATCTACAATTTCATCTCCTAACTTTTATTTCAAATTTTAGCAGTTTGAAATTCTTATAGCGGTTACAAATTTCATTCAAATCACATACGGTAATTTTAAACTATTTTTATAACTTTTATTTCAGAACTTGATCCCAAACTTTGACCTACGATACAAATCATATATATTCTTGTCTAGGCGGGATTTCGTAACATGTTATACCTGTATTTAATAAATAAATAAAATTTACAAAAACGAGTGTTGATGTTTTACGATTTGAAAGAAAATTCACAAATTAAGTTTGTACTCTCATAGTTACGTAGTTAGGTTTGATTTACTAATTATATTCGTTGTGTATTTATTTCTTTATTCATTTTTAGTCACAGATTTTCACTTTACGGTTGTTAGGAATTTACAGTCGCATTCGATATGTTCTGTGCCGTGTAAGAAGGGAATTTCTCCACTTCTGTTGTATCATTGGTTTCCCCAAAGCTTAGTTTTAAGGTCGATTGGGTGTGTGCCCCATGTTGTTCTCATCATCCAGGAAGGTTAGAGCCTTTATAGAGTAAGTAGGCAATGCATAACTACTTTAAAACAAATTCCGAGAAGTTCTCATTCAAAAGAATGACGACACTAGAGTTTGCACGTTCAATTGTACTGGGTGTACTCGACGTGGCACTTCAGGTCGGGCCCACAAAAACAAATGATTAATACTTCAAGTGCTATAAATTAGTCATTGGAATGAATGACAATCGTGGCATATCCTTTATAGAACGTAGCCATCAACCACAGTAAATGAGTCGTTGATTGTCTAGACACCACTTATACGTTTATTAATTAGTTATTACAGCTCTAAAAATGTATAATGGAGCTCCAAATCATCAGTCTAGTTTACATCACTATATACGACAATTAGTTCTCAACGAGTTCTTTAAACAAACATCACGTTTAACAATAATTTTCTTAAGTGTGTTCAAGTATATACAGTATCATTCAGTGCAATGCACAGACAGTCACACACAGGAGTTGTATGACTTTATTAAGTAGCACTTAGATCTAATGTCACTCTCGTTAATTTGGTAACTTTTAATTGTGAGATGATTCCTCATTATTAAATAGCTTTGGCATCTCATGACTTCACTCGTGTTTTTAGACTCGGTAACTCCATGAGTATGATTCGTAAAGTCGAATTAGTAATGGTGAGACGAAACTGGATGGAGGTACTAATACAGACATGGATCATAAAAATCACCTTCATTTGTGTCCCTGGGCACGCAGAAGTCAGAGGTAATGAATGAGCTGATAGATTGGCTGGCACAGCTACAATATTAGAGGGAGCTTCAATGGATCGAAAGGACATTATTAATGCACTGAGAGAGAGAGAGTTTTCGAAAAGAATAGTTTCAGAGTTGCGAGTCCCACTCGCTGACCTGATTGAGAGAGATGGGTGTCAGTTTTGGTGCAGCCCGTAAAGAACAGCATACCAAATATGCAAAGAGATTGATTGTTCAAAATCGAACTGGCGTGTTAGGCCGTTGGACGCTGCTGGATTTGTTGAGGCGGAGATCGAAGCACCTATAAACATGTCCGGAGTACTATGATGATAGTCTTCTGATAACTGATAACTGAAAAAGCTTGTCCTGAGTAGAGCTTTGTCATCCCAACAGTCCTTCGGAATTTCTCTCTCTCTCGTAGGTCTCTACAGCCGTCTGTTCAAACCAGCAGTTACATCCTGAATCCATCTTCTCCGTGGTCTTCCTGTTCTTCTCTTTGCCGGTATGCCTCCTTCCATAATGGTCTTCTCCAGCCCTTCGTGTCTTTTAATATCTCCAAAATACTTTAATTTTCTCTAACTCTCCTGTAAGATACAAATTCTTTATTTTATTTCCCTGTGTATTGTTTGGTAACATACTTGTCAGACGTATACTACTTCTTCTTCTTGAGGTCGTTTAAAACGTTTAGACAGACAGAATAAACTCTGATGGTGAGTTCCATCAATGATTGAAGCTATTTTGTGTTTCCATATGTGTTGTGTTGTGGTCGTGGTGTACTGGCGTTGATCATGGTCTCATTCCAAGTTACTGTTCCTTGCACGAGACCATCCGTCAGTCAGTCAGATCGAGTTCCATCTATCGGACGACGACAAGACACCTATACCTGTTAACAGACAACTGTACCACTGTAACGACAACTTACACCTGTTACAGACACTGCCACTGTTACAAACATGTACCACCTGTTAACAGACAACATACCTGTTAACAAGACAACTGTATCTGTAACAAGACAACGTACCATCGTTAACAGACAATCCACCTGTTAACGAAACTATACCACCGTAACAGACAACTGCCACCTGTTAACAGACTACACCTGTTAACAGACAACTGGACCTGTTAACAGACAACTACCATCTTTAGACAGACAGACATATACCACTCATGTTAACAGACCTTCCACCTGTTAACAAGACTATACCTGTACCACCTGTTGTTTAAAAAGACAACTGTACCACCTGTTAACAAGACAACTGTACCACCTGTTAACAAGTCAACTGTTACCACACTGTTAACACGACAACTGTACCACCTGTTAACAAGACAACTGTACCACCTGTTAACAAGACAACTGTACCACCTGTTAACAAGACAACTGTAACCACCTGTTAACAAGACTGTACACTGTTACAAGACAACGTACCACCTGTTAACAAGACAATGTACACCGTTAACAAGCACTGTCCATCTGATTAAAAGACAACGACTCCTAAGGTGACTGTTCGTGACTTCGTTAAAGTAAAATACACTGGCAGTTAGTCAAAGAGCAGCTTAGCTGCTGCCGAAAATTTAATGAAACCCCTTATCACATTCTTCAATCTCGAACTACTGGTGCAGTACTGATTGAATCTTCTTGTGTAAGAAATATATCGAGCACACATGGTTATTCACAAAAGTACAATGTTGATGATTCCATCAAATCAATCAATGATTTACGGATAGACGGAATGTGAATAGCATAACAGAAGTGGTCGAGGAAGTATAGTCAATGGATAGTGCAAATCTCATCATTGCTGTAGGAGAAGCAGGTCGTACAGATGATGATGAAAACATGTATAAATCTTCAACCCGATTCAGATTGAAAGAGATGGGATACACTAGCTTTGATAGTTTATCGAATGTAGTAGTAGCACTAGCTAATCGAGCGTTGATTTCTTCGACAAGAGAAATACTGGCAGAGACTGTAGACAGAAGACGATACAATTTTGAAACTAGTATTTTATAGTTATTTAAAGTAATATTTGTTGATGTGTTACTTCGCTGAAATAAAACCACTGTTTTGCTGACCTGTATAGTCAGAGAAAATAGGTCTCATGCCCGGAATTGCAGGGTATCCTCACTGTGTACGATTAAGGCAGCATCATCAGCGAAAAGGAGTTCTTTTAGAAGGTTTTGCTGTCGTTTTTATAATGGCTTTTAAGCGAGCCAAGCTGAAGAGGGAACCATCGGATCTAACGCGAATGAAAACATCCCCGAAGGCATGGTATGAAAGGACCGCAAAGAGGATGCCAAAGATAGTGGGGCAAGAACACATCCCTATTTGACTCTACTCTTAACCTCGAAGCTATCAGATGTGCTGCCATAAAACGGTATGCTGGCTCTATTGACCTCATGGAAGAAAATAAGTTAGAGCAATTTTGAGAGACAGTCAACATGTTTCAATATTTTATAAAGTCTTGGTTTACTGACGGTGTCAAATTATTATGACAGATAGACGAAAGCAAATATTAATGGCTTTCTTTGCTCTGCATTTCTCTGTGCATATATATATATATATAATCAGAGAAATGTCTGGTCAACCACTAGTGACAACTGCTATAAGAAAGAGAAGATGGAGATATGTTGGACGCACCTTTAAGAGAAATGATCAACGAATATCAAAGCAGGCATTGAAGTGGAATGCAAAGGGTTCAAGAAAGAGAGGACGACCTAAATAGACCCTGAACCGAACTTTGCTGAGAGAGGCAAGAAATATCGGTCTCAGTTCCATGGAGGAGATTGAGCGAGTTGCCAAGGATAGTGTGGTATGGATAAATTACTTGCAGGCCCTATGTAACGTATAACGGTACGAAAGGAATTATTATTATTATTATATATATATATATATTTGCATTTACATGATATAAGAAAAAACTCAAGTGCTTGTAAGAGCCCGCGTTTTTCCCTTGGCAACATATGGTTGTGAGACATGGAACATTGACAAAGCGGCGGAGAAGATCATTAATACCTTTGAATGTAAAAGCAACAGAACATAACTAAGAACATCATGGACAGAGAAGAGAACAAAGGCTTCTGTTCTACAACAGCTTGATGTTAAAGAGAGTTAGTTGGCTATCAACGAGCATAACATCAAAGAAATTAAATATTTCGGACACATCAAACGACATGAGTGCCTAGAGAAGATAATTTTCGAAGGAATGATGCCTGGAAGAAGAATGAGAGGAAGATCTAGAAGACGATGGGTCCAATATGTCATTGACGATCTGAGAATGACTACTGCTGACGCCGGTCAACTTGAAAATAACAGGGAGTTTTTCAGGACTGTTGTCATGGAAGCCAAGTTCCGAAAGGGACAAGCTACTTGATGATGATATATATATGTATATAAACTGTATATCTAAGTCATGTGATGATGTTTTCAAACAATTAAATCTTGCATTTTCTATCAGTTATATAATACAAAAATTAACCTTCAAACTTCTACTAATTCTAAGCCAAAAATAGCCCATTAAAAGACCTGGGTTAATTGCATATCCTTTACCGGACTTTGCGAATCAACCCTAGCTTTTTAACGCTGTTTCTGATGTTTCTAGGCATTATAACGTTCAGTAGTTTGCCGTTGCTTTCTGAACGGGTGATGCCATCGTCCTTTGTAAAAATCCACGCGAAACAATTTGCAAACAAACTGTCCGCAGCGTGATTCGAACTCAGAACGTCGCGGCTAATAGACTGAGTCACTATCACATAAGCCACAGACGCCACCGACCTGGGTTTTACGTACGGGAAATAAATTTCCAAGTCTTAAGTTTACATCCTGCTAAATAGTGCTATGTAACTGTTATTGCATGAGTAATTAAAATGGGACCACTGAACCGTGTATATATTGCCGACATTTCATAATCCGGGCTGCTTGTTGGTGTGTTGTAACAGTTCTTTGTAATACTAAACTATAACACTTTACAAACCGTGCCTTCACTGAAAGTTCTTTAAGGCGTTATTCTTGTATATGTCCAGTTAATGAACTTAAAATTACAGGTAAGGTAATTAGAACACTATTATTATCTTTTCTGTGATATTAAGATTTATGAAATAGATAAATGTGACAACTTATAGGGAAAATGTTGATAAAACATAGTCTATGATAAGAAGAATATGGTAGACCAGGATGTAATATAATATGTTAAAGATAAGGACAATAAAGAGGGAGACAAATGAATATTTATTTACTTTGTTTACTGTGACAGAATATATTATTTAGTTTGTTTACTGTGACATGATATATTATTTAGTTTGTTTACTGTGACGGAATATATTATTTAGTTTGTTTACTGTGACATGATATATTATTTAGTTTGTTTACTGTGACGGAATATATTATTTAGTTTGTTTACTGTGACAGAATATATTATTTAGTTTGTTTATTGTGACAGAATATATTATTTAGTTTGTTTACTGTGACAGAATATATTATTTAGTTTGATTATTGTGACAGAATATATTATTTAGTTTGTTTATTGTGACAGAATATATTATTTAGTTTGTTTATTGTGACAGAATATATTATTTAGTTTGTTTACTGTGACAGAATATATTATTTAGTTTGTTTATTGTGACAGAATATATTATTAAGTTTGTTTACTGTGACAGAATATATAAGATACTGTATTCCATAACTGAAACAAAAATCTGTACATATAGATTTCGCAGGGCCGTGTCGTGCTATGATACAGAGAGGCGGCCGCATCAGGCGGTACCGTAAGGTGGGTGGCATAAGCTGCGAAATTAAAATCTCAATGAAAGGTTATTTTAAAGAAAGAAACATTTAAGGGACGACATTTCGAAGACTTGCATCATACTGAGAGAATATACCGCACGGTCCTGAGATTTCGGATAAGATTTTGTGAACGAATAACCCAAAAAATAGTGCCACATCTGTAGGCTATATTTTTTCAGATCAGATTAGTCATATGTGAGGAAATCAGTGCCTATTCATGGTCAGAATTGTCCACTAGCAATCCTCTAACAAGTTGCATAACAGGCTTTGGGGGAAGATGTCTGAGAACAATTCTAAGAATTCGTAAGGATACTAGTTTAGTTTAGTCGTCGGATCATCATCACTGCACACCGAACCAATTAGTCCATAAATGCTCCGATATCCTCTTCAGTATGTCTCTCAAGTCCTCAGTATGTCTCAGCCTCTAGCGACTAGCGACACCGGTTCTTTGTTGGTTTACTATTCTTTTCGGCTACCAGCATAATGTTCTTGTCCAGCTACACCACATTTGACTTGGAGTTCTTGTAGTCTGGTTAGTGTTGTAGATTCACCACTATTACTTGAATCATGTACACGTCCTCTCCCTTAGGAATTTATCAGATAAATAAATACGTACTAAGATAAATAAATCGTTAGGATAAATAATGACGTGATCCTGAGATCACCCGGCGCACATGCATTAACAATGTCAACGAAGAATTTAAAAACAGAGATGTGGGTGGCTTTAACATTTATTAAGAATGCTGAAGATCAGGCACCCACATGTGGCTTTGAAATGGAATCCAGAAGGCAAGGGAGTAGGGGAAATCTTGAGAAATACGGAGACGAAGTGTAGACAGAAAACGAGAAGAACTGGGAAAGACCTGAAATGAACTAAGCTGACTTGCTCAGGACAGATCTGCTTGGAGGTGGCCTGTTGATATCTTACGCTTTAATGGGAGTTTAGAAAAGAAGAATATTAATTTACCTAAGACCGGAACGTTGCAGCATCACGTGATTAGACAAAGAAGTGGTGATATGGATATATACTGGTCTTGTTTCACTTCCCTGTAGTATGCACTGCAAACATATTCCTAGGTTAATGAAGCAACGATGAATGATATCTACACTGTCACCTGGACCGGGGTCTCCGATAACATAAGGTCGACGGATTCAGGTAAATATTCACGGAAATCAGACCACAATCGTCGTACGACCTCGCATTCCAGTATTATTAGATAAAGACTAATTCATTTTAAGGGGCTCTGTGGCTAAGTGGTTAAGCCTTGTGAGTCGAAGGTCGTGGGTTCGAGTCCGGACCGCGCCATTCTGTTCACGAGTGCAGTTTTTCCAGAGACCCCTAGAATTGTTGCTGGAGCTACGGAGTTCGTGCTTTGTGCAATAATCTCGGCAGGTGGCGTGCCATTTCTGCGGAGAGGACCGAGCCGTATGGGGTAAAAGCAGGTGCAATGAAATCAATCCTTCGGCTTTTAAACCCTTTTTAAAATTCATTTTAAAAACAACACAGCATGTTAAATCAAAGTTATATTATGTTACTAGTTAAGTTTAATACTAAGGAATATCAGTATTATTAACATTTTTTATAAATAAATAACCCCGGACTTGTAGAATTGTGTCAAATTGCAGAAAACCTAACAGTGTTCTATCAAACACTTGTAAAAACCAACTCCCATTAAACTTAAATTTTAATTTTCTCATCTGAACTAGTCGGTCTTCTGTTACCAGGGGGCCATTCCTGGACCTACTAGAGACATACCTCCTAGACCTACTAAAGACATACCTCCTAGACCTACTAGAGACATACCTGCTATATAGTAATCAACTCTCACTACTTGGCACACATTGAAGTTGTAAGAATGTCACACTGCAAAGTTCAAAGTGAAATAGAGGACTTCAGCTCCGAACATTGCTGAATCCGTCACGTTGAGTGAAATATCTCTCTGAGATTTATAAGAAACCCTTGCAAACTTACCCTATTAGAAAGAATCACATAGAAATCTACAATCATGTCGTCAATGGTGTCTGCAACCTCCAAAGGTTTGCAAATATCTAATGACCTGAACATGCAGTTATACATTATCATCACCAGGTGTCGTGCCGGCTGGCGTAGGCGATCAAGGATCTCCACAAATCTGTCTTTGGTATTTGTTATCGTCTCAGATGTTGACGCTATTTCGTGTCATGAAGTCAGGGTAACTAAAATTGTCTCTTTCTGTCTCGTCTACCCTCGATTTTACCGGTTGTTACAATGTGTTCTAAAACTCCGTTCCTCATTACATGTCCGAAAAATGATGATTGCCTCTAACTTATATTATTGATAAGCTTTGTCTGTGTCTTGACCTGATTCAACATCACCACCTTAGTCATTTTAGTAGTTAATGGGATTATCATCATTCTTCTGTAAAACCACATCTCTTTGGCCCTCAGAAATGTTTCGATCTGTTTGTTTATTGTCCATGACTCGCATCCTTATATCAGTATTGGTTCTATGTAGCACTGTATAACTCTCATTGTAATCTCAATTGGCAATCAGATATTACATATAATGCTCCTCTTTTTCTGAAACGTTGCTTTGCTACCCTATACTGTTATACACATAGCAGTAACGTTGAAGTATAATGGTACCAGTAAATATAACATCCAATATATCTTACCAATATAGCTGTTTGTTTTTATTGTTTTCAACAGGTCTTCAAATTTTGATTTGCAGTACTGGTGGCATAGTTGTACTGGTGGCATAGTTGTACTGGTGGCATAGTTGTACTGGTGGCATAGCTGTACTGGTGGCATAGTTGTACTGGTGGCATAGTTGTACTGGTGGCATAGTTGTACTGGTGGCATAGTTGTACTGGTGGCATAGTTGTACTGGTGGCATAGTTGTACTGGTGGCATAGTTGTACTGGTTTCATAGTTATACGCAACAAAAACACATTTCGCAAACAGTACCGAGATAACAACACAGAATGACGATGCTGAAGTCACAAATATTCTTCACATTTGCAATATCTACATTATGTTGTACATCTGCTGAAAGTCCTGAGACTGCGATAAGCGCTCGCGATCACAACGGAGATTCTGACGATGACGAATTGCCTGATGATTATAAAGCAGAATGGACAGTTACGCAATTCCTCTACCACAACGCTTACATAGATTTCGACAAATCGTCGGCTAAATCGTAAGTTGAGAATTTTACTCCTTCTTCTACTTCTTCTCCTTCTTCTTCTTTGTGTTCGTTCTTTACGACCAATTTTATTCACTCTTTGTAATGTGTTGGATCTTTGCCAAGAACGTGTATACGTTGCACATTGGTTTGGTAGGCCCCTAAACGCATAGACTTCTACATGTTTAGGACATGTGCATCCGATTTCAGCCAAACCTCCTTAGACGCCTCTTAGGACATGCATGTCAGGTAACAGTGGTTCTATTCTTTACACCCCAAATTTGGGCCTCGGTAACCACTCGGGCGAAAGAATTTTAGTCTGAGAACTTGTTTGTTTGATGTTTGGCTGTGATTCTAGAGGAAATATGAGTTTATATTTGTTTTGTGTTTTATGTCATGCAATGTAGTTTTATACTTTTAGTTTCTTTGTTGATCTTTCATTCTTATGTTTTTCTTGTATGCTGTAACAGTTTTTTCAGTAGGATAAAGTTATGTTATGTTCTGCGATCGAAGTCATGGCACATTTATGCATTTCCATGTGTGCTCTGTTATCCGCTGCAACAGCCATCCTAAAATCCATTTTCTCATCGTAGCCATGAGAAGTTGAATACATCGTAGCCATGAGAAGTTTAATACATCGTAGCCATGAGCAGTTTAATACATCGTAGCCATGAGAAATTAATACATCGTAGCCATGAGCAGTTTAATACATCGTAACCATGAGCAGTTTAATACATCGTAGCCATGAGAAGTTGAATACATCGTAGCCATGAGAAGTTTAATACATCGTAGCCATGGCAGTTTAATACATCGTATGCCATGAGAAATTGAATACATCGTAGCCAGAATTTAATACATCGTAACCATGAGCAGTTTAATACATCGTAGCCATGAGAAATTGAATACATCGTAGCCATGAGCAGTTTAATACATCGTAGCCATGAGCAGTTTAATACATCGTAGCCATGAGAAATTGAATACATCGTAGCCATGAGAAGTTGAATACATCGTAGCCATGAGAAGTTGAATACATCGTAGCCATGAGAAGCAGTCTCAATACCATGAAGACGGCACTGTCTGGAATTTCCAAACTTAACTTCTAATTCTTGGACTCGTTCCAGTGTCTGAGACTCGCCCATATCGCATACATGAGAGCGTACCACATTTATAACATCAGCTCTGACCATGCTTATGCCTTCTTGAATCGGGGCAGTGTTTGCAAGAAAGTCAGCGAGCTCGTTACCCTGAACTCCAGCATGCCCAGGTGTGTACAGCCAAGTAATTTTCTTGAAATGTGATCTCCGAATGCTGTTCACCCATTCCACCCGCAGACTTCCAGATTCAATCATTTGAAGCATATTCATCGAGTCTGATATGATAATCGGATAGGTTCCCTGTTGCTCAGCCCCGCCCCTTCCCGATCTGAGAGCCCTCTAGGCAGCGGTGATCTCCATAGTCATGCGTGATGTTGTTGTCTCAAAAGCGCCGCAATCCTCATGAAGTGTGCTGCCGTGTCGTTGTGCTGAATAAGCCCACAATGATCTGGTCCCGTGTCTGACAGAGCCATCATTGTAAATAATGATATCACCTGGATGGGTGTGCTGATCCACGAGTGCAAAAGACGCCAATGGCTCATTCGCTATAGCAGCGTCCAAGTATACTGACAACTCTGGTGTAATCAGTCATATCCACTGATATAGGCATCCATTCTTCACTATGCTTCAGCTCGTCTGGAGTACAGACCTGTTTAATATGAATAACATCCTCTGCCTCGGCCATCCATGATCTGCCTATCTTCAAACGCCTGCCCTTGTTTTCATTTATGACATTATGTAGAGGATGATTTGTGTCGTCAGATACTCTCAGATACGCTTTTACCTGTGCGACTTTGTGACTCATGGCCATCGTTGGCAAGCCAAGGACATAGCGCATTAGCTCACATGAAGAGTCACGTATGCAACCGAGTATAAGTCTCATCGCCTCATTTTGGACCCTGTTTAACTTATCCAGCGCTATTCTGCTCACTGTCAGAAGATCAAGACTATAGACCACAACTCTCAGCACTAGTCCCCGATAAAGAAGGAGCAGCAGGCGTTATTCAATAACCGTATTCGCCATAACTTTGAGAGCAGTTAGCAGTTAGGGTAAAGTAAATGTTTGATGTGCCATACACAGTTACTACTATTAGTTCATGTGGTTACCTCATTTAAGACTGATGGGCCTTGAAGAACACTCCATACTTAGATCTACTAAGAGACCTTCTGAACAATGTACATGATGAAAATAATATATTTTGAAAGACAGATCGTTTATGTGTTCTCTAGAAATAACTGTCTTCATTTTATTATTTTCATGTCGCTTCTTCTTCTTCTTCGAACGCTCCATATTGATCACTTGTTAACCATTCTTTGTGATGTGTATGTGATCTCATATCTAAGAGCAATTCTACGTTGTGCCAGTTATGCGCCTACAAGTAGGCCAGTACATTCGATTTATGCGACGCTTTTTGTTTACTAGGGTAACTTCCCAGGGCCCTACCTCAGTCGCCTCTTTGGACATGCCTTGTAGGTCATACTGTTACTATTCTAGCCCTTCCCTATCTCCGTGGGCCCAGTCAACACGCGGGCGTTCATGTCACAAATATGAAACATCCAACGCAGATAAGACTTGCAGGACTCAACAACACCGGCAAGCTCTGAGAGGAAGCTGTTACGATTATGACCATAGTGTTTAGACTAGACTCGGACAGGTCCCCCAATATATCACATTCAAGAGAATTCAAACATGTTCATGAAAACCAATTGTGTGAACAATCAATGGATGTAGCTGCCATTCTGAACGCCTCAGTTGCGCAAAGACCATTTATCTAAACCAATAGTGTGGCCGCAAAGAGACCATTTATCTAAACCAATTGTGGGAACAATCAATGGATGTAGCTGACATTCTGAACGCCTTCATAAAGTATGGCAGCTAAGAGAACATTTATCTAAACCAATCACCAGTGCGCTGCCGGGGACCGCAAGGGAAGCAAAAAATAGTACCACTTCGACTCACAAGGCATGTCGTAAGAGGCGACTGATGTAGGACCTAGGGAAGCTCCCCTAGTAAATAAAAAGCATTGCAGAAATCGGATGTGCTGGCCTACTAGCAAGTTTATAACTGGCACAAAGTACGATAACTCTTAAGCTCAGATCACATACAAATCACGTAGAGTTGTAAACAGAGTTGTAGATATGAAGCGTTGAAGAAGAATATCTAAACCAATCCACGTCAACAGCTAGATTGCAAAAGCTTTGATTGACGATTCCGTGCAAAAACCAAAAAATAGAAGCACAATAAATGTGTGAATAGGCTTATCAATCAATATCGAAATGGTACAGTTAGTTGCTGGACTCTGTTGGAGATATTATGAAGGGATGAAAGCATTAGGACATATCGGACTGCAATGAAAATATACCAAACTGAAACAAGAAAACCATTGAGAGAAATATTCAGGACCAAGCTATAAGGCGAGATATTCAGGTAACACAATCAAGGTTATTGACATGGCATCGACAAGGCCTTGAGCTTCAGGTAATGTAGCAGGTAACTAGTTAGGTTTTCTTTTCTCGATACATAAATGCAGGTTTGTTTGTTTAAGTGGTGGATTAAGCCGCTATGTGGCCAAGGCACTCTTCTTTCAACCTAAAATGGATGTCTTGTTTACTTATATCAGAGCGTATTTACTTTTTTTCTTGATGTGGCTTGGGACTAGTCCTAGCACGGACTGTCTGTTAAGTAGTGTGTACTGGTTTGTGTGTGAAGTCCTGAGAAGGATGTTTTGTGTTGATCTGGATATAGCTATGAGAAGGACTTTTGGAGTTGATCTGGGAGCAGCCCTGAGAATGATTTGTATTGATCTGGCGTATGTGTGCGGTTGTATGTTGTCTCTTGTTGAATTTCTCTAAAGTTACTGCAGGTACTGCTGTAGGTCCCTCATACTGATAGGTAACAAAAATAGAAGTCTTGATAAAGCATGTTCTGTGTATGTGCTGACGAAATATAACAGTACAACAAAGTAAAGCTTGAATGGAAATAAATGCTGATGTTTTACAACACTGTTTTTCTTTTATTTCAGGTTTTTAAATTGCCTCTCCAATAAAGAAAAATACATCTGCAAAGTTCAAGTAAAATTTACATATGGAACAAATTATCATTATGAAGCTCAGGACACAAAGGGCGAGTCTGGTACTAATGATGAAACATATACAAGCAAATTTAAGTGTGAGATAGCGAATTTTGCAAGTTTACCAGAAGGAGGCTATATTAATTGTTCAAGGATAAATGTACCTACAAGTACAAGAGATTGTCCGGGTACGTTCTGGTCATATCAGCTTAACACAGAACATGTAGATTTTATATGGAACGGAGACCAGAATCTAGAACAAATTTGTACATCAGAGATGGAAAGGAATGAGTTCTCCAACTGCCAGTGTGATTCATATGAAAATAGAACATGTAGTCCTTCAATGTGTAAGTCAGGAGAAACATCGTCACAAAGTCAACTTTATTCAACAACAGCTCTAACGCCCATTAGCACACATTCTGAAAATCAAAACACTGACTTAGGTATAATTATTGGACTTGTGTGCGCAGCAGTTGTAATTGTTGTGGTGGTTATAATTATTTGTTTGGTTATCAGGAATCGTAGAGTAAAAAATAAACGAGCAACAGATACTGCAACAATTAACAACTTTCATTCTAATGAATCTTCGAATCATGTCAACCATAGCCGCTCTGATGCCGCAGTTGAAAATACAAACGACACATGCTATGCAGTTATTGATAATGTAGAATATGAAAGTAGAAATGACAACAACGAAACAACATACTCGTCTATTAATAGCACTTTGTATCAGCTCTAGACATGACGTTGCTAATGACAACATCACCAACAATGGTAAGACATACAACCAACAAACAAACAATGTCGCTCCCACTGACACTGTTCTTCGTGAAGGAAATGAAACCAGCTATTCAACATTAGGAGCTGAGACTCACCATCAATTCAACCCATACAACAAGTTGTTGAAACCGAAACAGGATGTAAAATCCAGAGATAGAATCCCCGTTCCTGTAAATACATTAATGTTATCAAATCAAGAACCAGTACCAACATCTTTGAGCCATCATCTTTCGGTCACAGACAGCTTTTTAAATAAACCAATTGAAATTATTGATGTATTTAATAAAGACAACCATTCAATTGTTGCTAGCAACAACGAGTTGCTAGGCAACACATACAACTCTAAATATGGAGTAATCGCTGACAATAAACAGTTGCAGTTACAATCTCCACAACTAACTATTGTAATGAATGATAAGAGTTTGGTCCTGTAAGGAACGCACTGCCAATAATGACTCGGTATATTTCACACTAGAGAAAGAAGATGCGTGTAGTATTTCTGAAAACGGCGATCACAGTTAGGTTAGGTAGTCATGGTGTCAGTTTGGAATATCTTCATTGCACTCCAGACATGTCCATAGGTGCTCCAATCTCTTTCGCAATATATCTCCACCACCGTTCAAGGACTGACCGTACCAGTTCGTTTGTTATTGATGAGCCTACCTATACATGTTATGCTGTTCTTTTCTTGATACTCCAATCTTCAAACCCAGCTCCTGCATTTTTGTAGTTGACGTGAATTGGTTTAAATGAAAATCTTCTTTGCGGTCACATTCTATGAGGCCGTTCAAAATATCAGCTCTATCCATTGGCTGGCCATCTGATATGGTGACAGAGCCATCCAGCCTATCTACTTTCTCATTGTCAACGACACCCTGTGCCCGGAACGAAGATACGTGTGATTCTGCAAATTGTTGACGCTTGCAGTGATTCAGTATATCGCCTGCCACGAACCAGCTTCCACCTTTCGGATCATACTCAATGAAACACTCAAAATGCACGCATGAGTGTGTTTTGTGACTCAGCCAAAGTAGTGCATTAGTCACTGCCAGTACCTCCATTGTCATGCTGCTTTTTGTCATACGAAATGCACCATGGTGTCAATTTAATGGCAATGGATTGCCCCTTAATTGTCCAGTTCTTGTGCCAGAGAACACCACTCAAAATACTCATCATAGTTTCATCTGAACTCGTGAAGGTAACACAATTTTCAACACAAACCGGCAGTTTGCATTAACTGCTTAAAACATGCATATTGGGCAGCATTGGCTTATAAATAACATCATGTTCCGGAAGATGAAATATTTTGACCACGTTAAGTGTCACAGCGGTTTAGAGAGAACGATAGTAGTAGACATGGTTTCTCGACGAAGGGGACGACCAAGACCAAGATGGTAGCGGGACATCAAAGAAACCTTAAACATGACTCTGGAGGAGAAGGAAGAACTTGCTAATGGCAGCGAGATTTTCAGGCGGGTTGTGATTAAACCAACGTTCCGCAAAAGACATGCTATATGATCATGCATAAGGCAACTGTCAAGACCAACCTTGCACCACTTGAATTTTCAATTCCAGTCGGAGACAGCCATCGGTACAAAACACAGCAGTCCGAAGAAGGATTACAACATATGGCAGCCGCAAGATTGCAGGATCTAGCTATTCGCTATTTTCTCAATATGCATTTACCTAAACAACCATCGTCAACACAAATAAAAAACGTTCTGAATAAAATTCACAAACCTTTTCGGCACAAAAGTTATCAGTTTGTCCCGTGCCTCATTTCTACTGCCTATACTGCATTTTCCTACTATCTGTTTTTCTTCTCTTGTTGTATCTTTGAGAAAAAGAATTAGTATTGAAATTTCCCACTATTACTAGTGAATGTGAATGAACATAACAAATACACTTTCATCACGAACGCTCATTAGATTCTCAATCATACCATTTTCACTTCAAAGCATAACATATTTTATTATATCAATTTGTTGTTTTGAAAATTTCAGAAATAAAGATTTTTTTTAAAAATGACCTCCACGTTCTGATAACTTCTCAGCCTTTGGCTAAGTGTAGTGCCCATTTGATTGTGGCCAATGGTGAGCTTTCAATAAGCGCCAAATGGCGCAATAAAACCAATTAAGACACAACTCTGAGTGATCTCATTTAAAAGACTGATGATGCTCAGAGTTCCACGAAGGACCGTGCCGCGCTATGATATAGAAAGGCGGCCGCATCAGGCGGTACCGTAGAGGGGGCGGCATAAGCAGCCAAATCAAGATCACAATTGAAGGTTATGTTAAAGGAAAAAAAACAGTTAAGGGGCGACATTTCGAAGACTTGCATCCTACTGAGAATATATACCGCACGGCCCTGGTTTCACGTTCATTCGTACTGGGACCAGTTGCAGTACTTCCGTGTAGAGCCCAATAAAAATACCACCAAAAAAAAATGATATAACCAAAATAATGTTCGTCCTTATGGTCACGTCTCAGCTTAATTCCCCATCATAATAATCAAACAAAGAATAATTTGACTCTTGAAGTTGAAAGATATCAAATCTTGATCAACTGAATGCGTGCAGCAGCTGAAGAAGAAGAAAACAATAAACATAAATACACCTTTTCAATTCTCGTTGGAGAATTTCTATACACAACTTCATCAAGCTGACCAGAAATTGAAGGCCGACATTACATGCCGTGCGGATAACGAAGGAATAGATACAAGTATATCGGTCAATGTTCATCCTTTGTGTTGCTAACAACTGTGCTCGTCCATATGTGGATTTTCATTGTACTCGTCAATACACGTTGCGGCATGCTAGTTAACTAGAAATATAAACACAGCATTTTTGTTGAAAAGCCAGGCATTTACAAAGTAGACGTTGTATTTTCTTTTTGAAGCAGAAACGACAGTTTCATACGCTTTGGTCCGAAAACCCGTTTTTAAATGAACGCTCAAACATAACCTCACCATTTTATAAGTAGAATTGATTAAAAAGTAACATAAACACTGCTTGACATTTTCAGTACAATTTTAATTTATTTTAGCTTATTTTTTGTACATTAAAAGTCGGTCTAATGATGCATAACGTAGCTTGTTTTCATTTCTCAAATCTAATATATTACGTACTCTTATAAAAGGACATTATTTTTTTTAATGAGTTTAATTCCGTTTTGTACCCGAGCAAAATGTCCTAATCGTTGATTCCAGAAAACAATTAATACAGCCATTCGACTCGGGAAGGGAGGTAAGGGGGAGAGAGGGAGAGAGAGAGAGGAGCTGACTTGAAAAAATGCACAATAACTAATACAGTCTTTGACCTACACAAGGCCGTGCCGTGCTATGATACAAAGAGGCAGCAGCATCAGGCGGCGCCGAAAGGGTGGCGGCATAAGTAACGAAATAAAAATTACAATTGAAGGTTATTTTAAAGAAAAACATTTGAGGAGCGGCATTTCGAAGACTTGCATCATACCGAGAAAATATACCGCACGGTCCTGGACCTACACATATTTAAGCTTACCAATTGTTTTCTCAACCTGGGTCATCCACAACAAAACATATACACTAAAGTATTTATATTTCTTACTACAGGGTAGAGAAAGCTCTACTTTTTAGAAATCTAAATAGCCACAATCAACAACAACAACAAATGAAACAAAATGCAGTTACTGACTTCTTTCTACAAGAAAAACATCCAAAGATCATGTACACACAATGTTCCACATGTCATAATATTTAATATCAGTGGCGGCTCGTGATCATTTTTGTTGGTGGGCCAGACAGATATTTTCGGAAAAATCATGGTTTCGGTTAGGATATATTATAATGTATAAAATAATAAATACATGTTACACCTTATTTTGGTGGGGCCCGGCCCACCGGCCCCTAATGACGAGCCGCCACTGTTTAATATCTAATACACGATTACTATCTCTTCCTCTACACTCAGAGTGTGTTCCCATACATATCGTTAGTGCTTAGTTAATATCTTCTTCTGCGATTGCCCGCTGTCAATTCAGACGTTAGCCATGACGCTTGGTATGGCGCTTCTGACTGATTTTTGCGTGAGGGCATGCTTCTACCATTTGACTGATGTCACGCGACATGCAAGCAAGCCTTCGCCGACTTCAGAGTTACTTAGAGATTAGATCCTTCAAGTGCGATCTTTACAGGAAACCTATAGTTCGAACCACTTGCCACTTATCCACAATAACCAACACATATGCCTTGGCTTTGGCGACATAAAGGCGAGAGCGTAATGCACGGTGTATCGGTAGCGCTCTTTCAGTTATGTCCCTTTTTACGCTTAACTCCCCCCTTTGTTTACATTCCTGTACAGGAATGTGCAAGGTTACGAAATGGCGACATTTCGGTAGGCTTATATGTAGCTTCAAAAATCCGGCTGTTGTTAATGTAAAAACACACTATATACGTTATTGCATCTAGCTATAATAAAAGTTCATATGTAGCTTTAGATTATTGTGTAGTTTAAGTCTGTTGTATAATATAGTTATGAAGTTATATCGGTATGAACTAGTCACTTTCCAAGTAGCTGACGATGTGCTAATTACGCTGATGGTGTACGTTGTTAATATTCATTGAAGGAAGAAATATGCGGTACAAACATGTACAAAGTTTAGTTTTTGACAAGGGAACACGTTATCACTACTAAAATTTATGTTTCTTAATACGCACATTTAACAGAAATATAGTGAGAATTCTTCATTGCCGTGAGATTTTCTGAATGAATAAGAGTAAGATAATAAGATAAGAATAAGTAATGAGTAAGATCAAAAAAATTGTTTAAATAAAAATGAAATTGTAATAAGACTGTAGAATATAATGATTCCAGAATAAATTAATTTTAAAGAATTTTATTTCATTATAACGTGGGGCACAATGGTTGACATATAATACTATACTCATATGTCATCAGCTAACGAAAGACGAATTTTAAAAGCTATGTCTGGTCATTTATAATAGCATAAAAATGTCATAGACAGTTATGACAAATTTACTGTTAAATTGCTAATATATTTAACATATCTCAACCTACCAAAATGTTATATATATATATATATATATATATATATATATGTTAATCACAATAACATAAATTCACACATCACACATCTATTTCCATAAATACATAAGGATAGCTTACTTCTTCATGAACTATGTAATGTTTAACATAATTAATTTATCATTTAACAATAATACTTTCACTTCTAAATATACTGCTAATGGTAGTTCAAAAAAAAATACATATCTTCATACATTGACAATACACATTTGTAATATAATTGTACAATTCTACTAGCCCATATTAGTCATAATGTGGCCACATTTATAATTAATAACTTACTCATACATACTTTGCTCACACATACTTGCTCATACATACTTACTCATACATACTTACACAAACTTGCTTATATATACTTCATGACATGTAAAATGCTTGCCTAAGACATCTTACAAACACACATTACATATAAATATTAACTTCTAAATTGTTATTAAGACAGCTAGACAATACAGCAGTGACAAATTGTACAGCCCAGAGGTCTGCTATTATTTAAACTTTTTTTCACAGTGAACTTGTGTATTTACAGTTGGATAAGTTTGTAGCAGCTGTGTTTCTATGATAAATTTTAATTCCTTAGTTTTATTTCTTATACCCCAAGCTCTTTTCTCTATACCAGCTACCATTGAATGTACAACTTCTCCTCCTTGTTCTCCTAAAAGCCCAATCCGAAACCATTAATTCTGATCCAGTTTGCACAGTGATGTTCTAGTATGTGTTGTTTTGGAATTATTTTATCTGGAAAATACAGTCTGTACATTTTCATGTAATCTTGTATTGCTAATTGTATTTCTGGAACTGTGTCAGCATGGATTGGTCTACTGTGTGAGATGTAATTGTGAACTTTTTCAAATGCTGTATTTAATGAATTAAAATGTCTCTTGTGATCAATGCAATATTTATTATATCCTTATTCTGTGTGTACAATTGTGTGTGTGTTATGACATCTTCTGTGAGATCTTTACAGACTTTACATGTTAAGTATTTATGACAGTGGTTACCAACAAAAGCTCTACTATGATATGCCTGTGGTGTGATTTTGTGTTTGTCTAATACTTTATCTAACTGTGAACACACTGGACCAGACCTATCACACAGTGCTACAAACTCAAGTTCTAATAGGCTTGCTTGTGCTTTCTTAATCTTAGTATTGCATTTTATTTTCTCCTCCTCACTTTCACAAACTAATAAATCTGCATGTAACTTGTTTATTTCTAATGAAAACATTTCTGCCTGATGCCAATTCTTACCGTATTGTTTTAAATATTGTATGGTGTTTGAACAAGTGTGTTCCTTTTCTATGTTTACCATGATATCTCTGTCTATTCTGTCAGCTGCTTTTTCTAGTAATGTGTGATGTTTATGAACAATACCTAATAAAATGTGAAGGTAAGGAGGAGCAACTTTGTCAATATCAATATTTAAAATTGGAGCATGCAAGCAGTTATAATACAGAGATGCATGTTGTTTTTTATTACCATGGCCAATTGTAATGAAACGATTGTGATATTGTTTCAACAATGACAGACCTCTGGCTTGTACAGATCTGCTCTCCGTTGGAACCTGAAAGTCTTTACGTGATTGGAGGCACCACAAGCATGGATATTTTCCCCTGTGCACCTGATAGCCCATACACCTTTGTTTAAAAATCATAATCTCCATAAAAGAAAACCACCAGTTTCTTACCCTCCCACTCTAACCGTGTCAGTGTTTCTATCCGAGATTTCATATCTGTCATAATTGTTTCTACATTGTTGTATGTATCTTTAACTTTAGCTATTGCTACTAGAATAGTATTTAATTTAGAATTTGGTCTTGCTAAGTTTGCAATTTGCATTGTGACTTTGAAACTGTTCTTGCCATGGTCACCTCCCACTTTAACCCAAATCTGATCTTCTGGTATACATCTGCTATGCCATGTTAATAATCCCTCTCTGCTATAATCACTAAGAAGTGTACAAACAAAACTACCCAAATCTTTAATATAAGCATATGGTGCCTCCATTGTATGACCATCAGGTCCCTCGAATACTTTCATATCAACATGCACCCAGTCTCTTGTAACATCTTTCGCACACTGCCTTTCTGATCTTTCATGTGGCATCTCAACCCCAACCTGCTTCAGATATGCTTTATGTTTTCTTTCTTGCCTCCATGATAATCCTAATGATTCTTTCATAGAAATAGCTAAAGGAGTTGGGACTATTACTTTTAATTCTGCTACTTTACTGATATTCACACGGGATCTTTTTGGGAGTCGTTTAATTTCATGTGCTTGTTGCACTTCTAAAGAATCAGTTGATGTGCCTGCTACAAGTTCCCTAACATCTTGAAGATATTTAGACCGCTTTCGTTTTGTTGGAGATTTTATTTGTGATGTTTGTTTCCTGGGTTTTACTATTTTTTTCAATACAAGTGGTTGTCCTCTTGTTCTGCATGTTATTACATTATGTGAGTGAGATGTGTTTAGTTTTCTTCTAACAAAATGTGTAAATAACTCTTCTTCATCTCTAGATAGAGGCTCTTGAAGTGATTTACTACGATAGAGATGAATTTTTTTTGCTATCTAACATTGGTGAGGTTGAAGAGCATGTCATGTGTGATGCAGTTTTTTTTATATGTAAATTGTCTTCAACAGTCACATCAACCTCATCCTGTAAAGAAATATCCCTACCATCACTGCAAGGCTGCTTAGAATGCATGGGGAGATCATGGAGGACAGTATCCAATGTAACTGTGGGCTTAGAATTCATGACATTTTTTGAAACAACCAAGACGATTTTGTTTATAATGAAAACATAGACTACACTCATTTACACTAACATCAGAGTTAAACTCAGTCCATATATTCCGATATTTATCAGCAATGTTGTGCGTTGACTTGAGTGAATTTTCTGATAGTGTTCTTTGAATACGATAATTCTTGACACATCTCCTACACATACTTGTTGAATGTTTATTGGGCAAATCATTATTTACATTTATTCCAAATACATAAAAAATGTCATTTGTTTTATGTATACACTGTGCTGGCTTGTGGTATGATTTTTTTCTTTTCGATTAAAGTTTTCTCCACATGTCCTACACAGACCTTGGATATTTGAGACATGCTTGTCCAATGTATGTGCCATGTTAATATAATGCAGTATTAACAATAGTTCCAGCAAACAATATCTCAGCCTGAAATAGATAATTTACAAATTATTAGCTATTACTACATATTATATATAATTTTTCTGTGGTTACAAGCAATTTATTTCAATCATAATATATTCTATTATTTACTTTTATTTTTACTTATAACTTCCAATAGCATAATGTTACGAACTTACAGTCCCTAATTAGATCTCCAAAACATATTGTAATCGGTCGTTGGTAATATTCAGATAATGTAATAATGTCTTCTGTCGTCAATATATATGGATGATTGCATCTAGTCACATTTAGCTAGGAATTTATATCACTAAACTTGCTATTCGATACAAATAGCAACTAACCAGCAGAAATACAGCATAACAGAGTTTTGTAATTATGCTTAGAATTAGCGTTTATCGCTCTGTAAATAACAACACTGTTGTTTACAAGAGTCGGAGTGAACATGACGTAGTAGTCGGTCAAAGTGACATCGAAACAAAACAGGGTCGTCAATCTAGCGATCAAAAGTTTGTAGCTTCAAGATAATGTGCGCACACTAAAATTGAACAAAGAAAAGGAATCATTCATCCTTTTGAAAATGTATGATTCAGTGACGTAATATATTTTAATCGTATGAAAATATGAAGTTTTGGAGCTGTAACTGTGCAAAAAGTAGCGGTGTACAAAATTATTGCGGTGACAATTCGTAATTGTCTCGTTATAGGTAGCTTTCCCTTACGAAATGTTTATAAAATTGTTTGGTAATATGGAATACTTTAAAGTTTATAATAAATTTCATATTTTATGGAAAAATTGACATACAAGTATACTAACCTGATTTATTTCACACCAGTTTCACCGATTCACTAGAAATTCAAAATGGATACAAGTTATGAACTTTTTTATTACCCAACATTCAACGCGCGAAGAATGTCTTGGAGGTTCCTTAAAGATCGGTATTTTAATACAAATAGGTCGCCGTGAATGACAGAAAACAAATCGTATATACTATCCTCACAATGGGAGTATTGCTGTTGCAGCCAAGCACGATACGCGTGGATTTCATTCTGAATACGTTCAAATATATACAAATATCTAAATATACATATCCTATTTATAAATTATTTATAAATACGATACGCTGATAACACAATTCTCATGGCTACAAATGAACAAGATCTACAAGACTTGATCAACATATTAATGAGAGAAAGTGAAAAGAAAGTATTAAGCATGAATATAAAGAAAACAGAGGTTATGGTTGTCTCCAAGAAACAGGAAACACCAATATGTAACATCAAAATAAATAACACAACACTGAAATATCGATTCAAGTACCTGGGAACAATCCTAACATCAGATGGCAGGTGTAAAACAGATATTATGAGCCGAATAGCTCAATCAAAAATAGTATTTATGAAAATGAAAAAAAACCCACTATGCGTGAACTCTGCCAATGCCGGTTCCAAGCCCGGATAAAAAAGGAGGAGGACTTGTGCGTGAGGCCAGCTACCTCATCACAAGAAATTGAAATAGCTACATCAACTTGTAAGAACTGTTATAAGAAAGAGAAGATGGAGATATGCTGGGCACACCTTGAGGAGAAATGATCAACGAATATCAAAGCAGGCATTGAAGTGGGATGCAAAGGGTTCAAGAAAGAGAGATTGACCTAAGGAGACCCTGAAGCGAACTTTGCTGAGAGAGGCAGGAAATATCGGTCTCAGTTCCATGGAGGAGATTGAGCGAGTTGTCCAGGATAGAGCGGTATGGATAAATTACTTGCAGGCCCTATGTAACGTATAACGGTACGAGAGGAATTATTATTATTATTATGCGTGAACTCACTACCAATGACACTACGAAAACGAATACTCCAGTGCTATATTGATCCAATACTTCTTTATGGTACGAATCATGGACAATGAACAAACAATCAATACGATCATGTCAAGCGACAGAGATATGGTTTTACAGAAGAATGCTGAAAATTCCATGGACAGCGAAGAAAACAAACGAGGAGTTTTTAAATCAAGTCTCCACACAAAGAAACCTTATCAAAAGAATAATAATCCGGCAATCAAGGTTCTTCGGGCATATAATGCGAAGAGAAGGGTTAAAACATTTAGTGATAACAGATAAAATTCAAGGAAGGAGGGATTGTGGAAGACAGAAGGAGATGTTGGGTGGCATGACATCATGGTTCGACATAAGATCGTCTTCAGAACTGATTACAGGCACCAAGCAGAGAAAGTTGTGTATAGACATGATCGTCTACGCCCGCAGGCATGGCACTTGATTGATTGATTTATAAGTTATAAAATAGACATTCGATATAATTCATAACGGAATAATCATTGAATGTTATTATGTAGGAAGTAGCTGCACACGTCCATACATCGAAGGGTAATGAATAGCCTAGGTCTATCTCAAAGTTTTGCATATATATTTTTATTGTTTACGACATTGCCCACTTGAACGGCAATTCGTCAGAAGTCGCAATTGTTGACAATAATATTATCTTATTCTTAATTACGGTAATAGTAGTGTATAATGGCGGAAGAAGGCGTCGACCTGGAAATGACAGACGACTTGATAGAAATAAAACATACACAAGCTTCGGAATCATCCACACCAGACAAAGATAAACTAAACCAAGTGCGCAGTTATTTGAAAGTTCACTTCTATTTGTTCTCAATGTCGTCAATACCTGTATTGTTAGGCTATAGAATCAATGAGGAGTGTGTGTGCTATTGATATTTTAAACCAGTTGTGTCCAGGGAGCTAGTAACTTAAGTAACTACTACTATTAACACATGTACGGGGTACCCTTACCCTTCGGTTGTGGAGACGGGACATTTGCCGTCTTATTCGGATTGCACTGTGGTCCGGTCAGTAAGCGATGCATAATATAATGTATTTATACTTTCAGTTTCCTCTTCTTCAATGGATGAAGATAAGTGTAACTCAAACAGAGAAAAAGACAACACCAACAATGAAAATGCAAGACACGTTTGTTGTTTACCTCATAGAAACAAGGTAACATTATCAAATACTACAGTTGCTTCTACTAGTACTTAATCAGTGGTACATACACATCACTCTAGTCAGTGATAGTATTGTAATGAATAATGCATGAAACCAAACCTCATGTTCTAGCGATCAATTGTGTTAATTACGGTGATATACAGAAATGATTACGGTGATATATACCTTCCTGTATTTTTCTTTGACGATCAACACACAATGAGTGATGTGGTGAACATCAAACTGGCTGTCTTTACTTCTCAGTGCTTTTCCTGGTATCCAGTTTAGGCTGGGTTCACCTGAGAGCCGTTACAGTCGGAAAATATTCCACACCACTGTGGAATTGAACCCGAACCACATGCCTAACAAGTAAGTTCACTAACAACTACGCTACTCAAGCTCTCAGGGGCATATAAGACAGATACAGAAAGTTTCCACTCAATTTGATTTTGTACTTTTTTACTATGGAATCCAGATCTTCATAAGCAGTTTTGATTTTTTCTGTAGCTGTTTGCTCTTTTACAGTGAAGGTTCACTGCCCTCACAATTAAAACTCTTCCCTATGTCAGCTTTTACAGCATGCAAAAGGAAACAGTGATTCTATTCTTTGTTACCCCAGAAACTACACAGCATCTGCATGAAAAGCTGTCAAAATATAATGATTCCAGAGTTGAGTATTGATAATCTTGTGGCACACAAAGGTACACTGACAATGACATTTATATTAGAAGATTTTAGACTGCTATTAACTGCAGACTATGTATTATTTATAGACATTATGTTATGTTATGTTATAGTCTAATGTTATCCCCAATATGTATTAATTGTAGGCATTATATATATGGCCTTTTCGTCTTTACAGACGGTCAATTGACAAGTGTTTTACTGTGACAACTTCTGAGTTTTCACTTTTCTCTCTTGTCATTCAGCTCATACATAAGTCTCTTCTCAAATGACTCTGCGCCCTGTTGCAATTTGGCTTTCCACACAACTCTGTCATAAGCTAGTTTCTCCCATGTGAAGACGGCCATATATACAATACAATATATGGTCTAATGTTATCCCCAATATGTATTAATTGTAGAATTTATGTTAGTGGTATGTTCTTCTTTCTTTTGTCCTTCTCTGCTTTTTTGCTGTTAGGCGTAGCAAGTTTAACTAATGATCGGTATCCGAGATAGTGCACGCTCAGTCGCTTGATATGCTGTGATATTGTGGAGGTTTTAAGATGTCTGTAACTCCATCAATCCATCTTTTTCTTGGTCTGCCCCTTCCTTTTGATGATTCTACTTTCAGGTTGTATGTTCTTGCAATTGGTGTATTCATGTTCATTCTCACCAAGTGGTCAAACCGTTTGAGTCTCTGTAAAAAGAATCTGATAATAATTAGAAGTATGTTATAAACATCAAATGTCCTGCAGTAGAACCCAAGATTAATGGAAAATAAATTGTCCCTTATTCTGTTTTCAGCATTCAACCATATATTAGTTTTAGTAGAGTACTTTGTACAGCACACTCATGTTCATAATTATACTTTTAAACTTTATTCTAGAGTGGTAGGTGCTAACATGCCTGGTTATGGTGACAATGCTTTATCTGTCTGGAGAAGATACAATGAGTTTGAACTGCTGCGGAACTACCTAGATGTTACATATCCCTGGGCCATCATCCCTCCACTGCCAGAGAAAAAGGTAAGTTACTTCTGAGATTTAAGTTGTCCTTTTGGCTAAGATCAAAGTGTAGTGCTGACTCGATCGTTGCCAAAGGGTGGGGGCCTTTATAAAACGCCAGATGGCACAATCAAACACATTTAAACAAACTATGATTGTATGCAATGCATTCTTGTACAGATATTTGTCAAAATATGTTCACAGTCTATTGTGATTCAAAATTGTCTTTATTTTTCAGCCAACATATGTCTTGCAGAATATCTCTGTAGATAGGTTTCATCCTGGATTTATTGAAAGGAGACGAGTTGGACTAGAGGTAATTGTTACATAATGAAATTATTTTAATTATCTGAAGGTTATAACTATGACAATCAAGGACTTTATTCAACATTTTATATGTATTTTATTTTTTTCGATCCAGAAGCACTTGAGCTTTCAGCTCTTCGGCTCGTGCCATGGATATCGTAACCCTTCGGTTCGGTGCCACGAATACCGTAAATCTGGAGAACCCGTGGCTTTTCTGCCAGCCCGCGGAATTGAACCACACTCACAGGAGCTTGTCACCAGTCGTCCGACGTGCTACGAACTCGCTGGGCAGGTGGGCTATTTTACATTTTAAGTTAATGGAAAAGAGGCTATGAGAAAATATGGAATATCTTTACCTTATGTCAATAGTCAGTCAGTAAGTCTATAGTCACGGTTCCAACTTCACGATAACAAGTTGCCCTATAATTGCTCTGTTCCTATGCCAGTGAAGACCACTCAAAATGCTCATCATTGTCTCATATGAACTTGTAAAACAAACAGAAGTACCAATACAAACATGCGCATGCATTAACTTGCACATGCATTTGTTCAAGTGGGTGTTTACGAATGGTAAAAATCGACCTCACCACTCAGAAAGCAATGGCAAACTACTGAACATACAAGTGGTGGCTAGTAAATCAACGGCTCGTTTACTATAGTTGATGTCAACATCCTGTAATGCCATGAGTTTCATTTCATTCATGTTTAGATCATTCAAACAAACAGAAACTGTTCTTACTGCCTGTGTCTAGTAGTACTGCTTATGGGTGGTGCGCAGGATACAAGACTGAGAATTTAATGGTTACATGGTAGTGCAGTCCCCAGAAACTGTTCTTACTGCCTGTGTCTAGTAGTACTGCTTTATGGGGTGGTGTCAGACGAGGGGATACAAGACTGAGGAATTTAATGGTTCGTCTGCCCAACGTGTTCTTAGCGGTTGGACTACGGGTGACTATCCCTCTGTGTGTGCGGGTTCAATTCTGCGGGATGGCATAAAAAGCCACAGATTCCCCAGATTTACGGTGTTCGGGCACAGAACCGAAGGGTTACGATGTCCATGGCACCGACCGAAGAGCTGAAAAGCTCAAGTGCTTCTTGATCGGAAAAAAAAAAATGGTTACATGGCTAGTGCAGTCCCCACGAAACTGTTCAGGTTTGGATTTTTTCTTGATGCATCCGACAATAAAAACTCATTGTCCTTACCGGGGATTGAACCCGAGTCTCCCGAATGGGAGCCCACACTCTAATCCATGTGACCAGACGCTCCACGTGGTAGTGAATGTGTTAAATACATAAGATAATTAACAGAACTGTACACTTAGACAAGCTAGCAAAGACAAGAGGGTGGCTGCCACTGATTACGAAATTAGCTACGAGGAGGCTAAAACAACCATCGGATGGCGATATAGACAGAGAGGTGGTCGAAAGACCACCCTCAGCACAGCGCCAAAGATGGGTACTATAATCTATCTCGTAGCAAACAGGTTGTCATATTCTGCCTCCGTACTGGCCATAACAGACTCCGGTCCTACCTTTATCACAAATTTAAAATTGACACAACTAGCACGTGCCACTGTGAGAAGGCGGACATGACAGCAGACTGCAAGACTGCCCACTGCTAGCGGGCCTGAGTAACGAAACCTGGCTGGAAAATACCAAACTAAATGAGAAGCTGTACGTAGGGACGGAGTCCCTAAAAACAACAGCAGAATTGTGTGGAAATCTGGTACATCAGTCTAAGTGGTGATTGCGAGAGAGAGACTTTGTTTAGAAATGTTAATTTCTCCTATGTTTAATCATACAACAGGTTTTCTTAATCAGATGTGCAGCTCATCTTCATCTTGGCTATGACAAAGTTTTCATGGACTTTCTTCAGCAGGTTTGCTTTATAAATTGTGTTTGTTTTGGTTATTGACTTTTGTTTATTAAACCAATATCATATCACTCCAGGCAAACCCATAGGTGCTCAGTCTTCTCCAGTATATATTGAAAGGTATGATGATGATGCGGCAGAGTGGTTACCGGGGCCCAAATTGGAATGTAAAGAATAGAACCACTGTTACCTGCCACTCATGTCGTAAGAGGCGAATAAGGAGGTTGGGAGTGGGACTAGCAATGCCACCCAGTAAAAAACACTAGATAGCTATAGAAACCACAACCAGGAAAATGCATAGCTCACCATCCAAGAAAGAAGAAGGACCCTGCAAGGAGGAGATCTGGAAAAGATGGCCTTGGATAGGTGGGCTTGGAAGGCCTTGGTTGCGGACCTATGCCTCCCTGGGGGCAAAGGGTAAAGAAGATGATGATGATGACATCATGTTAGTTACGGAGAAAATGGATGTAACACCCATGTGGACTTAATTTTTATTTCCTCTTGTTGAAACGCATAACGCTTGAATGATTGATTTCATTCACCAGAATTTACCCCATATGGTTCTACCCCTGGCATATGAGATAGAGAAATTTTGAAGTACTGTTAAGGTGGCAAAGTTCAGCTCAGGACAAGGTATTTGATGATGGTGATATGTCACCAGCAAAATACTAAAATTAAAAATATTGAGAGCATGCATTTTCCCAGTGGCTACTTATGGTTGTGAATCATGGACTATTACACAGAAATTAAGAACGAAAATCCAGTCCTTCAAAACTAAATACTACAGAAAGATCCTACAAATACCATGGACAGAAAAAGAAAGAACACTGATGTCCTGAAAGAACTAAATGTTAAAGAGAATTGGCTGATAAACAACATACTATACAGAAAAATTACATCAAGCGTCACGATGGCCTGGAAAGAGCAATACTAGAAGGCAAGGTCCCAGGACGCAGAGGCAGAGGCAGACCAAGAAGAAGATGGCTACAAGATATTAAAGAAACCATGAACATGACCATCGATGAAGTGGGTGAACTGGCAAGAGACTGAGTGAATTTCAGATGTGCTGCAAAGAGAGCAATGTCCTATAAAGGATAAGCACCTTGATGATGGTGATATGTTTGGTTTGCGCTATAGCAAGACAGGAACATAGCGACATGATGCTACACAAGTATCTAATCATCACATGGAAGTATCTCTAGTGCGTAACTAAACTAAATTTATATAAACTAACTTTAGTGTTGTGTGTCCTGATGGTGTAATCATGTACATTTATATATAAGAAAAATGTATGGGATGTTTCAAAATGTTAAAATGATATAAAATGATATAAGTCTTCTTCTTTTGCATCACGCTGTTGCCCAGTGTTGTGGTTTTCTGTTTCTATCTTGTGCTGCCCTAGTGTGATAGTTATTTTTTTTTTTTTTTACTTGATTCTGCTATGCCATCTAACCATCTTTTGTGGTCTTCTTCTCACCTTCTTTCCGCTGTTCTGTTATAAAAGACTCTGTATACAGTGCAGTTTGGTTTCATTCTTATTAAGTGGCTTTAATCACTTCATTCTTTGTTTCTCAACGTAATTCAAGCAAGGTTCTGTCCCAACTTTATTTCTTATACTGATGTTGGTGACTATGTCTTTTGTGGTGTTGTTGGTAACTTTTCATAGGTATCACATTTTCAATGCAGTTTATTTTTTGCAACTGTACTTTGCTCATTGTCTATGTTTGGCTCTGGTAACACAAAGTAGGCAAGAAAATGCTGTTGATCATCTGTTGTTGGTTGAGTCCCTTAACAATAATATCAGTATTATGAAATATCTAAAGTATGGAAATACTCTGGGGACCATTTGTCTGGGGGTAGAGATTATGCATTTTTTGAGAATGTTAGAAAAGTATCTCACATTAGTTCTGTATTTTGTTAGACATCAATGTTTGTTTTATTTTTCAGAATATGGATGGAGAGAAGGAGTGAATGCATCTGAATTTTTTAGTCAAGTAAGTTGTTACAGATGATATGGCTTACCAGCAAATGATACTTTTCTTCTTTTCTTCTGTTCTCTGTGGAAAGGATGTTTATTATGTTTTGTTGCAGAAATGTTGCCACGAGAGACAGAAATGTTGCCACGAGACAGAAATGTTGCCACGAGACACAGAAATGTTGCCATGAGAGACAGAAATGTTGCCATGAGAGACAGAAATGTTGCCATGAGAGACAGAAATGTTGCCATGAGAGACAGAAATGTTGCCATGAGAGACAGAAATGTTGCCACGAGAGACAGAAATGTTGCCATGAGAGCAGAAAAGGCATGAGAGACAGAAATGTTGCCATGAGACAGAAATGTTGCCACAGAGACAGAAATGTTGCCATAGAGACAGAAATGTTGACTGAGAACAGAAATGTTGCCATGAGAGACAGAAATGTTGCCACGAGAGACAGAAATGTTGCCATGAGAGACAGAAATGTTGCCATGAGAGACAGAAATGTTACCAGGGAAGTCCTAAATGAAGAGCAATGTGGATTTCTTTACTTTCCAAATTCTTCTGTAAGTTCACATCTCAAAGACTTCAGTCTAGTATTTGTGCTGCTTATTCATATGAACTATCTTAATGGGTGGACTAAGTGGTTAAACTGCCGTGGACTAAGTGGTTAAACTGCCGTGGACTAAGTGGTTAAACTGCCGTGGACTAAGTGGTTAAACTGCCGTGGACTAAGTGGTTAAACTGCCGTGGACTAAGTGGTTAAACTGCCGTGGACTAAGTGGTTAAACTGCCGTGGACTAAGTGGTTAAACTGCCGTGGACTAAGTGGTTAAACTGCCGTGGACTAAGTGGTTAAACTGCTGTGGACTAAGTGGTTAAACTGCCGTGGACTAAGTGGTTAAACTGCCGTGGACTAAGTGGTTAAACTGCCGCGGACTAAGTGGTTAAACTGTCGTGGACTAAGTGGTTAAACTGCCGTGGACTAAGTGGTTAAACTGCCGTGGACTAAGTGGTTAAACTGCCGCTTTGCATTCCAAAGGTGGTTGATTTAAATCTGGACTGGACCATTCTGTTCACAAGTACCTCTAGGATTGTTGCCTAAGCTACAGAGTTTGTGCTCTGTTTAATAATCTTGGCAGGTGTCAGGCCATTTATGCATTGAGGGATTAAGCCAAATGGGGTAAAAAACCAGGTACAATGAAGTCAAACCTTTGGTTTAGACCCTTTTAACTATTTTAACTCTTTCCACGCAGTTATTTCCTCAATTTTTCAGTTATTTCCTCAATTTTTCAGTTATTTCCTCAATTTTTCAGTTATTTCCTCAATTTTTCAGTTTTTTCCCCAATTTTAAGCAGTTAATTCAAAAAAAAACCAAAAATAAAACCATCCCAACTACTTGTCAATAAATAAACATATATATATTATTATATACTAAATTGAAGAAAACTGGACAACCCAATAGAATAACAAGATTGAAAAAGAATTGTAATAAAATAGTAGAAGTAAAACTAGTAAGACTTCTTATAAGGGAAGCAACTCTATGGCGCAGTGTGCGGCTTAATGCGCGCAACGGACTTCCGCCGTGGCGCAGTGTGCGGCTTAAAGCGCGGAAAGAGTTAAGTCAATGCTTTTTAAAAAATGATCTTAACTGGTCATAGTCACTCATAAAATCATTCTCAGAGCCAAAATGTGATACAGAGTGAAATAAGGGGCTGGGTTCGGATGTCATGTTTGTCATTTGTATCTCGAAAGAGATTATTGGTCCACTATTGTATTAACTTCTTTGATTATTTGTGATCATAGTAAATATAAAGAGAAACATACAATTAAGTGATTTATACATGTCATGACAAGGAAGTAAACAAACCGTTACTGCATATTTACAATAGTACACAATCTGGATTTGGAAAACAAAGCATTGAAGGGGCAACATTTCATAACTGGCTCAAGAACACCAACTGATAACAACCAGTGTGATACACAGGTATAGAGTTAAAGAACTCCAAGCTACTAGAACATCTTACACAATAAAGTGGTGTTGCCAGAGCTAATGAGTTCGTGTCTTGTGCAATACTCTCGGCAGGTGGAGTGCCATTTCTGCGGAGAGGGACTGAGTCGTATGGGATAAAACCCGGTGCAATGAAGTCAATCCTTCAACAAAGTGAAATGTAGAATGAAAAAGTAACTTTGTATTATTCGTCTGCTATGAATTTAGACATATTCGTGGCACCGTATATGATGCATTCGACTGAGAGTTTGCCTGAAGGCTTGTTTTCCTCATCGACAGTGTCCCTCGTCATTCAGACACGCCTTACTCCAACTTCAGAGGTACCTGTAATTTAGATCCCTGAGTAAAGTATCAGGAAACTAGTAGTTGAACCATATACTGTGGGCACACCAAGAATTTGTTTACTCTAGCTAACCTTGAACCCCAGAATTTTCACGGCACCTGGTCACTAGCGCAGCATTGCTATTAGCGATTCCCCGTCCCAAAGAAACTAAAATTTGACACCGCCATTTTGGTTCAGCAATATCATTGTTTCATTTTGCTTACTTTTTTTTGGTGGTCTAAGTTTGGAACACAACACTAGAAAAGACAGTCACCAACATCAGCATAAGAAAGAAAGTTGGGACAGACCCTTGCTTGAATTACACTAATAAACAAAGAATGAAGTTATTCTGCCACTTAATAAAAATGTAACCAAACTCTACTGTATACAGAGTGTTCTACAACATAACTTCAAGAAAGAAGGGGCGAGGAAGACCACAGAAAAGATGGATAGATATCATAGCAGAATCTTGTAAAAAGCAAAAATAACTATCACCCAAGCCACTTTAGCTGAGCAAGACAAAAACAGAAAACCTTGACACTAGGCAACAGCCTGATAAGAGTGTGACAATGTAAGAAAAAGTTTAACTCTTTCCGTACACAGTTATTTCCTCAGTTGTATACGGTTAATTCAAGGGAGGCAAAAATAAATCTAAAACAAAAATAAATCGTAACTCCTTGTTAATAAATAAACATATATATATATATCTTATTATATACTGATTTGAAGAAAACTGGATAACCTATTAGAATAAAAGGTTAAAAGTAGTAGAAGTAAAAATAGTAAGTAAAAGTAGAAGTAAAATGTAGAAGTAAAATGTAGAGTAAAATAGTAGAAGTAAAAATAGTAAGTAAAATAGTAAGTAAAAATAGTAGAAGTAAAAATAGTAGAAGTAAAAATAGTAGAAGTAAAAATAGTAGAAGTAAAATAGTAGAAGTAAAATAGTAGAGTAAAAGTAAGTAAAATAGTAGAAGTAAAAATAGTAGAAGTAAAAATAGTAGAAGTAAAAATAGTAGAAGTAAAAATAGTAGAAGTAAAAATAGTAGAAGTAAAAATAGTAGAAGTAAAATAGTAGAAGTAAAAATAGTAGAAGTAAAAATAGTAAAAGTAAAAATAGTAGAAGTAAAAATAGTAGAGTAAAATAGTAAAAGTAAAAATAGTAGAAGTAAAAATAGTAGAAGTAAAAATAGTAGAAGTAAAAATAGTAGAAGTAAAAAGTAGAAAGACTTGTATAAGGGGAAACAACTCGAATGGCACCATGTACAGCGAATGGTGTTCAATGGAATACGCTGTGATGCAGTGTGCGGTGATTGGAGTATAGTTACAGAAAAATTGGTTATTGGTTACTAAACTGACATCATTGCACTCTGGGCAGACCCATAGGTGCTCAGTCTCCCCAACAGATATCGAAGAGTATGCATACTGATGGTTCCTGTGGCTCGCTGATTAAACACACTCCTCACTCTGCCCCTCAGTCATGCAGTTCTACTTGTACAACGGGTAACTCCAAACTGCCTAAATCGCTTGATCGATTCAACATCTATTTTAGTGTCCTCATCCAACAGGCAGTCGTGAAGAGACCGAAGAACATCCCCTTATCCATCTTCAACTCCCCAACAATCGATGCTGTTGATACAAGTCTGTCCGCTCTCATTACCGTAAACACCCTCATGCCCCGGACAGTATATCCACATAAGCCTCTGGAGGTGAGAAACTTCTATAGATGACATCCACTCATACAGAAACCTACCCTTCTGGATCTTGTGAAGCATCGACTGAGAGTCAGATACAACAACGGCCCCAGTAAATGAAGTCCCAGAGATCCAATGGAGGGCAGCAGTAATGGCCTCAACTTCCAACCTCATACTAGAAGTAGTTGTCTTGTACATAAAAATACAAACAAATTCTTCTATTTCACAGGTAGAATCAAAACTGAAATCTCTCAATGCCCAGTTAAGATGTAAAAAAGTAGATAGGTAAGTATGTGTCTTTATCTCTGTACGTACATATTTGGTGTAGATTTGTGATGCAGTGTGCTAGTCATATGCTATAGATAGGTAATGCAGTATGCTAGTCATATGCTATATCTTTGTCTGTGATTATTTTCTCATGCTCAA
This sequence comes from Arion vulgaris, assembly GCA_020796225.1. Lineage (NCBI taxonomy): Eukaryota > Metazoa > Mollusca > Gastropoda > Stylommatophora > Arionidae > Arion > Arion vulgaris. Next base: position 8,348,804 of record CM036772.1, read on the forward strand.
AGTTCATACAGAGAAATGAGTTTCCTTGAATTCAGTGATAGTTAACAGTGCTAGTATCATTCCTTGTTCTCTCTCTCGCCGAGATCACCGCCAGACCAATGTACCAGACCTCCCATAAATTCTATTCATGTGGAAATCTGATTCATGCAGCCTTAGCATTGGCGTGTTTCACACATCTTTAGTGCCATTTGGAGCTCTGGTGCTTATCCTTCAGCAATATGGCCGGTTTTGCAGCGTTTATCCAGCGTTTAGCCAGCCATAAGTTCTCTTATTCATGTGGAACATCGGTCTGGGCGGTGATCGCGCGAAAGAGAGAGAAGGAGTACAAAGCACAAACTCCATAGCTCCAGAAACAATTCTTCATAGCTCTCATTCAAAATTGCACTTATGGCTCAGTCTGTATTCAAACACACAACCTTCAGAAGGACAGGCAAATGTTTTAACCGCTCCGCCATAAAAACCCTGGAATTTGTATCAAATATAAATGTTGGAGTAACTTAACTTCAAGCAAAATTTTCACATCATATCGGATAATCAGGTTTGTGAAAATTCCTTCTTTATGTGTTGTTTCTAACTTTCTACAGAAGATTCGAAGAGCTGAAGAACTACTGCACGGAACTACAGAGCAACATTGGAAATATTCTCAAGATTAGAGCAGTAAGTCTTACTTAACTCTTTGTGGACTAACCGCCACACTAAAGGGCGTTTTTTATTCTGAAAGCAAATTTGCCCTGGTTTACTAAGAGTTAACCATTAAAAAATGTATGCTATAATGGACTATTAAAGGGAAATTAACTCTTTCGCTCCTTCTTGATGATCATTCATCTTGTGAATTTTGCTATCAAGACATAAACCCAAAGTACTACCAATGTCAGAGCCGCGGTAGCGTAGTTGTTAGTGAACTCGTTTCTCAAGGCGGGTGGTCCAGGTTCAGCTCCCATAGTGGGCGTGGAATTTTCCCGGACCGCGACGGCTCTCAGGTCGACCCAGCCTCAACTGGGTACCAGACATGCTCTAGGAAATAAAGGCGGCCGGTGTGATGCTGACCAAATCACCCATCACGTGCCGACGGTCAATGAAAATACAGGCCTAACACTGTATTGCCCTATATACCCCAAGGTATGAAAGGGTTCCTTTACTTACTTTTACTCCATCTAAGAAGAGAAAAGGAAGACCACGGCTGAGATGGCTTCAGGATGTATCTGATGGTTTGAGCATGACATCTGAGAGAAATGACTTATGAGAGAGATACATTCTGATGGACAGTTAGGGTGACACAGTTCTGCTGGAGACTTCTATTGGATTATGGTACAATTCACATCTGCTGAAAGAGACTGTGCAATTATGAGCCTGCCAGGAATACATTGTAATCAATTTTGTGAACTAATTAATGATTTTATTTGTATACATATTTTTACAGAACATGTGTGACAAATTGTATGGAATTCACGAAATTCATGGGAACTATGCCAAGGTCTTCAATGAATTAAGTGTAATAGAAAAAGAGAATGCTGAACAGCTGCAGAGCATTGGCCATTACATGGATGTGTAAGTTTGTAGCAACCATTATATTTATGAGATTTTTTAATGTTAGTAGTTGCTGTATGGTTCAGAAACATGGAGAACAACTAAAATAATAATGCATAAATTGCAAACATTCATCAACTGGTGTCTGAGAATAGGGGACTGAGATGGTATGATAGGGTCACACATGAGGAACTTATGGAGAGAACAAGATAGATTCCAGTGAACCAAGAGGTTTAAAAAAGGTGCTGGCTTTGGATAGGACACACTTTGCAAAACCCTGACGGGAATTTAACAAGAAGGGTCTTTGTCTGGAACCCACAGGGACATCGAAAGAAGGGGAGACAGAGAAATACATGGAGACGAGATTTGGAGACAGAGACCAACAATATAAAGAAGAGCTGGAGGAGCTGCAGGAGATAGCTAGAGATAGGAAGACTTGGCATGAGTTGGTTGAGGGCCTATGCCCCAATCTGGGTTAAAAAGGCAGAGAGAGAGTTGCCATAACATGGATGTACAAGTTTGTAGGGACTATTACATTTATGCAATATTTACATTAGTAGTTACATTAGCATACACTTTGTGGATGTGTAAGTTTGTTGTGACAATAACATTTATGAGATTTTTTATGTTAGTAGTTGCCACTACATGGATGTAAAATGATTAGAGTAACTATATGAATATTGGTGGTATCTGTGGCTTAGGGGATAGTGACTCGGTCTATTAACCCCAACATTCTGAGTTCGAATAACGCTGCGGACAGTTTAGTTGCAAATTGTTTCGCATGGATTTTTACAAAGGACGATGGCACCACCCGTTCAGAAAGCAATGGCAAACTACTGAGCGTAATAATGCCTAGAAAAATCACAAACAGTGTTAAAAAGCTGGGGTTGGTTTGCAAAGTCTTGTAAAGGATATGCAATTAATTTTTTGTATGAATATTTAAGTTAATAATAGCCATTGCATTGTTAGGGAGCCATCTGGATATTTTTCCAGAGATTCATGATAGAAAACAAAATAGAAAACTAAATCTCCCACGATGCTTCACGGCAAATGTGGTTAAGATAAGATCATGGTCACAGTTTAGGCAAGATCGAGTTCCTAGTCCCATTGGAGATTGACGATAAAATGTAGGTCCCGTGTTCAATTTGAGCATTTAAAAGAACCCTTGGCAGTTCAAAATCAAGAAGAGCCGCTGTTCATTAGAAAAGATTAAAAATAAAATTCCTACAAAAATATCTTTGCCATCTTCAAAATTACATCAGGGACTCTTGCCGGTTCTACGGAGTTTGTGCACAGCAGCTGAGATCTTCCTGTGTAAGAAAGAGATCGGAGCACATATGGTTACTCACTGAAGTGCAATGATGATGGTCCTATCAATCAATTAGTCAAGTTACATTCACATTTTGGTTGACGTGGATATTACAGCTCACCTCCTTAACTTGCGGCCGTCTTGTTACTGCATAGTCAGCATTTATTTGTACTGACAGCATTCAATGTTTATCGTACTCACTTTTCGACCGCTCCTTCTAATTTACATATGATTTGAACCAAAGAGCATGAACACTATGTACCATTGTTATGGCACTGCAAGACCATTCCAACAAAGGAACATCAACAAACAAACAAACACAACAGCTCTATTTTCATTTATTGTGTATTTATTCTCAGATAAAATGTGATCCATGTTTCTAAACCATCAGGTATTCATCAACATTTGAAGCACATGTAGATGGGACTGAGCAGTTTGCTGACCATTTGAAGGAGTACAGTGCATTAGGGGATTCTTTAAGGTATTGTTTTTCTTGTTTTATGTTTCAATCTTACTGTTTAATCTGTCCATGTCAGCAGGATATGACGTTTAATAGTGTCTGATAAACTGTTTGATGCTTGCAAGAAGAAATGTTCTAACTTCTTGTCAACCACTCTGTGTGATTTGTATGTGATCTAAGCCTAAGAGCGATTGTACATTGTGCCAGTTATGTACCTACAAGTAGGCCAGCGCATCCGATTTCTGCGTTGTTTTTTATTTACTAGGTAACATCCTAGGGCCTACATCAGTCCCTCTTACACGTGCATTGTCGTTGCAGTGGTACTATTTTTGCTTTCCTTGCAGGCCCGCACCACAGGGCGGCGTCAGTATAAAGAGATTTCTAGAACAGGCTTTTGTGTGCGCTTCATAAACAGTGTTTTTGCCACCTCTATTATCTCTAAGGTCCAGTTGTTTTTGGTGGATGATTTTTTGCTTTCTATTGGCCTGGAACCCAGGAATGTGCAAAAACTTTTTATAAACTTTGCTATATATTTTGTTCATGTAGCGTGTGTTTTGTAGAGCATCATTTTCATCATAACCCATCTGAAAGATTTTTACTTTGTATTTGTTCCTTTGACAAAGGCCTACTGCTGAAACATCGGATTGTTGTTATTTTTATTATTTAATTATTCATTTTTTGTTTGCTTATGTAATACTATATATACGTGTCTTTATCTAAAATTGCTCATTTACTTAGTATTACCAGCCTCCTACGGTTTTCTCCAGATCTGATATCATCCGGTCTGACCACCTCAGATTTGTAGGTTTCTGTACATCGCCATGTTAATCTCTAGCCAGTTCTTTATAGCTAGCTGGGATAAGAATGACAGTCAACACAAAAGACAAAAATGAAATAAAAATCTTAACATATCATTTACAATCCATCACCATCAACCATAGCAACTGACTGTTGATTTTCTAGGCACCACTAATACATTCAGTAGCTTGCGATTGTTTTCTGAACGTTGTGGTCTAGTCGTATCATTCTTAAAATTCCATTGGAACAAATTTACTTCCAAATTGCTCACGCTAAGTTTGAACCGGTCTCCTGGCTCTTGGTTGTGATCAAGCTCACTACCACTTAAGCTACAGATGTCCACACAAAAAGACATACTACATGAAGAGATTAATCAAAGAAAAACTATCAAATAAGTGTAATAAAAGAATTTGGTAAAACCAATACAAATTTTGATTATATTTGTCTACGGCTGTGTGTAGGAAATATGAGTGTACTCATTGCGATTATATTTGTCTAGGACTGTATGTAGGAGATATGAGTGTGCTCATTAGATTATATTTGTCAGGGCTGTGTGTAGGAGATATGAGTGTGCTCATTATGATTATATTTGTCTAGGACTGTTGTAGGAGATATGAGTGTGCTCATTCATTATATTTGTCTAGGACTGTATGTAGGAGATATGAGTGTGCTCATTACGATTATATTTGTCCAGGGCTGTGTGTAGGAGATATTAGTGTGCTCATTACAATTATATTTGTCTAGGACTGTATGTAGGAGATATGAGTGTGCTCATTACGATTATATTTGTCTAGGACTGTATGTAGGAGATATGAGTGTGCTCATTACGATTATATTTGTCCAGGGCTGTGTGTAGGAGATATGAGTGTGCTCATTATGATTATATTTGTCCAGGGCTGTGTGTAGGAGATATGAGTGTGCTCATTACGATTATATTTGTCCAGGACTGTGTGTAGGAGATATGAGTGTGCTCATTACGATTATATTTGTCCAGGGCTGTGTGTAGGAGATATGAGTGTGCTCATTATGATTATATTTGTCCAGGACTGTGTGTAGGAGATATGAGTGTGCTCATTACGATTATATTTGTCCAGGGCTGTGTGTAGGAGATATGAGTGTGCTCATTATGATTATATTTGTCCAGGACTGTGTGTAGGAGATATGAGTGTGCTCATTACGATGTGGAACGTGTGGAGGACACCTTAGCAAACAAAGTTAATCAGAAAAAAGCTTTGGTATGTAAACAAGTAGATAGAAATTTTTCATTGTTCATTTGTTCATTGAGTATTATCTTCATTGCACATCGGACATGTCCATAATTGCTCCGATCTCCTCCTTAGCATGTATTTCAGTGTGTTTAGACTAGCAACTCCTGTTCTGTGTTGGTTGATGTATCCACTGGAGTTTCTCTCATAGTTTTCTTCGAGAGGAATTATATTTATTTATCTCTTTTTTCATTATTTTTTTTCTGATCTAAAGTTGTTTCAGTTTGGAATATCTTCATTGCACTCCGAACATGTCCATAGATGCTCCGATCTCTTTCGCAATATCTCCAACATCGTCCACCTACTGATCGTACTAGTTCGATTTTGATTGATGAGCCTACTGTAGTAGCCCCAGCTCCAAGGTAGTAGCTAACAGACTAGACAGGTAGTTTAGATAGAGATAGGCTTGTAAAAGGGAGATAAGTAGAGACTTAGTGTTTGCACACCAAAACTGCCCACTATAAGCAGATTGCAACACTAGAACGAGACATTGACGTAGTGAAACTAGTTGACGTAGATGTTAGTACTGCTTAGCGACATAGTGACAACATAGAGAGACGAACAAAAACATTGGACACTGATGGACGTGTATGAGTCTGTCTGTTAACATCAATAAAGATAAGGAAATCAAACAATAAATCATGGTTGTTTCCTATATTGTATCATCGTATAACTGTTGTGAATACCATCTAATAGACACGAAAGGAAACCATCAAATAAACATCATCAGCAAAATCAGAACTACAACACTACTCAAATATCTGTTATGTTCTCATATATCTTCTTAATTAGTGATTTATTTGAAAGAAGTTTATTTTTATATCTCTTTGTTTGTATGGAATACATGATCTAATATAAGCAAAAAAAGATATCTTTATTATGCAGAGAGTTATTTGTTTCTTCTTAAAAGTTTAAAATACATTAAACAGAAAAGTGCAGACCACACTTTTCAGACTTAGAAGAACGGGGCACTGCAGTCTCAAAGCATAACTCCATAGAATCAGAATATCTTCACCTACTTCAAGATTTCATCGAGGCTACGGAGTTCGTGCACTGCAGCTGAGATCTTCCTGTGTAAGAAAGAGTTCGGAGCACACATGGTTACTCACCAAAGTGCAATGATGATGATCCTATCAATCATGTTACATATCTTATGAGTCGAAGGTCGTGGGTTCAAGTCCGGACCGCGCTATACATCTTGAAGCTCTATACATCTATGCTAAAGAGACCTTCATTAGGGATGTAGTATATGTGAACAATCATTAAAAAAAAATTAGGCATGATTGTGCTGTCATTATGGTCCTACAATCATTATTATATAGTTAATCATGACTCGTGGATGAATAGCATAATTAGAATGCATAATGCATAAAATGATAGTAATCATATGCAATCAATGCATAAGATGCATAATGCTAAGATACAATATTGTAATGCATTGTTGAGGTTCGTCTATCTCATCACTTGATGTTTCACACATGAGGAAAGGAATTGGCTCTCTACCCCTGCAACTAGGCTCTAGAAATGTGAGGTGAAGTTAGTTCATTCCATAAGGTCAGAAAAGGCAGCGGAAAATTGTATTTTTATTAATCACGATCCATCAATCATTATTTGTTAGTTAAGTAGGTTCCATCAATCATTATTTGTTAGTTAAGTATGTTCCATCAATCATTATTTGTTAGTTAAGTATGATCTATCAATCATTATTTGTTAGTTAAGTATGATCTATCAATCATTATTTGTTAGTTAAGTATAGTCAAACAATCACATGATATACCTTGTCACAGGTAAACAATTCCGATAAAGGTGGTTTCTCTCTGATTGGAATGAAGACAAAACTGTTTGGAAGTGACACCCCAGCACAGAAAGAGTCAAAGTTAAAGCAACTGGAGGCACAGATTAGTCAGACAGAAAGTGAACTGGCCAAAGTCCAGAAGCAGTGTCAGTAAGTGGTGTCTGTGTTAGATTAGAACTAATATTGTCTCAGTATTGAGGGGTTACTTTCGACGTTAGTAGGTTTTGGTCATAAGTGATATGTTGTTGAGAAGGTACTATCAACATTAGTAAATTGCTGTCATAAGTGTTATGATGAATTTTTAAAAACCACAATCATAACAATATACATGGTTTAGAAATAGCAATCATGACAAAATACAGGGTTTGTAAAACACAATCATAACAGTGTACTAGATTTATAAAAACATCATCATGAGATTGCAAGGTTTTTACAAATACAGTTGTAAAGTTTAGAAAACACAATCATGACATTTTACTAGACCACAATTATTTTGGATGCATCTGTCCTACATGCGCAGGGACCTATAAACGAGTTGACAGCTTATTCACGTTCTCGGCTCAAACCACACTGGTCACAACTAGTGCTCAATTTGTTTGATAAGAATGAACACGAAGAAGAAGAAGAAGAGGACATTTTACAGAGTTTCTTCTTCGAACACTCCATATCAACCACTTGTTAAACCACTCTTTGCTATTTATATATGATCTGAGCCTAAGAGTGATTTTATATTGTGCCAGTTATGCACCTACAAGTAGGTTGGTAATCCGATTTCTGCGATGCTTTTTATTTACTGGGTAGCTCTCTAGGCTCCTACCTCAGTCGCCTCTTACAAGTCAATGCCTTGTAGGTCACAGTGTTACTATTCTTTGCTCCCCTTCTGAGACCCAGCAACATACAGGCGATAGGATTTAGAAAACACAATCACGGCATTGTACAACATTTAGAAATTACAACTTGGGTACAGTTTTAGATTTAGATAACAATGGAAAAATATCTTTGTTTCCAAGATTGTTCATTGATGATGCTTTAAGAGAAGTGGACAGTTTCCAGAGACAGAAATCAATAGATCTGCAGCATGTATTGACAAATTATGCAGCTGGACAATTGAAATATTGTCAAGAGGTAATGTATTGTCTGATAATTAGATATTAATAATAATTCCTCTCACGTTATCGTACATAGGGCCTGCAAGTAATTTCTCCATACCGCTTTATCCTGGGTAACTTGCTCAATCTCCTCCATGGAACTGAGACCAATATTTCTTGCCTCTCTCTGCAAAGTTCGTTTCAGGGTCTCTTTAGGTCATCCTCTCTTTCTTGAACCCTTTGCATCCCACTTCAATGCCTGCTTTGATATTTGTTGATCATTTCTCCTCTAGGTGTGTCCAACATATCACCATCTTCTCTTTCTTATAACAGTTGTCACTAGTGGTTGACCAGACTTTCTCTGATTTCATCATTTCTCCCGAATTCTTTCCATTTTATATTCATTATTTTTCGCAGACATCTATTTTCAATTATTAGTTATACAATTATTATTAATGAAATATGTCACTAGTAACAATTTTTATAAGAAAGGGAAGGGCTCAAATTCGGACCACACAGTTCTGTTCATGAGTGCTTTTTTTTAAAGAGACCCTTAGGATTGTTGCCAGAACTACAGAGTTCATGCTTTGTGCAATACTCTCAGCAGGTGACGTACTATTTCTGCGGATAGGCACCGAGCCATATGGCATAAAAACCTGGCACAATGAAGTCAGTCCTTCTGCTTTAGACCCTTTAGAAGATGGAGATATGTTGGATATACTATGATAAGAATTAATCAGAAAATAACAGAGCAGACATTGAAGTGAGAGGCAAAGGGTTCAGGAAAGGAAGAATGACCTAGGGAAACCCTTACATTAGCTTTACCGAGAAAGACAAAAAATAGACTCAGTTCCATGGAAGAGATTGTGTGAGTTGCCCAGGTCAGAGTGGTATGAAGAAATTACTTGCAGGTCGCATCTAACGCATCTATGTCCTTATGTTTCTTGATACTATATTTATTTTTCATTCATAAAGGTAAATAATATATCCAAATAAGCACATACACAAATGTTAAATGTATTTATAATGTTATTATTTTTTTTCTCAATAGTGTCTTGCCGCCTGGACTGGTGCTAGAGACTGTTTCCGTAAAATGTGATAAACCGTCCTACCATATTATATTGTTCCACAATAACTATAAAGAAGATGGTATAAAAGTGTTGACATTACTATGATTGTAACATGCAGACCTCACAAAGTATTACCTTGTTACCACATAAGTGCTTTCAAATATAAATGTTTTTGAAATGTTCTTGAAATTTTATGGATAGAGAAAAGATCTATACAACAAGAAAACAGAATTGAAGAAAATTGAGTGATCAAAAAGTAAGATTGAGACAAAGAAACTGAGTGATAAAAAAGTAAGATTGAGACAAAGAAACTGAGTGATCAAAAAGTAAGACTGAGACAAAGAAACTGAGTGATCAAAAAAGTAAGATTGAGACAAAAAACTGAGTATTCAAAAAGTAAGATTGAGACAAAGAAACTGAGTGAATCAAAAAGTAAGACTGAGACAAAGAAACTGAGTGATAAAAAAGTAAGATTGAGACAAAGAAACTGAGTGATCAAAAAGCAAGATTGAACAAAGAAACTGAGTGATCAAAAAGCAAGATTGAACAAAGAAACTGAGTGATCAATAAAGTAAGACTGAGACAAAGAAACTGAGTGATCAAAAAGTAAGATTGAGACAAAGAAAGTCTGGTGATCAAAAGTATAAGATTGGGAAAAAAACTTGAAGTGTTCAAAAAGCAGAAAATTGAGACAAAGCTGGATTCAAAAAGAGAGAACTGAGAAAAGAACACTGGAGTGATTCAGATGTAAGACTGAGAAAATGACAACTGGAGGTAATCTGACAAAAGAGAGAGACAAAGAACTGGGTGAAGTCGCTCAATAAAGTAAGATTGAGACAAAAAACTGAGATCAATAAGTAAACTGAGTCAAGAAACTATATAAACAAATATAGTCTAGAGACAAGAAATCAATGTAATCAAAAGTAAACTTTGAGCATGACAACAATTGATGATCAATAAAGTACAATCATGTTCAAAGAAACTTCATTTTACTATTGTAAATAATAGATTGAGACAAAAAACTTATGATAATTTAAAGAGTTTTAATATTAGACTAGAACTCAGTGATTTCAAAGAGAAGAATCGAGATAAAATCATATATTGAAGTTGATTGTCTAATAAGTTTAAGTAATGAGACAAAGAAATCTATGTGTTCAAGTGAGTTAATTTTAGATTCATGACAGTATACTATATCTCAATGAGAAAAAGTAAGATGAAAAAAAACTGATGTGATCAAAAAAGTAAGACTTATACAAGAAACTGAGTGATCAAAAGTAAGGCAGCTGAGACAAAGAAACTGAGTGATAAAAAAGTAAGATTGAGACAAAGAAACTGAGTGATCAAAAAAGTAAGACTGAGACAAAGAAACTGAGTGATAAAAAAGTAAGATTGAGACAAAGAAACTGAGTGATCAAAAAAGTAAGATTGAGACAAAGAAACTGAGTGATCAAAAAAGTAAAACTGAGACAAAGAAACTGAGTGATCAATAAAGTAAGACTGAGTCAAAGAAACTGAGTGATCAAAAAGTAAGACTGAGACAAAGAAACTGAGTGATCAATAAAGTAAGACTGAGTCAAAGAAACTGAGTGATAAAAAAAGTAAGACTGAGACAAAGAAACTGAGTGATAAAAAAGTAAGATTGAGACAAAGAAACTGAGTGATCAAAAAAGTAAGATTGAGACAAAAAAACTGAGTGATCAATAAAGTAAGATTGAGACAAAGAAACTGAGTGTTCAAAAAAGTAAGTTTGAGACAAAGAAACTGAGTGTTCAAAAAAGTAAGATTGAGACAAAGAAACTGAGTGATCAAAAAAGTAAGATTGAGACAAAGAAACTGAGTGTTCAAAAAGTAAGATTGAGACAAAGAAACTGAGTGATAAAAAAGTAAGATTGAGACAAAGAAACTGAGTGATCAAAAAGTAAGACTGAGACAAAGAAACTGAGTGATCAAAAAGTAAGACTGAGACAAAGAAACTGAGTGATCAAAAAGTAAGACTGAGACAAAGAAACTGAGTGATCAAAAAGTAAGACTGAGACAAAGAAACTGAGTGATCAATAAAGTAAGACTGAGACAAAGAAACTGAGTGATCAAAAATGTAAGACTGAGACAAAGAAACTGAGTGATAAAAAAGTAAGATTGAGACAAAGAAACTGAGTGATCAAAAATGTAAGACTGAGACAAAGAAACTGAGTGATCAAAAAGTAAGATTGAGACAAGGAAATTTTTTTAACACATAAGTATACATGAAGGGTGATCTAAAAGATAATCTTTGAAGATAAGCATTCAGAAAAGCAGCGGAAAATTGAAGTGAAGATGGATTCATAGAAGGAGGCATACCTGCAGAAGAAGAAGACCACAGAGATGGGTTCAGGATGTAACTGATGATTTGAACATGACAACTGCAGGGGCAGGATATCTGACCTACAAGAGAGAGAAATTCCAAAGGACTGTTGGGGTGGCAAAGTTCTGCTCAGGACTAGCTATTTGAAGATGATGATGATCTACAGTTATAATTTACATGAAGTATATTGAAGTGTCATTAATTGGTACAGACAATATATATATCACTGTAAATACTGGTTGTGTTCTTAGATTTGATAACGATACATTCACCATTTTTACTATTTACATCATTTTCTATTTTGCTATTGGTACAATCTTTTTTTCTATTTTGCTATTGGTACAATCATTTTTTATTTTGCTATTGGTACAATCATTTTCTATTTTGCTATTGGTACAATCATTTTCTATTTTGCTATTGGTACAATAATTTTTTATTTTGCTATTGGTACAATCATTTTTTATAACATTTATCTGTAATTTAAGCAGAGCATTTATTTATTATGTCCTTTTTTGGAACTCAGTGATTTTCTATGTCCATTTAGGAACGAACTCAGATAAAATACTCATTTATATATTGATTTTTTCAGATTGATACTTTCTGTTCATTAATTACAGTTTGTGCGGTTAATGAGAACATTCCAATTGATAATCTTTTATGTTTTAAGCCCTGCTTTACCGGGTTAATTTTTGTTTATTCCATGACAGTATACTATATCTCAATGAGAGAACAATAAGCATATATATATATATATATCTGTATGTATGCATGCATGTTTTATATTATCATCAAGGAGAGTATCCTTTATATCTTCTCCCTTGCATTCGTTCTGTAGTAGCCAGCCAGTCCCCCTCCAGGTGGCAGCTGAGGAACCAGACAGTTAGCTTTAGTGTGTAGCTTGTATATATTTAGATATTTTATTAGCAGACTTAGTGTTTGCACTCTCTAAGCAGAATGGCAACACTAAAACAAGACATTGACATAGGGAAACTAATGCGTAGTTGTGTATGACTGCTTAGTAACATTTTTTAGTAAACAAAAGAGAGAACGAACATACTTGATTAATGGACGGACGTGTTTTGTCAGTGTCCATAAATGTGACATCAAATAAATATATCTATATGAATCCACCATGGTCGTTCAGTATATTGAAGTTATGTTGAAGCCATCGTAAAAGAAATACCATCATCAACACCACCAAATAATCCAAACTATAACAGTTCTTTATGACCAATTTTAATCACTCTTTGTGATATGTTTGATCTTTGCCAAGAACGTATATACATTGCATATTGGTTTGATAGGCCCCTAAACGCATAGACTTCTACATGTTTAGGACATGCGCATCCGATTTCAGCCAAACTTCCTTAGTCGCCTCTTACAACATGCGTGGCAGGTAACAGTGGTTTTATTCTTCACACCCCAAATTTGGGCCCCGGTAACCACTCGGGCGATCCTTTATATTACATTGGCTCTCTTTGCAACACATCTGAAATTCTCTCTGTCTCTAGCCAGTTCACTCACTTCGCTGATGGTCATATTCATGGTTTATTTAATATCCTGTAGCCATCTTCTTGGTCTGTCTCTGCTCCTGGGACCCTGCCTCTAATTTGGTTTAAATATGATATAATATAATATATATATGTGTGTGTATGTAGTGACTGTTCTCATGTATGAAGCGTATTTGGGAATGAATTGTTCAGTAGATTTTTTCTTTGACAATCAGGTGTCTTTACTTACTATTGTTTCTCTCTGACACCAAATTGAAACTTTGTTTACCTGAGTCATTGTTGTCTGGAAAAAAAACCAGTCTGTTTTCTTTGCTAATGTATGTTTTCTACCAATTCTCTAAAACCACAGAACACATTCCACTCTATACTTTCAAAGTTTATGGCGAATCTATATCTATCCCACACTGCAAGATCAAGGAAATGAAGATGCTGACAGACTGGCTAAAGAGGGAGCAGGAATTCCCCAAGATGACAACCTGGTTAGCTATGAAGAAGCAAAACCATCGCCAAAGGGCACTACAAAGCAAAATGGGATAAAGAACACCCAAAACACAACAAGAATAATGGATATTACCAACTGTCCAGAAGGGACCAGACAGCCATACTTCGCCTCCGGACGGGTCACAACAGAATGAGACACCACTTGTACACTAAATTCAAGATAGGCACCAATGACCTGTGCCCTGTGGCTTGGCAAGTATGACAACAGAACATATCCTACAGAACTGCCCCAAGTATGCTGACCTGAGAAAAAGAGGTGGCCCACTTACACCAGCGTCCAAGACAAACTGTATGGCGTGGCTGATAATCTGAGGCAAACGACTGCCTTTATTAGAGAATCCGAAATCCCAATCTAGGGAGAACGCAGAAGAAGAATATCTATCTATATCCTCTTCAAGATACTGTTTGATTGTTTGATACATAAAGCTTCCACAAAAGATTTCCATTGTTGTCGTTCTGCCGCCTTTCTACAAATTGATCCCATGTCAGGCCACAATCTTGCAATTCTTTTTCCACAGATTGTTGTGTTTCCTTTGAATTTCCAGACCTTTTTTTTCCCATTCGCTGTCCATCGCAGAGCTAGTTTAGCCAATGTCTCTACTAGCATACGGCATCCGTGACCAATCCATCTTCATCTTTTAGTAATGGTCTCCAATGATGCACATTTTGTTCGTTTTAAAAGCTAATCATTTGCTATTGTATTTAGCTATAATATTAGTGGTGAACATTTGTGGGAATATTTGTGGGGAATTTAGTGGTGCATATTTGTGGGGAATATTTTGTTGCATATTTGTGGGGAATATGTGTGGCGCATATTTGTGGGGAACATTTGTGGTAAATATTTGTGAGGGAATATTGTGAGTGCATATTTGTGGGAATTTGTGGTGAATATTAGTGGTGAATGTTTGTGAACATTTGTGATGAATGTTTGTGGTTAATATTTCTGTAAAAAAATAACATGGACAATAGTCTATCACATTTAAAAATGTTATATTCAATATTATTTATTTTATATTTTTAAATCTACACATATTTTTCAATCAATAAGATTTACATAAATTGTGAATCATAAAATTGTTGCACAATCCTAAATAAATAAAATCTTCAATCATTCCTGAGTCAGTACAATCTTCAATCATTCAGTCAGGACAATCTTCAATCATTCAGTCTGTACAATCTTCAATCATTCAGTCAGTACAATCTTCAATCATTCAGTCAGTACAATCTACTATCATTCTGAGAGATTGCGTGTCTCTGTGGTGTAGATGTTAGGTGCTCACCTCCAGTTTCAAAGGTACTTGGTTCATTCCCCCATGTAGCTATCGGGATATTTTTCCAGAGATCCGTGATCTCAATGTAGGTGAGATTAAGTTCCTAGTCCTATCGGAGATGGATGATAAAAGATAAAACATAGGTCCTGTGTTCAAGTTGAGCACATAACAGAACCCTTAGTAGTTTAAAATCGAGAAGAACAGGCTGAAGAGCCACTGCCTGAGCAAAATTTATTTTAAAAATGTAACAAATTTAATTCCTACCAAATATTTTCATCATCTTCTAAATGACATCATGGACCATCGCTAGTTCTACAGAATTCATGCACTGCAACTGAGATCATCCAGTGTAAGAAAAAGATCGAAGCACACATGGTTACTCACCAAAGTACAATGATGATGGTCCTATCAATCAATCTGAGACACTACAATCTACAAATATCTTAAATAAAATTAAAAAATATACAAGTTTTAGTATTGACAAAAATGCCAGTTTAACAACGCATTAATTACTGCACCGAATAACTTGATGCGACCAATTTAAATTGTGTCCACTTTTCACTCCGTAGGTATATATACAAATTAAAACATAGTTTTCTTATTTTTAAACAAAATTTGATGAATGACATTTTACAAAAAAAAACCTTTTTATATGACAAGGTATAAAGGGTAATTCGGTGTGAGGCCCATATTTTTTACTGATCGTCAGCACACAATGGGTGATGTGGTCAACATCACGCCGTCCACCTTTACTTCCCAGTGCTTTTCCTGGTACCTAATTGAGGCTGGGTCGACCTGAGAGCCGTTATGGTCTGAAAAAAATTCCACGCTCACTGTGGAAATGAACCAAGACCATTAGCATAAGAAGCAAGCTCACTAACAACTATGCTACTGCAGCTCTCTTGAATGACATGTAATGAAAATAAATAAATGTACATTTATCACAAGGTAACAGAAGAATGTTAATGAATAAATTAAGAACTGGCAATAATCAGAATTTGTGAACATAAGTTTAAAATAAGTTTGACAATGAAAGAAATCATAATACAGTCTGTGATGCATGTCCAAATGGGACAGAAAAATGTGCACAGTCTTCAGCTTCTTCTTCTATCTAATCCTGTTTTGCCTCACAACATCAGGATAAAAGAGATTTCTAGAACGGGTATGTTTGATTCATAAACCCTCTGTGCCCACCTTTTGGGGACTGCCTTTTGCTTTGTATTCACTGTAGCGGAGTAACATTGTTCTTTAAGGCACACTGTCTGTTGGTAATCTGCTTATGTGACCAAACCATTTAATTTGCTGTTTCTTGATGAAGTTCAGTACTGGTGTTGTTACCACTCTTTTCCTGATGTCTTCATTTCTCAACCGGTTTCTTCTTGTTACTCCCAGCATTCTGCATAGACACTTCATCTCTGCTGTGACTAGTTTTCTTCTATCATTTGATGTCAGCGTCCAGGTTTGACACTGTTAGCTTAATGGATAGCAGTTATCAGTTATATGAGGACTATCATCACAGCACTCCGGACATGTCCATAGGTGCTCCGATCTCGCCTCAGCAAATCCAGCAGCCCAACCGCCAGTTCGATGTTGATTAATCAGTCTCTTTGCATATTTAGTATGTCGTTCTTTTCGGGCTGCACCAATATTGACACCATCTCTTTCAATCTGGTCAGCGAGTGAGATTCACAGCCCTGAAATTCCTCTGCTCGGAAAGATTCAATGCGTGAAGAATGTCATTTCGATTCTTGGCAGCTCCTCTGATATTGAGCCAAGCCAGCCAATCTATCAGCTCGTTCATTACCCCTAACTCCTGCGTGCCCAGGGACAAAAATATAGGTGATTTCTCTGATCATTGTCTGTACCAGTACTTCCACCCAGTTGCGTCTCACCATTCCTGAGTCGACTTTACGAATCATGCTCATGGAGTCACTGAGAATGGATAGCAGTCTGCATCACATGTCAAAATGGGACAGAAACATGTGCAAAATCTTCGGCAATCATCACAAAACTTAAAATTCCTCAATATTTTCCAAATAACAACAGTCACTATGATATTTTTTACCATAAAGAATGCACCTCTTAAGAAATGCTGTCATATCGATATAATGTAAGATTGTAGTAAAACTATTTAGTAATGGTGAAACACATTAACTCTTACATACCATACTAAAACTGCTTTTTATGCACTTTTTGAGAAACATTTGTAAAGCGAAGAGTCTAAAAATTTGTATAACTTCTTAAAATTCAACAGCAGAGACAAACTGCATACAAATGTCGCAATTGAAAGATCTATTACAAACACCCACTTGCTGTATTTGAATTTTAAAAATACACTTAAAGCATTAAAGTCCTCTACGATATATTAACAACTGGTTAGAACCATATGATCCGTGAAGTGGCTTGTCGTAAAATGGGAACCAACTTTATGGTCTGTCAGGTGGCGTTTCGTATTCTAAGAGTTAAAAACAAAGTATTGTAATTTTACAAAGTACAAAAATGCTATATAGCGACATTTCAACCAAAAGGCATTTGTCAAGAAGCAAAGAATACAAAAAAGTGAAAACATATACAACAACTGGCAAATAGTTAACATGCTGATGGTTTCCATGAGTTAAACCCACTCCACATTCTGCTAAAAAGATGCATAGCTCTACTATTACAACATTTTATGTCAAAGACACTTGTCATCAAGGGTTGCATTTGTACTCAATAACATACGGTGGTTAAGCATTTGTACTACAAGTTCTCCTTTGCATCAACATTCTCTATGATGATGATGATGCAAAATAACTGGAGAAACATTTGTAATGTTTGTTTGTAAGTTAGTGTCAATTCATTGGTTGAGAGCCTGTGTGTTGCCGAGGTCTTCAAGGGAAGAAAAGAATGGTAACAGTTAACACTGCGACCTACAAGGCATGTTGTACAGACAACTGAGGTAGGGGCCTAGGAAAGTTACCTAGTAAATAAAAGCGTCGCTGAAATTAGATGTGCTGGCCTACATATAGTTTCATAACTGGCACAACTTACAATTGGTCCTGGCTCAGATCACATACAACTCACAAAGATCAGTTAACAACTGGTCAATATGGAGAATTTGAAGAAGAAAGAATTCATTAGTTGAGAGTCTAAAGATAATGTCAAGTCCTTGGCAGAGAGACAGCATGGTACAGTAGCTAATGTGTGGATTCAAACACCAAAATGTAGGGCGTTCAAATCTAGTGTGCTTGAAATGAGTATTTCACTTTCTGATTACGGTAAAAATTGTTATCACTGAAACTAGTGTTTAAATACTCTAGTACTGACATCTTCTAACAATCATGTCAATAATAAGAACAAAAAAAAGAATTTATTTAAAACTAAGTATATCTGAAATTTGTCTCTTGCAATGTAGCATGTCCTTTTAATAAAAACATTCTTATCACAATCTATTTGAAAATATTTCAATTTCTAACCATTTTTCCCATCTACATCATCATTATGTTCATGGTTTCTTTAACTCTTAGAGATCAAGGAAAATCCATGTTTTTACAAGTCATTAGAAAATCTCTGTTTTTGCTAACTTTAGGGTTGTTGCCAGCTGGTGGTTTTGTTGTGGTGGAAGGTTGGGTCATAGAGTTGCTTTTGACAGGACTTGCTATTTCATCTACAGTCTTCATGGTCTTCCTCTCCTTCTTCGGTCTGTGCAGAGCTCTGTATACGTGGATTTGTGATTCTTTTTAAGTGAATTCTCTTCTCTCAATGTAATTCAAGAGATCATAACTTTTCTGCTATATTTATATCATACATTTCAAGACGGAAGCTTGCATAAAGTTTGTAATTGTTGAGTTGACATATGGAAATATATTCATGGTTTAAAGAATCTCTGTTGGATGAGGACACTGAAATCGATGTTGAATCGATCAAGCGATTTAAGCAGTTTGGAGTTACCGTTGTTCAAGTCGAACTGGATGCCTGAGAGGCAGAGTGAGAGGTGTGTTTAATCAGCGACCACAGGAACCATCAGTATGCATACTCTTGATATGTGTTGGGAGACTGAGCACCTATGGGTTTGCCAGTGCAATGCGTCGTTGTAACCAATAACCAATAACAATTACTCTTAGAGGACTCACTAGGACAAAAACCAAGTTTTAAAGTCATTAAAAATCTTCTTGTTTTGTCGTCACACTTTACGGGTTGTTGCCCAGTGTCGTGGTTTTTGTGTGGTGCTGCTCTAATGGCTTGGGTCATAGAGTTTGCTTTTTGACAGGATTCTGCTATTTCATCTAACAGTCTTTTACATGGTCTTCCTCTCCCCTTCTTTTCTGGTGTTCTGTTGTAGAAGACTCTGTATACTGTGGAGTTTGGTTGCATTCTTATTAAGTGGCCGAACCACTTCATTCTGTTTCTCTCAATGTAATTCAAGAAGATTCAGTCCCAACTTTCTTTCTTATATTTTTTATATCATACATTTCTAAACAGAAAGCTGTTAATAGTTTTGTTATAAAATTGTTATTATTTACATATGGAACATTATATATCAAAATGTTTAAAATTGAATTCTCTGTTTATTTACATTAGTGAAATATTTATGAATATGAAAAGCAAAATGCAAAATGATTTTTAGTAAAAATGAAAATAATAAATGAGAATAAAAATGAAATAAATAAATAATAAATGAGAATAAAATTGGCTCTTACCGCTCAATTAAAATATATCCTATACATCTGCAAGTCACAAAACGTGTCTCATTTCATATTACATCCATATTTACAAAATCCACAAAAGTCTTATCATTATTTATGAATAAATAACTTGTTTACAGTTTTTATGTCAGAAAATGAAGCTGTTATTTTGGGGTCGAGATTGCGTGTAAAAAAATCCGTTGTTGAATTTTTTGCAGATTTTATCACAATGAGGAGGAGTGTCTGACCGAATGGATTAAAGTGTAGCTCCCATGTGGGAGACCCATGTTCAATTCACTGTAAGACCAAGGATTTTTTCTGTTGTTGGCATAAATGAAAAATCCTAATCTGAATAGCTTCACAGCGACTACACTAGCCATGTAGCCATTAACTTTCCCAGGATCTCGTCCCAGCTGTCCTACACCGTCCTAAAAAGCGGTACTACAGGCAGTAATGACAGTTTTAAAAAAAACTCACAAGTCACTAAACTAACATGGAAAACAAGTATGTCCACATGTGAAGCTTCTTCTTCTTCTTTGCGTTTGTTCTTTCCAACCAATTTTAATCACTCTTTGTGATGTTTGATCTTTGCCAAGAACGTGTATACGTTGCACATTGGTTTAGTAGGTCCCTAAACGCATAGAGTTCTACACGTTTAGGACACATGGACCCGATTTCAGCCAAACCTCCTTAGTCGCATCTTATGATATGCGTGGCAGGTAACAGTGGTCCTATTCTTTACACCCCAAATTTGGGCCCCGGTAACCACTCGGGCGACATGTGAAGCTGTATGTCCACATGTGAAGCTGGGAATGATTAATGACCTTAGTTCAAATTAATAAAGATGAACTGGAATATAAATTTACTCCCAAAAAACAGTTTTACAGTAAAAAAACAAACTTTTAGAGTAAAACATTCTCCATAGTGAGGTGCCTGTAAAAAGATGTCCATCTCAAAGTCCAGCAGTGTGTTGTTTAGTCCACTAAGAGTTAATATCCTGTTACCACCATCATATTGGTGACCTGCTGTTTAGTCTTCCAGCAGCCATGCCCTATATTATTGCTCTCTCTAAACTAATATAACATTTATTGTGATAACAATATTTAAGTCTGTTCAAGATACTATATTGTTTAATAATTGCTTAATACATGTATGCTCCACCGGTGTAGGGAATTGTGCTCTAGTATTGGACTCTACAGTCACCTCTGCACACACCAGAGAGGTGCAGCAGCACACATCTGAGGCTGTTGTCATCGTCGCTTGCGATGGACGGCTATTAATCGAAAAATTGTTTAATAATCACAATATCACAACCAATTATAAGATTTTCACAAACTTATGTCTGGACATATTTCATATCACATGATTAGCATTTCATTCATTCAATCAATCATTCAATCACTCAATCAATCATTCATTCAATCATTCATTCAATAATTCATTCAGTTATTCAGTACCAATTTAGTTGCAACTCATACTTCTTACTTAGCATCACTAACTCACATCTCCCTTCTTATTTAACATCACTAACTCACATCTCCTTTTACTTAACATCACTAACTCACATCTCCCCTTCTAACTTAACATCACTAACTCACATCTCCCCTTCTAACTTAACATCACTAACTCACATCTCCCCTTCTTACTTAGCATCACTAACTCACATCTCCCCTTTTTACTTAGAATCACTAACTCACATCTCCCCTTCTTACATACCTCACTAATTCACATCTTCCTTTATCACTTATCCTCACCAATACAAATCTCGCCATCTTACGTTAAGCATCAACAATTCACAACTCCCATTATTACTTATCTTCAAAATCCAAATCTCCCTGCTTACTGTAAGCATCAACAATTCACATCTCTCTCTATTACTTAAGCATCAACAATTCACATCTCTCTCTATTACTTAAGCATCACTAACTCACATCTCCCCTTCTTACCATATAAACCGACATATAAACTTGTTCCATCTTTAGATGCTACAAACAGAACTCACTCAATAATCATGATTCTATTCTTCCCTTCCCTCATGTTTCTTTCTCTCCTTTAGCCTCTGATAGCTTTCATAGTTTAATTTGGCTTGTCCGTCCAATTCTCTGCGTGTTTGGTTGGCTGCTCCATCAAGGGTAATGGCACCATCTGGTACAACATCAGTCTGTCCACTACACAGCACCCATTTATGACACAGTACATCAACAGATGTGTAGCGCTTCTTTCTGTCCACCACCAATAGGTGGCTGATTAAATCTTTGGCATCTGAAGGGAAGTACAGGATAGAAAGTTAGGTTATAGGTATACAGGTGAGAATAGGATGCAGAGTTAGGTATAAAACATACAGGTGAGAATAGGATGCAGAGTTAGGTATAAAACATACAGGTGAGAATAGGATGCAGAGTTAGGTATAAAACATACAGGTGAGAATAGGATGCAGAGTTAGGTATAAAATATACAGGTGAGAATAGGATGCAGAGTTAGGTATAAAAAATACAGGTGAGAATAGGATGCAGAGTTAGGTATAAAACATACAGGTGAGAATAGGATGCAGAGTTAGGTATAATACATACAGGGGAGAATATGATGCAGTTAGGTATAATACATACAGGTGAGAATATGATGCAGAGTTAGGTATAAAACATACAGGTGAGAATAGGATGCAGAGTTAGGTATAAAACATACAGGTGAGAATATGATGCAGAGTTAGGTATAAAACATACAGGTGAGAATAGGATGCAGAGTTAGGTATAAAACATACAGGTGAGAATAGGATGCAGAGTTAGGTATAAAACATACAGGTGAGAATAGGATGCAGAGTTAGGTATAAATATACAGGTGAGAATAGGATGCAGAGTTAGGTATAAAATATACAGGTGAGAATAGGATGCAAAGTTAGGTATAAAACATACAGGTGAGAATAGGATGCAGAGTTAGGTATAATACATACAGGGGAGAATATGATGCAGTTAGGTATAATACATACAGGTGAGAATATGATGCAGAGTTAGGTATAACACATACAGGTGAGAATATGATGCAGAGTTAGGTATAAAACATACAGGTGAGAATAGGATGCAGAGTTAGGTATAAAACATACAGGTGAGAATAGGATGCAGAGTTAGGTATAATACATACAGGGGAGAATATGATGCAGTTAGGTATAATACATACAGGTGAGAATATGATGCAGAGTTAGGTATAACACATACAGGTGAGAATATGATGCAGAGTTAGGTATAACACATACATGTGAGAATAGGATGCAGAGTTAGGTATAAAACATACAGGTGAGAATAGGATGCAGAGTTAGGTATAAACATACAGGGAGAATATGATGCAGTTAGGTATAATACATACAGGTGAGAATATGATGCAGAGTTAGGTATAACACATACAGGTGAGAATATGATGCAGAGTTAGGTATAACACATACAGGTGAGAATAGGATGCAGAGTTAGGTATAAAACATACAGGTGAGAATAGTATGTTGATTTAGGTATAAAACACACAAGTGAGAATAGGGCATATAGTTAGGTATGCATACTCAGATACAGTCCGCTCCACTCAAATAATGTCCCACTCACATGCAGATACTGTTCCAATCACACTCAAATACTATTTCCACTCAAACAATGTCTAACTCACACTCTGTCCCACTCACACCCTGTCCTGCTCACTCTGCCCCATGTACACTCTGTCTCACTCACACTCTGCCCCACTCTCACTTATACTCTGTCCCACAGTTCCACTCACACTCAGATACTAAAACTTATATTGTACAGTCCCAATAATTTGAAACAATTTCATTACTCACTTCTAGAAATATTGTCCCAGTATGGGACAGAAACTCATAATGTCCGCTTAATAAAATCAAAGAGCTCTGTCTGGTTCCTGTCCGGAGAACGAAAAGGAGGGAACCCACACAACAAGATATAAGTTATCACACCAAGAGCCCACATGTCCACCTCCAGACCATAACCTGGATCATAGAAATTATCATATTTGACAATATATATATATATATCATATGTAAATAAATGTTTTATAAACCTGTCGTTACTGCCTGTAATACCGCTTTTAGGTCGATGTAGGACAGGGGAACATGAACTTGAAAATTTAATGAGTCGCTCATAGGCTAGTGCAGGGTTTTCACGTAAGCTGTTCAGATTAGGATTTTTGTTTTATGCCCCAGACAGAAACAAATCCTTGACATTACTGTGGATTGAACACGGGTCTCCTGTATGGCATCCGTGCTCTAATCCATTCGGCTCATTTATATAATATGTAATAAATGATAGCTTGATATTTGACATTATTTTACAGGTCTTTATGGTGTAAAGGTTAAGTACTCGTCCCTCATTCTGAAGTTACGTGGTACGCTTCCTTATGTAGGCATTGGAATATTTTTCAAGAGATTACTGCTCTCAGTGTAGGTGAGATCGAGTTCCTAGTCCTATCAAAGACGGACAATAAAATGTAGGTCTTATGTTGAAATTGAGCACGTTAAAAGAACCCTTGGCACTTCAAATTCGAAAAGAGCAGGCTGGAAAGCCACTGCCCTGGCAAAATTCATTAGAACATTTCTTAAAAATAAATTTCTTGCAAAATATTTTTAAACATCTTCCAAACTACATCAGGAACCCTCGCCGATGCTATGGAGTTTATGTGCTGCTGCTGAGATCTTCATGTGTAAGAAATAGATCGGAGCACACATGGTTAGTTACTTACCGAAGTGAATTGATTGTCCAATCAATCAATATCAGAAAGTATAAGACTCACTACTTACCTATATCAGAAAGTATCTCTGGGGCTACATAAGTTGGCGTGCCACAGACAGTGTAGATAGGATCCTTGACTTCCATGGCCAGACCAAAGTCAGCAAGTTTTAAAGTAATAGCACCATCTTTATTTCTATGAACCTGTTGCAATAAAATAAAGAAAAGTCACAAAATTAAACAAGACATCATCGAATAGCTTGTCCTGAGTAGAACTTTGTCACCCCAACAGTCTTTCGGAATTTCTCTCTCTCCCTCATAGGTCAGATGCGCATATCACCAATTACATCCTGATTCCATCTTCTCCTTGATCTTCCACTTCTCCTCTTTGCCGGGATGCCACCTTCCATAATGGTCCTCTCCAACACTTCGTGTCTCTTTAAATGTCAAAAATACTTCAATTTTCTCATTCTTATTTTACCATCAGTCAATTTTCTTTGTAAAGATCTTTCTGGATAGATCTATTTGTTCTGTTCTCTGGCCATGATATACTGAGGACTCTTCTGTAATAATTATATCCTTCTTCTTCTGCATTCCCACGCTATGAGTTCAGACATAGCCATGACACCTGGGATGGCGCTTCTAACTACTTTTTGTGTGAAAGTCTACTTACTATTTTACGGGTTACCTCGCCATGAAGGATGGCTTCTCCACTTCAGAGGTATTTGAAGTTTAGATACTCAAGCATGATCTGACACTTATATTCAAAAGCACATCGACAGAGGGCAAGCATGATGAAATTTAACAATTGTAACGCTACCAGACATAACTTCATCTTGGTAGCCCTCTTGTTGTTGGCATAACTACACACATATCTACACACTTACACATAAACAAACACAGTCATCGCATAAATAATACACATAGGAAGACAACACAATAAACTCACTAAGAGATTCTCAGGTTTCAGATCCCTGTGAACAATACTTCTGGAATGCATATAGAAGAGGGCACTGCATACATCTCTAATCATCAAGGCCGAGTCAATCTCTCTAAACTTGACCTTCTGTGTAATGGCGTCAAATAGATCACCGCCCTAGAATGGACCACATTATTTTATTACACTTTCCAAAGAAATAAATGTAAGTTCTAAAAAAATGTTCATGTGCTGAAAGAGGTCAAGGAAGACAGAACACTAATTATGCTTAAATATTATCATATATATAAAAGGGTTTTAAAGCCGAAGGATTGACTTCTTGCACCGGGTTTTACCCCATACAGCTTGGTCCCTCTCTCATCCCAGAAATGGTACGCCACCTGCCGAGAGCATTGCACAAAGCACGAACTCCGTAGCTCCAGCAACAATCCTAGGGATCTGTGAAAAAACTGCACTCGTGAACAGAATGGCATGGTCCAGATTCGAACACACGACCTTCGACTCATAAGGCAAAGGCGTAACCACTAGCCCCCAAAATATATACATATATATATATATATATACATATATTCTTCTTTTGTAGTAACACTGCTACCGGGTTGTTGACACTGTTGTGGTTTTCTGTTTTTGTCTTGCGCTGTTCTGGTGGCTTGGGTGATTGTTATTTTTGCTCTTTGACAGGATTCTGCTATGCCATCTAACCATCTTTTTCGTGGTCTTCCTCTTGCCTTCTTTCCTGATGTTCTGTTGTAGAAGACTGTATGCATGTTTGGGTGCATTCTTATTAAGTGGCCAAACCACTTCATTCTTTGTTTCTCAATGTAATTCAAGCAAGGTTATGTGCCAACTTTCTCCCTTTTTTATGCTGATGTTTGTGGCTCTGTTTTCACTTATCAACTTATTATAGATTGCTGGGGAGTTGAAGTTGGATAAGGGTGAAGTTCTTTGGTCTCTTCGTGACTGTCTGTTGGATGAGAACACTAAAATAGATGTTGAATCGATCCAGCGATTTATGCAATTTGGATTACCGTTACAAATAGAACTGGATACCTGAGGGCAGAGTGAGAGTGTGTTTAATCAGCGAGCCACGGAAACCATCAGTATGCATACTCTTTGATATCTGTTGGGGAGACTGAGCACCTATAAGTCTGCACTGAGTGCAATGACATCAGTTTAGTAACCAATAACCAATATCAGTTTCCACATGTGATCAGAAAGGGGGTTTAGAACACATTGTGACAACCAGTAAAGTGGATGAGACACGAGAATGGGGACGACAGGGATAAAAATGTATGAACAATCTGGCATCATGGCACGAAAGAGAGTCAGCATCTAAACTGAGAGTCAACACTAACTCTTTGTTCACGCACAACCTCTGTAGTCGGAGAAGGCTCGCCTGAATGGCGAGGGACACTGATAGGAAAGCAAGCCTTCTTGCAAAAATCATCCTGAAGCATCATACTGGACTACGCCTGAAGCATCATACTGACTACAGCCTGAAGCATCATACTGGACTACGCCTGAAGCATCATACTGATCATACTGGACTATGCCTGAAGCATCATACTGGACTACGCCTGAAGCATCATACTGGACTACGACTGAAGCATCATACTGGACTACGCCTGAAGCATCATACTGGACTAAGCCTGAAGCATCATACTGGACTACGCCTGAAGCATCATACTGGACTACGCCTGAAGCATCATACTGGACTACGCCTGAAGCATCATACTGGACTACGCCTGAAGCATCATACTGGACTACGACTGAAGCATCATACTGGACTACGCCTGAAGCATCATACTGGACTACGCCTGAAGCATCATACTGGACTACGCCTGAAGCATCATACTGGACTAAGCCTGAAGCATCATACTGGACTAAGCCTGAAGCATCATACTGGACTACGCCTGAAGCATCATACTGGACTACGTCTGAATTCATAATGGTCGAACGAGAAGAAGAAGTACATGCACAATAAAACCATGTTCTTTACTCTCTCGGTTTTAGAATAAAATTTGGGAATGAGGCACAAGAGAATTATTTCATAGATCAATCAATATGTGGAGAGTTCAAAGCTTTTATACAATAGAAAAGAACAGACCATAGTCTTCAGACTTAGAACGAGACACTGCAGTCTCAGAGTATACCTCCACAGAATGGGCCTCAGGGAATCGGCTGCCTGCACCTGTGGAGCACCAAAGCAGTCCCCAGAGCACATCCTGCTAGACAGCCCAGTGGGAGAATGTAAATCTGGCCAGCATAAACAACTCTATAAAACAAACTATGTGGGACTGGTGAAGACCTCAAGCGAACCGCCCTGTTTATGACACATCCCGGAGTAGTCGCAAAGCAGAAGTCGATCGTAGAAGTAGAAAGCTCTATTTCATAAATTCTTCTGTTTTCTTCTAAAATAGCATCAAATTGATAATGTAAATAGTTTTTTAATAAAACATTTTGGCACGTAAGTGCCTTGCATGGAAATTGGTACTGTCCAAACGCTCTTTTAGATGGCTTGTCGTATTCTGGAAGCTAAGGACCTACTTTTGTGAAAATCTATGATTGCCTAAGTCAAACTACGTGGCACAAAATGATGGCGATGATTACACAATAAATTCATTAAAATAAAGTATCCACTCAGTGAACACCAATTACACACAGAGGAATAATATTAATCATTCATATGATGTACAAAAAGCATGTGTAACTACCACCCACACGGTCTTCATCTGACCCGTCATAAGATTGTATCAGGCAGTCTCATTAGGTAGGCCTATAAAGGAAACAAATGCAAACTTAATTAGAACCGATATCTCTTATAGACGATCGCTGTCCTTGACCTTGTAGAAAGTGATAGCGTCATAAAACCGACGTACATGTTTGGAGCTAGGTATATACGCCATGTTATGTTATACTGTCGACGTCATGGCACATTGAGAATTCCCATGCTGTGGTTCGTCCTCCGCTGCAGCAGCTATCTCCAAGTCTAGAAGAGCACCTGCTAACCGTGTCGGTGAGTTGATTAGTATATTTTCTCTCTCTCTACCACGAAGACGACACTGTCCAAACTTATCTCACAATTCTCGCAATCGGTCCAGAATCTTAGACTATCCCATATCCCATAAAGGATTTGCAGGTGCAAGTAAATAACTGCCATGTCAATAAGCCATGTTGGTATGTTATGTTATGTTAAGCGATCGACGTCATGGCACATTGGACATTCCCATTCGTGCTCTGTCCTCCGCTGTAGCAGCCATCGCAAAGTCCATTTGCTCACCGTACCCATGAGAAGTTGATAAACTCCCTGCCGTGGAGTTTGAACCAGGTACGCTTGGGTTATGCTCACTACCGCTTAAGCTACAGACGCCCACTGACTTATATCAGATGTTATAAATTTTAAAATTTGCTATATAATTTTTAATTTTAAAACACTTTATTAAATATAAAACTCGGCTATTAAATTCTACAAACACATGCCCCCTCCCTGTCCTACACAGCCCTAAAAAACGGTACCACTCCTGATTGTCTGATTCTATATGTTTTGTGCGGTGTAAGAAGTGAATTTCTTTTCTGTTGTATCCTTTGCTTGATAAAGGCCTTCTGGTCGAAACATTGCTGTATGCCGTTATTGTTTTTGTATTTTGTAAAGCTACAGTACTTTATTTTTACGTGTTTCGCTATTACAGACAGTAGCGACTGTATTTTAAAAATATATACATATACTTGTTAATACATATTGAACTGCTTACGTTGGAGTTAGTTCTGTCGTGTGTTGTGTTTATTTGCATGTTGATTGTGTTGTGAATTAGGTTACAGTTTAGAAGTGTATACAACATCAGAGCTACACAGCGTGCAGTGACTAGTTTGTGTACCTGTCACTGCTACAAATAGCCAGATATAAATATGTATAACCAGATACTAAATGCAGTGGTTTGGACATTTAATGAGAATGGAATAACAACTAACCACCAATAACAGCATACAATAAAAAAGAGATCATGTACTAGAGCCAAGGGAAGACCAAGAAAAAGATGGCAAGACAATATCAAGACCAGACTAAATAAACACGGATATAACACAACAAGAGCGACTCATCTGTCCCTGGAACGTAAATTAAAGCTCCCAGCCCTACGCTTAACGGCAAGAGTGGAAAACCAATTATATCATCCACCTGAGGAAAGACATTAGACAAAAAAAAAAACAGATATTGCTACAACAGTCTTACCTTAATTAGCTCCATGACCAGGTAAATACGATCTGGAGTCTCGTATTCTTCATACAACCTCACAATATTGTGATGACAACAATCCTTCAAGATATCAATCTCGTTCTCCACCATATGCGTCTTTCCTTTCAATTTCGCCTTCTCTATCACTTTAACAGCATACTCTTGGCCTGTCTCCTTCTTGCGAGACTGTCGAACAACAGCAAAGTTCCCGTCGCCTAATTTCCGCCCAAGTTCATACAATCCCAAGACATAATTATCGCTACTGACCTGTCGTTCTAATTTTGTTTTCCTAATGATTTTCGTCTTAGCTCTTTTTCGTTGATGCTGATCTTCTCGATCAGGTTTTCTCTTTTCTTTCTGTTGTTGATTATTATTTGTATCTTTCTCTTCTTTCTGTGTTGAAATAAATTCAGTTGCTACAACAGAAAATGTAGTTTCCGTTGTTTGAACGTTGTTGTCTGTTTGTGTCGTCGAGGCAAGAATTGTTTGCGTGTTGTTCACTTTCTGTTTATGCACATTCACGTCTATCGTGTCAGTTTCTGTATCGCTTACTGTTTTTGTTAACGTATGATCAGATTTACTACTATCATGTTCTTGTTGCTCATGTCTTTTTGTGTTATTCTGCACGATTTCTTTCTCAAAATTTGTCTCACTAACTTTCTCACCATCCTCATTAATTTCATCTTTCGTTATCGAAGTTATTATAGATTTTGTTTCTGGTGCATTTATAATTTCATTGTCTTTCTGAATTATTTCAACTTCTTTTATTTTCTCTTCGTGGCTATGTCTTCTTTTTGAAAGTATTCACTTTCTCTTTCACGAATTTGTCTTCCACTGACTCTTTCACCCTTGAATAATCGGGTTTCTTCACACTATTGTCAATACTTTTGATAGAACTTAATACATTCTTTCTCTTGTCTTCAATGACAACTCTTCTTTCTGTCTCTCCTATATTCCGTCTTCTTAACTTCAACCTTTCATTTTCTTCATTTATGAACCTCAATCTCTCTTTTTCTGTCTTGCTAAGTACATAGTATTGTTCAGAATAATTGTTGTGTGTCTCTTTCACTTGATTGTCATCATCATTATTCTGTTTATCATGTTCTTTTATTCTTCCTCTTTCTAAACCTAATCTCTTCTGAGGTCTATGCATGCCTCGTTTATCCATCTGTTCAGTCTCTGATCTGTGGGTACTAGCTTCGGCCGAATCAAACCCACTATCACGTTTATCCTGAACTTGATTTGAATGAAGCTCCTCCCCCTGATACGAAACTTTAGTCGTCTTGTTTGATCTCATAAACTGATTGGACGGAATCATCCTTCTCCGCCTTCTCTCGTTCTTCTTCCAATCAACTAACAGTGTTCTAACAATGCTGACATCTGGGAAAATTTCTTCTAAAATAGACATTATCTCAGCTTCAGAGATTTCTGTTTCATCAGCTCCAAACGCTACAAAATAATCGTCAGTTCTAAAGAAATCAGAAACTCCCAAAACCTCCTTCCCGTGAGCCGTATACAACTTCCGCACGGAATTACTTTTAGTTTTGAACCCAAATGCTTCAGAAATATCCGCCAGCAGTCGTTCATAGGAGTGGATTGCTCGACGATTTAGAAGAACTTTAATGCTACTCCTTGGTTTCACGCCGCTACGGATGATAGTGATTGTTTTTGGTCGTTCAACGGTGTCTGCTAAGCTGGCGCCGAAGATTCCTCGCGGAGTGGGTGCATACCTGTCTGGCCATCGCCGTTGTGGGTATGATTGACTGGTTCGGAAGTAGCGACCTGGATGAAAGGCATTTATGGAACCAGTGAAACGATTACTGCCAGTGATTTCTTGTTCCTGTTCCGCCATAGGGTTCTGCTGGGAATGCGCTGAGGATAAAAGATGCCAGTTTGTAATTGAAGTCTGTATTATTTATTTATTGTTGGTTGCAATCAAGATAAACAAACTGTAACATTATCATAAAATTACAAAATTAGAATAACACATAGAAGTACATTTATTTGGACAAACACTCAGACACTTTTTTTCCGATCCAGAAGCACTTGAGCTGAAAACTCTTCGGCTCGGTGTCATGGACATCGTAGCCCTTCGGCTCGGTGCCACGAACACCGTAAATCTGGGGAACCTGTAGCTTTTCTGCCAGTCCGGGGAGTTGAACCCGCACTAACAGAGGACTAGTCACCCGTAGTCCAACGCGCTACGAACACGCTGGGCACGCGGGCGTCAAACACTTTTAAAGATACATAATCGGTAAGACAGAATAAGGAAAAAGATATGGATACATACATTAGTAGCACTTATCCGTATGTTACAAATTCAACACCAAAGTAAACTGGCTGATACTATAAATAAAAATGAAGAAATTGAAGTATTTTGGAAATATAAAGAGACACGAAAGGTTGGAGAAGACCATCATGGAAGGAGATATTCCGAAAAAGAGAAGAAGATTAAGACCACGGAAAAGATGGATTCAGAATGTAACTGATGGTTTGAGCATGACGGCTGCAGAGGCGGGACATCTGGCCTATGAGAGAGAAATTCCGAATGACTGTTAGGGTAGCAAAGTTCTGCTCAGGACAAACTATTTGATGATGATGATGACTTGTCAGTCACAAGGCAATCAAGCAAAAGAGACAGTAGACCTAAGAAAGGGGAGATAAGTTATTACTGCACTACAATCTAACACACGGTGTGATGCATACAAAGGATATCCGGGGAAAACAAAGCTACTTTTTTATTTTCCCTTAAAGTACCACAATGCACTCTGATTACTTCCTGTTTTATTGGATCATGTCCAAAACATACTGAGAAAACTAAAAGATAACGGAAAAGAGAAAGAGTTACTCATCGATATGCAATGATGATATTCTATCAACCAATCCAGCAATTAACCTACAAGTGTGATCACTTTTTCTAATTTACGGGGAAAACGCAAACATTTTAAGCTTCTGATCAGCGTGTTCGTAGCTCGTTGGACGACGGGTGACAAGCCCCCATGTGAGCGCGGTTCAATTCTGCGGGCTGTTAGAAAAACCACAGATTCTCCAGATTTACGTTGTTCGTGGTACCGAACCGAAGGGTTACGATGTTCATGGCACCGAGCCGAAGAGCTGAAAGCTCAAGTGCTGCTGGATCGAAAAAAAAGCCTTCATATTTACGGGCGTGATTGTATTGTGTCATTTCTATTATACATTAGTATAATTACTCAAATATGACAATACAAGTTTACGAAGTCATGTTAAAAACACATTATTAACGAAACAAAACATATTTAGTCCTTTAGAAGTGTCCATGATCACACGGTTCTCATATATTGATTATCAAATCACAGGATTCGAGAAAGAAATTGAGAAACACTTCAAAGGTGAAATAAATCTATATTCATGCTTTCATTTGACAGTAATTATGTATACATTAAACTTGTGCTATCCACCGTTTATATATATTGGGGCGCATCTAACTAATGAATGTAGAGGCGTGGGGCGTCATGTGACAACAATACTACTACTACTACTACTACAGTAATATTAATAGCAACATAAATTAAATAATAATAGATAAAAACTTAATCCTTAAAAGTTTAATTTTGTTCAAATAGTGTGATGAAACAAACAAAAACAACAGAATCAAACTGTTATTCATAAACACATTTTCGTTCTTAAAATTCTAATTAAAGTGAAAGCCGGAGGAATAAGGTAGGGTGCCATGAATGTATGACATGGACGCCTTGACGCAAGCGGGCGCCATGACGCAAGCGGGCACCACGACGCAAGCGGGCACCGCGTTAAACAGCGCTGTTTTAAACTATAGTGTTTTTCCCCCTGAATTTTCAACATATTAGTAGAGTTAAATATCACTCTATTTGTTAAATGAATTTACTGTAATAAAATTCCGAACTGATAAGTCTATATGATGCTCTGTGCTGCTCCTGATAGTAGTTATGTTCCAATTTAAGTTAGAATAGACAGGCAAGTATATTGCCACCTCGACCTGTGCAGGTAAGATATTTTGCTACCTGCCTAAGGTAGTGAAACAGAACGTAGTAGACATTAAAAATGCTATTTATGGAAGCATTTACTAAATAAGTGCACTGTAGCGAAGAAAATATGAAAGGCCTAGACAAATAATGTTTGTGTATGTACACTTTAAGTTTTCTGTAAACACGCACAGACAGACAGCTAAGTAAACACACAAGCGGACACCACATAGATAGGTACCATGAAAACACGCCCAACATTTACAAATATCATGAACCTGACACATACACACATGTATCCATTGTACATACAGACGATAACCACACATATGCTCATATATATATATATATATATATATATATATATATATATATATATATATATATATATATATATATATATATATTTATATATATATATATCCTGTCAACTTACAGACATTGTACATACACACACTAAACACATCTATACACACACACACATGCTCTACAAACATACATAAGACACAAAAATGGGCAAAGAATTATTTAAAGTTATTCTAAACACAAACTTTGAGATGATGGAGATATATTGGACACACCTTGAGGAGAAATGATCAACTAATATCAAAGCAGGCATTGAAGTGGGATGCAAAGGGTTCAAGAAAGAGAGGTCGACCTAAGGAGACCCTGAAACGAACTTTGCTGAGAGAGGCAAGAAATATCGGTCTCAGTTCCATGGAGGAGATTAAGCGAGTTGCCCAGGATAGAGCGTTATGCAGAAATTACTTGCAGGCCTTATGTAACGTATAACGGTACGAGAGGAATTATTATTATTACTATGCTAAACAAACTAACATTGTCAACAGATAATTCTCACATCCATAGATTCAATAAATAATGAACACAACAACAATAATGTTGAAACATATTGTCAACAACAACAATGTCAGTGTTGTTGTTCTTCTTCTTCTACTTCGAACGCGCCATATCGACCACTTGTTAAACTCTGTGTGATTTGTATGTGATCTCAGCCTAAGAGCTATTGTACATTGTGCCAGTTATGCGCCTACAAGTAGGCCAGCAGATCCGACGCTTTTATTTACTAGGATAGATTCCTAGGCCCTATCTCAGTCCCCAGTGCTTTGTGTTACAACATGCCTTGTAGATCGCAGTGTAGCTATTCTTTGCTCACATTGAGAACCCCGGCAAAATACGAACGTAGTCAGTGATCCAGCACACAATAGACACGAGAAAATCAATATTCAAAGATATCATAAACACACCAAAATCAAAATTTGAACATATAATAATATTCACCAATCTCCACACAAATAATACAGACATCAAAAGTGCAAACAGATCAGGCATAAACTATAACTGCAAACGTACACCATAAACAACAAAGGAAAATCTCAAACACAAACACACAAAAGAAAATATTCAACCATTTAATTAATACACCAAACGTTAATTCAATCCATACCAGTAACCACTACAAGGGTATTAAAATGTACCCCAATCACACACCAACAGAACACATAATCTTTGAGAGATCAAAATTATGGTGTCATAAAATAATTATGGTCAGAACTCGGGAATATTTATGGCATGGAAAAGGTTGAATAGACAATAAAGATACCAACTATTGAATGAAATCATGAACAAACTAACTCCTAGTTTGTATAATACACATAGTAAACCAACTATTCTCGCGCTGTTGTTCAGACAAACATATGTTCACGGACAAGGCTCTAACAAAATCGATTGCAAGTTTCTAATGTTTACAATTAGATCATTAGTTCATATATTAGGGGGTTTCTGTAGCGTAGGGGTTATGTGCACTTCTCTCGTGTCAAAGGTAACCGGTTCGCTCCCTCGAGAAGCTATCGGGATATTTTTCCAGAGATCCCAGAATGCATTGTAGGTGAGATCGAGTTCCTAGTCCTATCGGAGACAGACGATAACACTTAGGTACCGTGTTCAATTTGAGCACGTAAAAGAATCCTTGACAGTAAAAAAATCGAAAAGAGCAGGCTGGAAAGCCGCAGCCCGGGCACAGTACATTAGAAACAGATTTTAAATAAAATTCCTATAAAATATCTTCAAATTACATCGGGACCTACGCAGGGCTACAGGAGTTCGTGCACTTCAGCTAAGATCTTCCTGTGTAAGAAAGAGATCTGAGCACACATGATTACTCACAGAAGTGCAATGATGATGGTCCTTAACAATCAATCAATCAATATATCAGAATGTATAGATTTGAAAGCTCTATAGTATAAATTAACATATCATTTTCTACAAATAGTTGTAATAAAAATGGTTAATTACGATTCATCATCATCATCAAGGTGCGTATCCTTTATGTGCTCTCTTTGCAGCACATCTGAAATTCACCCTGTCTCTAGCCAGTTCACCCACCTCGTCGATGGTTAATCACGATTAATTTAAAGATACATATTGTTTATTTTTTTAAACACTTTAATGACGACCAATTTTTAAAAAAAATATGGTTACTAACAACTTTTTAAAATCTCATAACTAATAAAAATATAAATAATATTTGCTTAATATTTGAAAGTTTATAAAGTAATGTCAAAGATTCACAATAAATATAAATAATTGTAAACAGTTTTAAAACAACGGCTGTTAAGTTCGAATACGTTCAGGCTAGAATCTGAGAAAATATATACAGAAGAAGAATATGAATACATACAGCTAGCACCCTTTAGTACTAATATCGACTTGATGTCAACCGTCATTCGCAGTTTACATTATAGAAAATATTAGAATGTAAAAAAAACACAAAAATCATAACTGCACTGTCAACCTTCGTTCACAATTCACATGACAGAAAATATATGACAAAATATTACAATATAACAAATAAGTTAAAACAATTAGAAATATTTTTTTATTTTTGTTCTAATGAGAATTATTCAAGTAAGAAATCATACTTGCACTGTCAACCTTTGTTCACAATTCACATGACAGAGCATATACAATAAAATAGTAGAATCTACAAACAAATAAGTATTCATACTTGCACTGTCAACGGTTAATCCTTGAATCAGAAAAGATATGATGAGTGTGGGCAAATATGACTAGTAGTCTCTCACGCTAAAACTAGTCACGTATTCGATGCAATCCAGAGGTTCTTAAAATAAGCAGTAACAGGGACCCATTATTCAGTAACAGGGACCCATTTTCAGTGACAATGACTCATTATTTATTCTGGTGAAGTGTATCTTTCTTTTCCTCCTTTATTTTCATCAATCCTATTTTGCTTGACATCGTCAGGGTGAAACAAAACTCTCGTTAATGCCTTTAGTACCACTATTTAGAGCGGTGTAGGACAGGTGGGACGTCAGCCTGAGGAAGACCACATGGCTTGTGCAGTTGTCGCTAAGCTGTTCATGTTAGAATTTTTCATTTGTGTCCACAACAGAAAAAAACTCTTAGCCTTATCATTAATGGAATATGGGTCTCCCTAATGGGAGACACGCTCTAATCGATTTGGCCAGACGCTCCTCCAGCGTCAGGACAAGAAGATTTTTAGAACGGTTTTTGTATGCGCTTCATAAACAGTTTATTTCGTCTCTTCTGTTATATATTAGGTCCACCTTTTGCGGGGACGGCCTTTTTCTTTGTATCCCCTTGTATCTGAGTAACATTGCTCTTTGAGGATTTTGATAATCTGCTTATGTGGCCGAACCATTGAATTTGTTGTTTCTTGATTAAGTTCAGTACAGATGGTATACCCAATATTTTCCTGTCTTTATTTTTAAACTGGTCTCTTCTTGTTACTACCAGGATTCTGCGTAGACACTTCCTCTCTGTTGTAACTAAATTTCTTTTATCATTTGATGTGAGGGTCCAGGTTTGGCAACTGATAGAATAATGTGGGGAGAAAGATGGCGTTGAACAATGCTCTTTTTGTGTTCATGGTGTCATGCGTGCATTTTAAAATAGGCGCTATTTGGTTTGGCGAAGTTCATGCCGAAAAATGAAAACACAAAGTAATATAGTTTAACAAAGCAAATAGTGATGTTTCGATAACAAGAGAAACTTACGCTAGCGTCTTTTTTAACCTGTTCGTTCACTGGAATCTGTCTCGTTCTCTCCATAAGTTCCTCATTTGTGACCCTATCATACCATCTTATCCCTCTATTCTGCGCAGACACCAAATAGCAAACTACTGAACGTAATAATGTCTAAAAAAATCACAAACAGCGTTAAAAAGCTGGGGTTGATTCGCAAAGTTCTGTAAAGGATATGCAATTATCATTTTAGTAGAGATTTGCATTAAGGATTTGACTCTATAGTTACCTTATCGGATACATGATAGATACAACAAAACACGTTGGAGACTGCAGTAATCATCGCTTGTGATGGATGGCTACTATTATATTTCTAAGCACTGATAAGTTGTAGTTTTAGTTATAGGTCAATGAAGATTAAAAAAACGAAGCTTATTTAATCCACTTTCAAGGAACGTGAGCCAAGTTATTCGCAGACTTGAAAGTCATCATGGAATCAGGTTTTACTGGTAATTGTTTTTATCCCATTTTAACTCCCAACAGAGCAAAGGTCTTCAACAAACTTCTTCCAGCTTTTTCTCTCTCCTGTCATCCCGTCCAATTCTTTCCATGTTTACCTCTCCTTTTAATATCAGCTTATAGCTCTCTTCTCCAGGTATGTTTAGGCTTCCCCTACTCCTCTTTCCATGCGGGTTCAAAAACAGTGCATGTCTTGCAATGCTTCTGGTCGGTCTTCTCAATGTGTGTCCTATCCATCGCCAGCATCTCTTCTTTAGCTCATTCTCCACTGGTACCTGCTTAGTTCCTCCTCTGAGTTCCTTGTTCGTAATCTTATGATACCTACTCGGTCTCTCTATTCTAAATAAACATCAATTTATGAAGGTCTGTAAGTTTGGATAATTGTTTTATAGCAGATGTAAGGTATTAAAGACGAAGGATTCACTTCATCGATTCACTTCATCGATTCACTTCATCGATTCACTTCATCGATTCACTTCATCGCAATTGGTTTCCTCATATGGCTCTGTCTCTCTTCGCAGAAATAGCACTTCCCCTGCCGAAATTATTGTACACAGTATGAACTCTGTAGCTCCGACAACAGTCCTATGGATCTCTGGACACAATGCCAATGGGAACAGAACTGCGCACCGATTCAAACCCACAACCTTTGAAACACAATTTGAATGATTTAACCACTTAGCCACAGAGACTTCTTTCTTCTTTTGTCGTCACACTGTTATCGAGTTTTTGCCCAGTGTCGTAGTTTTCTGTTTATGTCTTGCGCTGTTCTGATGGCTTGGGTAATTGTTATTTTGCTCTTTGGCAGGATTTTTCCTATGCCATCTAACCATCTTTTTCGTGGTCTTCCTCTCGCCTTCTTTCCTGTTGTTCTGTTGTAAAAGACGCTGTATATTGTGGAGTTTGGATGCATTCGTATTTTAAACCGAAACACTCCAACATTCAACCTTAGAACGTGACTTGTTTTATCATTACAGAGAAGAAAGTTCAGAATTAAGTCTTTCCACAGAATTCTGGTAAGCAAGTTTCTTTGTTTTGCGTTCGTTCTTTACGACCAGTTTGTTCACTCTTTGTGATATGTTTGATGTTTGCCAAGAACGACTATACGTCGCACCTCGGTTCATATGCCCTTACACGTGTACGGGCTCGCGTGCCCAGCGTGCTCGTAGCGCGTTGGACTAAGTGTGACAAGTCCTCTGCATGTGCGGGTTCAACTCCGCGGACTGGCAGAAAAGTTACAGGCTCCCCAGATTTACGGTGTTCGTGGCACCGAACCGAAGGGTTACGATGTCCTTGACACCGAGCCGAAGAGCTTTCAGCTCAAGTGCATCTGGATCGGAAAAAAAGTACACGTGTACGGCAGTCGCATCTGAAATGTCGACCTAGTTAGCAAGCAAGGAAGGGTGAGCGTCTGTACCTTAAGCGGTAGTGAGCTCAATCATAACCCGAACGTACCTGGTTCAAACCCCGCGTCATGAAGTTTGGAAGCAAATTCGTGTCCGTGAGATTTTTAACGAAAGGTAAAAATAGACCTCACCATTCAGAAAGCAATGACAAACTACTGAACCTACAAGTGGTGCCTAGAAAATCAACGACTCGTTTACTGTGATTGATGACTACGTCCTGTAAAGGATATGCCACGATTTTAGAAGCAAGTAAGAAAGTGTTACTGATGTTAGCCAGGTTGAGAACCACTACTTTAAAAAACACAGACATCCTACATAAATGGAAATTAGGTCATATTATTTATTGTCTTACCATTCCTAGTTTATGCAGAGCCAACTATAAACTACTAGAGCCTGGCTGTGGTTTATGCTAGCAGACCACTCCAAACAAGTAGGAAGTCTACACGGCACTTAACAACCATTTGTTGTTGAATATTTAATGCTTGTTTGAGACACTTGAGAAATTAAGAGTTTGTATTTGTTTATTTTGCGCCATACTTTGAACTGTGAACTTTCGGTTTCCATGCAGAACAGTCTCCCGACGATTATTTTTATGCCAACAGTATTTCCATGAATTTAGAAAAAGCAGAATCTCCCGCATTTAGAAGATTAAGAACTTATTGTTTGATTCTACATGTTGTGTGCTGTATGAGAAGTGAATTTTTCACTTCTCTTGTATCCTTTGCTTGATAAAGGTCCTTTGGTAGAAACGTTGCTGTATATTGTTATTGCTTTTGTAAAACTACAGTACTTTATTTTTATGTGTTTCGCCATTGTATTTAGAAGCATGACTTCCCATGCAGTTAGAAGCAGGAATTCCTATGCAGTTAGAAGCAGAAGTTCTCATGCATTTAGAAGCATGAATTCCCATGCATTTAGAAGCAGAAGTTCCCACGCATTTAGAAGCATGAATTCCCATGCATTTAGAAGCAGAAGTTCCCATGCATTTAGAAGCAGAAGTTCCCAGCATTTAGAAGCAGAATTCCACATTAGAGTATCATGCATTTAGAAGCAGAAGTTCCCATGCATTTAGAAGCAGAAGTTCCATGCATTTAGAAGCATAATTCCCATGCATTTAGAAGCATGAATTCCATGCATTTAGAAGCAGAAGTTCCATGCATTTAGAAGCAGAATTCCATGCATTTAGAAGCATGAATTCCCATGCATTTAGAAGCATGAATTCCCATGCATTTAGAAGCAGAAGTTCCCATGCATTTAGAAGCAGAAGTTCCCATGCATTTAGAAGCATGAATTCCCATGCATTTAGAA
Source organism: Arion vulgaris (assembly GCA_020796225.1). Lineage (NCBI taxonomy): Eukaryota > Metazoa > Mollusca > Gastropoda > Stylommatophora > Arionidae > Arion > Arion vulgaris. Next base: position 8,389,522 of record CM036772.1, read on the forward strand.
GCATAATTTCCATGCATTTAGAAGCATAAATTCCCATGCATTTAGAATCATGAATTCCCATGCATTTAAAAGCTTGAATTCACATGCATTTAAAAGCAGAAATTCCATTGCAATAGCAGGTAATATCGATTGTACTTTTTTCAAGGGATCTAAAATGGTGACAGTCGTAAACAGGAAAGCGCACTAAAGAATAATTGGGTTACGATCAAGCCCACCACCGCTAAGTCGCAGAAGCTACGACGATAACGAATTATATATACATATAATCTGTAACCAATTAATAATAGAATAGTTTCATCAGTTGCTCGTTTTATAAAAAAAATATATATATATATAAAAATAAAGACCCAGTTTTTACATTTTGTGGACAAGATCCGAAACGGTATTATAGACTCTTCTAAAGAGAAAACCTATTGTTCAGAATATAATCACTGTTACCGATATGAGAAGGCGTGCACGAACAAAAGCCCGCTGAAATCAGCTAGGTTGGGACGGATTTCGCCCTTGACGTATCATTGGCGTTCCAGGATATAGAGAGGCCACTTCATTTGATAAGTTGATGCAGTCACGATTTGTTTGAATTGTGTAGGTCAGCTAATTGCGAAGTATATCGACTCCAGTAGGACGAGAGCTGTAAGTAAAGTGTGTGTGTACGGGGGCAGGACACACTTAAGTGATTAGTGATTCAAAAAAAGAGTGAGCAATGAGAATAGAAGTGGTTGTGTGTATGACAAATGGAAGTGGGAACACATCAGATGAAGTAGCAACAAAGTAGAAACATGAGAGAGAAGAATATTATAAGGTAATAACAGTGTATAGCTGATTTATTCATTGCCATCTCAATTTTCTCGAACACACGTTAAGTGCTAGCTTTCATAATCGTTGGAGTCTTTGTGGCCTAGAGGTTAGGTATTAGTCTCTCGTTGGAGTCTTTGTGGCCTAGAGGTTAGGTATTCGTCTCTCGTTGGAGTCTTTGTGGCCTAGAGGTTAGGTATTCGTCTCTCGTTGGAGTCTTTCTGGCCTAGAGGTTAGGTATTCGTCTCTCGTTGGAGTCTTTGTGGCCTAGAGGTTAGGTATTCGTCTCTCGTTGGAGTCTTTGTGGCGTAGAGGTTAGGTATTCGTCTCTCGTTGGAGTCTTTGTGGCCTAGAGGTTAGGTATTCGTCTCTCGTTGGAGTCTTTGTGGCGTAGAGGTTAGGTATTCGGCTCTCGTTGGAGTCTTTGTGGCCTAGAGGTTAGGTATTCGTCTCCGTTGAGTCTTTGTGGCCTAGAGGTTAGGTATTCGCCTCTCGTTGGAGTCTTTGTGGCCTAGAGGTTAGGTATTCGTCTCTCGTTGGAGTCTTTGTGGCCTAGAGGTTAGGTATTCGTCTCTCGTTGGAGTCTTTGTGGCCTAGAGGTTAGGTATTCGTCTCTCGTTGGAGTCTTTGTGGCCTAGAGGTTAGGTATCTGTCTCGTTGGAGTCTTTGTGGCGTAGAGGTTAGGTATTCGTCTCTCGTTGGAGTCTTTGTGGCGTAGAGGTTAGGTATTCGCCTCTCGTTGGAGCTCTTGTGGCCTAGAGGTTAGGTATTCGTCTCTCGTTGGAGTCTTTGTGGCCTAGAGGTTAGGTATTCGCCTCTCGTTGGAGTCTTTGTGGCCTAGAGGTTAGGTATTCGCCTCTCGTTGGAGTCTTTGTGGCGTAGAGGTTAGGTATTCGTCTCTCGTTGGAGTCTTTGTGGCGTAGAGGTTAGGTATTCGTCTCTCGTTGGAGTCTTTGTGGCGTAGAGGTTAGGTATTCGTCTCTCGTTGGAGTCTTTGTGGCCTAGAGGTTAGGTATTCGTCTCTCGTTGGAGTCTTTGTGGCGTAGAGGTTAGGTATTCGTCTCTCGTTGGAGTCTTTGTGGCGTAGAGGTTAGGTATTCGTCTCTCGTTGGAGTCTTTGTGGCCTAGAGGTTAGGTATTCGTCTCTCGTTGGAGTCTTTGTGGCGTAGAGGTTAGGTATTCGTCTCTCGTTGGAGTCTTTGTGGCCTAGAGGTTAGGTATTCGTCTCTCGTTGAGTCTTTGTGGCGTAGAGGTTAGGTATTCGTCTCTCGTTGGAGTCTTTGTGGCGTAGAGGTTAGGTATTCGTCTCTCGTTGGAGTCTTTGTGGCGTAGAGGTTAGGTATTCGCCTCTCGTTGGAGTCTTTGTGGCGTGGAGGTTAGGTATTCGTCTCTCGTTGGAGTCTTTGTGGTCTAGAGGTTAAGTATTCGTCTCTCGTTGGAGTCTTTGTGGCGTAGAGGTTAGGTATTCGTCTCTCGTTGGAGTCTTTGTGGCCTAGAGGTTAGGTATTCGTCTCTCGTTGGAGTCTTTGTGGCGTAGAGGTTAGGTATTCGTCTCTCGTTGGAGTCTTTGTGGCGTAGAGGTTAGGTATTCGTCTCTCGTTGGAGTCTTTGTGGCCTAGAGGTTAGGTATTCGTCTCCCGTTGGAGTCTTTGTGGCGTAGAGGTTAGGTATTCGCCTCTCGTTGAGTCTTTGTGGCCTAGAGGTTAGGTATTCGTCTCTCGTTGGAGTCTTTGTGGCCTAGAGGGTAGGTATTCGTCTCTCGTTGGAGTCTTTGTGGCCTAGAGGTTAGGTATTCGTCTCTCGTTGGAGTCTTTGTGGCCTAGAGGTTAGGTATTCGTCTCTCGTTGGAGTCTTTGTGGCGTAGAGGTTAGGTATTCGTCTCTCGTTGGAGTCTTTGTGGCGTAGAGGTTAGGTATTCGCCTCTCGTTGGAGTCTTTGTGGCCTAGAGGTTAGGTATTCGTCTCTCGTTGGAGTCTTTGTGGCCTAGAGGTTAGGTATTCGCCTCTCGTTGGAGTCTTTGTGGCCTAGAGGTTAGGTATTCGCCTCTCGTTGGAGTCTTTGTGGCGTAGAGGTTAGGTATTCGTCTCTCGTTGGAGTCTTTGTGGCGTAGAGGTTAGGTATTCGGCTCTCGTTGGAGTCTTTGTGGCGTAGAGGTTAGGTATTCGTCTCTCGTTGGAGTCTTTGTGGCCTAGAGGTTAGGTATTCGTCTCTCGTTGGAGTCTTTGTGGCGTAGAGGTTAGGTATTCGTCTCTCGTTGGAGTCTTTGTGGCGTAGAGGTTAGGTATTCGTCTCTCGTTGGAGTCTTTGTGGCCTAGAGGTTAGGTATTCGTCTCTGTTGAGTCTTGTGGCGTAGAGGTTAGGTATTCGTCTCTCGTTGGAGTCTTTGTGGCCTAGAGGTTAGGTATTCGTCTCTCGTTGGAGTCTTTGTGCGTAGAGGTTAGGTATTCGTCTCTCGTTGGAGTCTTTGTGGCCTAGAGGTTAGGTATTCGTCTCTCGTTGAGTCTTTGTGGCCTAGAGGTTAGGTATTCGTCTCTCGTTGGAGTCTTTGTGGCCTAGAGGTTAGGTATTCGCCTCTCGTTGGAGTCTTTGTGGCCTAGAGGTTAGGTATTCGTCTCTCGTTGAGTCTTTGTGGCCTAGAGGTTAGGTATTCGTCTCTCGTTGGAGTCTTTGTGGCCTAGAGGTTAGGTATTCGTCTCTCGTTGGAGTCTTTGTGGCCTAGAGGTTAGGTATTCGTCTCTCGTTGGAGTCTTTGTGGCGTAGAGGTTAGGTATTCGTCTCTCGTTGGAGTCTTTGTGGCGTAGAGGTTAGGTATTCGCCTCTCGTTGGAGTCTTTGTGGCCTAGAGGTTAGGTATTCGTCTCTCGTTGGAGTCTTTGTGGCCTAGAGGTTAGGTATTCGCCTCTCGTTGGAGTCTTTGTGGCCTAGAGGTTAGGTATTCGCCTCTCGTTGGAGTCTTTGTGGCGTAGAGGTTAGGTATTCGTCTCTCGTTTGAGTCTTTGTGGCGTAGAGGTTAGGTATTCGTCTCTCGTTGGAGTCTTTGTGGCGTAGAGGTTAGGTATTCGTCTCTCGTTGGAGTCTTTGTGGCCTAGAGGTTAGGTATTCGTCTCTCGTTGGAGTCTTTGTGGCGTAGAGGTTAGGTATTCGTCTCTCGTTGGAGTCTTTGTGGCGTAGAGGTTAGGTATTCGTCTCTCGTTGGAGTCTTTGTGGCCTAGAGGTTAGGTATTCGTCTCTCGTTGGAGTCTTTGTGGCGTAGAGGTTAGGTATTCGTCTCTCGTTGGAGTCTTTGTGGCCTAGAGGTTAGGTATTCGTCTCTCGTTGGAGTCTTTGTGGCGTAGAGGTTAGGTATTCGTCTCTCGTTGGAGTATTTGTGCGTAGAGGTTAGGTATTCGTCTCTCGTTGGAGTCTTTGTGGCGTAGAGGTTAGGTATTCGCCTCTCGTTGGAGTCTTTGTGGCGTGGAGGTTAGGTATTCGTCTCTCGTTGAGTCTTGTGGCCTAGAGGTTAAGTATTCGTCTCTCGTTGGAGTCTTTGTGGCGTAGAGGTTAGGTATTCGTCTCTCGTTGGAGTCTTTGTGGCCTAGAGGTTAGGTATTCGTCTCTCGTTGGAGTCTTTGTGGCGTAGAGGTTAGGTATTCGTCTCTCGTTGGAGTCTTTGTGGCCTAGAGGTTAGGTATTCGTCTCTCGTTGGAGTCTTTGTGGCGTAGAGGTTAGGTATTCGCCTCTCGTTGGAGTCTTTGTGGCCTAGAGGTTAGGTATTCGTCTCTCGTTGGAGTCTTTGTGGCCTAGAGGGTAGGTATTCGTCTCTCGTTGGAGTCTTTGTGGCCTAGAGGTTAGGTATTCGTCTCTCGTTGGAGTCTTTGTGGCCTAGAGGTTAGGTATTCGTCTCTCGTTGGAGTCTTTGTGGCGTAGAGGTTAGGTATTCGTCTCTCGTTGGAGTCTTTGTGGCGTAGAGGTTAGGTATTCGCCTCTCGTTGGAGTCTTTGTGGCCTAGAGGTTAGGTATTCGCCTCTCGTTGGAGTCTTTGTGGCGTAGAGGTTAGGTATTCGTCTCTCGTTGGAGTCTTTGTGGCGTAGAGGTTAGGTATTCGTCTCTCGTTGGAGTCTTTGTGGCGTAGAGGTTAGGTATTCGTCTCTCGTTGGAGTCTTTGTGGCCTAGAGGTTAGGTATTCGTCTCTCGTTGGAGTCTTTGTGGCGTAGAGGTTAGGTATTCGTCTCTCGTTGGAGTCTTTGTGGCCTAGAGGTTAGGTATTCGACTCTCGTTGGAGTCTTTGTGGCGTAGAGGTTAGGTATTCGTCTCTCGTTGGAGTCTTTGTGGCGTAGAGGTTAGGTATTCGTCTCTCGTTGGAGTCTTTGTGGCGTAGAGGTTAGGTATTCGCCTCTCGTTGGAGTCTTTGTGGCGTGGAGGTTAGGTATTCGTCTCTCGTTGGAGTCTTTGTGGCCTAGAGGTTAAGTATTCGTCTCTCGTTGGAGTCTTTGTGGAGTAGAGGTTAGGTATTCGTCTCTCGTTGGAGTCTTTGTGGCCTAGAGGTTAGGTATTCGTCTCTCGTTGGAGTCTTTGTGGCGTAGAGGTTAGGTATTCGTCTCTCGTTGGAGTCTTTGTGGCGTAGAGGTTAGGTATTCGTCTCTCGTTGGAGTCTTTGTGGCCTAGAGGTTAGGTATTCGTCTCTCGTTGGAGTCTTTGTGGCGTAGAGGTTAGGTATTCGTCTCTCGTGCGACAGGTACCAGGTTCGTTCCCTCGTAGAGCCATCTGGATATTTTTTCTGAGATCTCTCATCTCAGTGTAGGTAAGATCGAGTTCCTAGTCCTAACGGAGACGAATGATAAAACATAGGTCCCGAGTTTAATTTGAGCACGTAAAAGAACCCTTCGGCAGTTCAAAATCGAGAAGAGCAGGCTGGAAAGCCGCTGCGCAGGCAAAATTCATTAGAAAAGATTTAAAATACAATTGCTATAAAAATATCTTCAAAATTACATAGGGAACTCTCGCTGGTGCTACGGAATTCGTTCCCTAGTGGAGCCTTTTTGATATTTTTTCAGTGAACCCTGATCTCAGTGTAGGTGAGATCCAGTTTCTAGTCCTATCGGAGACGGACGATAAAACGTAGGTCACGTGTTCAATTTGAGCCCGTAAAGGAACCATTGACAGTTCAAAATCTAGAAAAGCAAATGAAAAGCAGATGCCAGGACAAAAATTCATTAGAAACATTGATTTAAATAAAAATTCCAACAAAATATTTTCATCATCTTCTATATTACATCGGGACTCGCCGGTGCTCGGAGTTAGAGCACTGCTGCTGAGATCTTCCTGTGTAAGCCAGAGATAGGATAACACATTGTTACTCCCCCAAGTGCAACCCTATCAATCAATCATAACCGTTAGACTTGGCTTTCTTAAGAAATTAAGGACACACATAACCAGTTATCTTCAGTTGAAGTTAGCCCTGAATGTTATTGTTTTTGCTGTGAAAGTAAAATTTTAAAATTTGCATCTCCTTTTTTTACAATGCAAGAAGTTATGAAAACAATTGCACACGACTCAAAGCAACAACACAACAAGATTTGAGAATAACTACATTCCTCGAAACGCTAAAACAAATCAAGCCACGACTACTCTTCACAACGCCCAGACGCTAAATCAGACAAAGATTTGGTACGAGCTTAACTTTTTGTTCAATTCCAATAACTCCAACAAGCCAACAGCCTACATACCAACTTACCCCAATCTTTAAACATCCTACAAATCCAGTAGACACTAAAAGACAGATTATAAATGTAATCTTCATACCAACACTGTACTACCGGTGCCAAACATGGGCACTTATAAAAGAACAAGAAAATAAAATTGCCACCAGCGAAATGAGATACTTGAGGAAAGCAGTAAATAAAACAAGAAGATACCATCTAAATGAGGAAATTAGAAGAACAGTCAGAACAACACCTGTTATTAGATTCATTGAAAAACAGAGACTCGAATGATTTGGCCACTTGCTGAGAATGAACCCGAATACACCAGTTGTAAAAGAGTACAACACGAAAATGGAATCATCAAAAGAAAAGGGCAGACCAAGAAAAAGATAGATTGCGGGCGTTACAATTTAAAAATTCCACAATACCACATCATATCAAGCGACCGAGCGTGCACTATCTCGGAAACTGATCATCAGTTAAACCTGCTACGCATAACGACAAGAAAGCAGAAAAGGACAAAGAAGAGAAATAGAATATCTCTCTTACACTTACTATTGTCTATTCCTAGGTGGAAGATGTAGTTGGCTGTCCACTCTTGCCGTTAAGCGTAGGATGGGAGCTTTAATTTGCGTTCTAGGGCCAGATGAGTCCCTTGTTGTGTCATATCTGTGTTTATGTAGTGTGGTCTTGATATTGTCTATCCATCTTTTCTTGGTCTTCCCTTAACTCTAGTACCTGATCTCTTTTCATTGTATGCTGTTATTAGTGGTTGGTTGTATTTCATTCCCATTAAATGTCCAAACCACTGCATTTGTTGTCTTTCGATGTATTCGTGCATGAAGTTATGCCCACTCTGCTTCTGATGTCCTCATTTCGTAGTCTATCTTTCCTGGTGACCCCACTGCCTTCCTCAAGCATTTCATTTCACACGTGGTGAGCTTTCTGTGGTGTGTTACAATTATGAAGTAGATAATAATTAAAACCAATTTTCATAATTATTGTACTAAAGAAGTTACAACCAGACCAGACCCCCACACACACACACACACACAAACACAGAGGTTACACACAAGTTCGAGCAAAGCTGCCCGACGTGGTGCCCATGGCTATCGTGGTACCCTGCTGACGCACCAAGTTACTCTGCCAGCGTTAACGATAATATAAATTGTAACATGTAAAAATATGCAGTGTCATATTTCACACTATGTTAAAAGTAAGTACACTAATTTTGTTAATTAAACGTCAGATTATAAGTTATGTAATTTTGCATATGTTAATAATATGTTTCAATATTACTTTTAATATCACCCTATTACAATGACTATTATTTGTATTATTACTGTAAACACCACATGGCGCCCCCGACACCCCATCCATCTGTAAGATGCGCCCCAGTACACAAAAAGGTTGACAACACTAGGTTAGACTCAGTGGCGGCTCGTGATCATTTTTGTTGGTGGGGCCAGATATTTTTTCCGGATATATCATGGCTGTGGTTGCTCTATTTTAATAAATACTAAATACACGTTATACATTATTTTTGGTGGAACCCGGCCCCACTGGCCCTTAATGACGATCCACCACTGGTTAGACTGTTAACTTACACTAAACAGTAGAGATACTCATCAACTACTTGACATGTTAGCCCTTCCTCTGTTGTTACTGTCTGTACTACCGTTTTTTAGGTCGGTGTAGGACAAGTGGGAGGATATCCTGAGGAATTTAATGGCCGCTTGTCTAGTTCAGTCGCCGCGAAGTTGTTCAGGTTGTAATTTTTTATTTATGCCCACAACAGAATAAAAATATTTGGTCATTTGGTGAATTGAACGCGGGTCCCTCATGGAGCTGCGCTCTAACCCATTCGACCATACCCTCCTTTGCTTTAGCCACTACATCCTAATTCAATTATGGGACATTTGTGATATACGTATATATCCGTATCCGCTTGAGACTGCAACTTAGCATACAGGCTCCATACATATCGACTCCTGTCATTCGCTCGTGATGTGTGGGTGCGCTTATGTTTGAGTGGACGTCACATGTATTAAACTAAGTGGTTACTGTTTAGTCATAACTAGGCTATGAACTTAATGAATTCCTGTTCCTCGTATTGCTACCAGATATGACCTTGATTATTCTATAAAACTTAATATACCAGTCGTATGTCTCAAGAGCGGGCAGTAACAGGAACCAGTAACAGGCAAATTATTTTTAGATTTCGGTCATTTATACCACACTTGATATACAATGTCGACTGTTTAGATTGGAAATATTCGATTTTAAATTTTATAATGTCGACTGTTCTAAAAAAAGAAAACATCTGGGAATATATTTTTCATTGAAGACTTTTTGAAAAGGGACACATTTGGGGATATATTTTAAATAAAATGTCGATTATTTAGAGCGTGGACATAAGTGAGACTATTTTTTTAAAGGTTTATTTCTTAGATTAAGTCATTTAGGATTACATTTTAACATGTCGAATGTTTAGAATAAAAAATCGCGTGCGATTAATATTTTTTAAATATTTAATCTTTATTTTAAAGAATATATTTATGATTAACTTTTGAGATAATTTGGATAAAACATTAATTTGTTTTCCTGTCCTCCCGTAATGAATTCAGACGTAGTCATTGCGCCTAATAGATGTTTCCGTCTGATTTTTACGTGAAGGCTTGATGCCCGTATCACAAATGCCCCTCACTATTTAGGCGAGCCTTACTCTGACTTCAGAAGTAAATCATAAATTTCGAATTAACAGTTGAGATATCAATTATTTAGATTTAGTCATCATCATCAGACGCCTGCCTGCTGGCGTTAGACGATCATGTATCTCTACAAATCTCTGTCCCTGGTATTTGCTATCATAACAGATGTTGACGTTTTTCCATGCCATGAAGTCAGGCTGTCTAATATGTTATCTCTGTTTTCCTCTTTCTCGTCTCCCTTTCATTTACTTGTTGTCACAATGTTGTCTAAACCTTCCCTTCTCATTTACTTGTTGTCACAATGTTGTCTAAACCTTCCCTTCCATTTACTTGTTGTCACAATGTTGTCTAAACCTTCCCTTCCATTTACTTGTTGTCACAGTGTTGTCTAAACCTTCCCTTCCATTTACTTGTTGTCACAATGTTGTCTAAACCTTCCCTTCCATTTACTTGTTGTCACAATGTTGCCTAAACCTTCCCTTCCATTTACTTGTTGTCACAATGTTGCCTAAACCTTCCCTTCCATTTACTTGTTGTCACAATGTTGTCTAAACCTTCCCTTCTCATTTAGATTAAGCACAAGTGTTATATTTTCAAATGTCGACTATTTTAGATTACATTTATATTTCGGATTAACTTTTGTGGCGTGGATTATTTCGAATTAGGTATATCAGTTATCAGTTATATGAGGACTATCAACATAGTACTCCGGACTTGTCCATAGGTGCTCCGATCTCCGCCTCAGCAAATCCAGCGGCCCAACACGCCAGTTTGATGTTGATTAATCAATCTCTTTACATATTTAGTATGTCGTTCTTTTCGGTTGCACCAAAAGTATTTATTAAGAATTAATGTGTGCGATATTAAATGTATAAAGCATCCATGTCAATGGCACTACAATCAGCAAAGTGCAAGAATTCAAATACTTATGAAGCATATTCACACAAGATGGAAGACTGTACAGAGAGAGAAGCTAGAGTGCATACAGCAAATGCTGTTACATACCAGCTAGCCCCATTGTTAAGGCACCCAACGATCTCACTTATAGCTAAACAACAGATGATCAACAACAATTTAATTCCTATTCCGTATTACCAGAGCCAAACATGAACAATGAGCATAGCACAGTCACACAAATAACCGATTGTAAAATGCGATGCCTAAAAGATCTATGATCGAAACCTGGGATTGTGGTTAGTTTCATATTTAATTAAGCCCGCCTGCCCAGCGTGTTCGTAGCGCGTTGGACTGCGGGTGACAAGTCCTCTCTGAGTGCGGGTTCAATTCCGCGGACTGGCAGAATAGCCACAGGTTCTCCAGATTTACGGTGTTTGTGGCACCGAACCGAAGGGTTACGATGTCCATGGCACCGAGCCGAAGAGCTGAAAGTTCAAGTGCTTCTGGATAAAAAAAAAATAATAAAAAAAAAATATTTAATTAAATTCTTGCTTACTTATGTGATACTATGCACCCGTGTCTTTGCCCTAATACGCCAATTTATTTAGTATCACCGCAGCCTACACTGGTCAGACCACTTCAGATTTGTAGATGTCCGTACATCAGCTGAAACGTTACCAACAACACCAGAAACGACAGAATCACCAACATCAACATAAGAAAGAAAGTTGGGATAGAACCGTTCTTGAATTACATTGAGAAATGTATAATGAAGTGACTCGACCATTTAATAGAAATGCAGTCAAACTACCAAAGCGGTGGCGGCTCGTCAGTGGCCAGGGGCGGCCCACCAAAAATAATGTATAGGCGTATTTATTATTTTGTACATTATAATATTTTTTTGCAATCCAAAAGCACATGATTTATCCGTAAAAAAATGTCTGGCACCACCAACAAAAATGATCACGAGCCGCCACTGTACCAAAGTATACAGAGTCTTCCACACCAAACATGGTGAAAGTCATGATCAACACGAACAAGATGGATAGATGGCATACCAGAATACTGTCAAAAAGGGAAAATAACTATCACCGAAGCCACTAGAGCAGTTTTTTTTCTTTCTCGAATCCTGTTTGCCTCACAGCGTCAGGTCAGAAAGAGATTTCTAAAACGGGCCCTAGTATGCGCTTTGTAAATAGTCTCTTTCGTCGCCTCTGTTATCTCTGAGGTCCATTAGAGCAGTGCAGGAGAAAAACATAAAACAACCACACTGGGCAACAACCCGCCAACAGTGTGACTATAAAAGAAGAGAAGAAGAAGTGAAGAGAAGAAGAAGTGAAGAAGAAGAAGTGAAGAGAAGAAGAAAAGTGAAGAGAAGAAGAAGAGTGAAAGAAGAAGAAGAAGTGAAGAAGAAGAGAAGTAGAGAAGAAGAAGAAGTGAAAGAGAAGAAGAAGTGAAGAAGAAGAAGTGATGAGGAAGAAGTGAGAGAAAAAAGTAAGAAAGAAGAAGTGAAGAAAAAGAGTGAAGAGAGAAGAAGTGAAGAGAAGAAGAAGTGAAAAGAAGAAGTGAAGAGAAGATATTAACTATTTGTGTAGAACATGTTTACGGGATAAAATATTTGAGATATCGACTGTTAGAACAAGGGTAAAGTAAATAGGAAAATGTAAAGTGTGAAATTACATTATTTGAGACATATAAAAAAAAACTGTTGCTTCATGGCACGGAAGAGAGTATACATCGGAACTTATAGTGAGTACAAAGGGCTGGCGTTTGTGGAGATCAGTGTTCGCCTACGCCTGGCGGCATGGCACGTGATGATGGTGATGAATGTGTGAGAGGATACAGACAGAGTTATAGAAATAATTATTTGTTTTATTCTAAATCTTTTTCTTCTGCGTTCTCACTAGATTGGGATTTCGGATTCTTTAAGGTATGAGTATCAGCAGAGAATACCGCAAAAATGCGATTTAAAAATTTCACTACATACTTGGTATCTAATTAAAGGTTAACCAGTTGTGCATACACTTCTTTTAAAATTTTAAAAATTGGTTAAATAGTTTTTGAATTATGATGAATAGAAAATCATGATGTCTTCTTCGTATGGGAAAGGAAAACAGTTTTATTTCTGACTAAAGTGAGTTTACCGATATACATATCGTTTAGGTATAATGAGAACCTCCCTTTAAGTTTTATTACAATGAATGATCCCGTAAAAGAATACAAGATGGCCATTGTTCAAAGCGTAGGGTCAATTTGTGGTTTTCGAACACTGTATTTTGTTTGATAAGTGATATTTTGAATTATGTCAGGCGATAAAAAGCATTTTAACCGATCCAAGAAGCGTACGTTTTGTGGGAATAGGTATATGAACGAGAAACGAAGCAGAAGTGACTTAAATTTAGATCAAATTGAGGACAGACATGATGTTAATATTAATAGTTATAGTAATAGTATCATTAGTAATCCTACTAATGTTTCAATCAGCAGTGAAATTAGTGACTCCTCTTATGTTGATATTCCTAGTGCCACGCCCACTCACAGTCGGTCAGTGATGAAAATTAAAAACCTCTATGACATTGATGATGATTCAGATACAGATTTAGAAGAATCTACACGTGAGGAAGTTTCCAGTCATTTGAATAAGTCATATACAGGTTACAGGATAATTGATTTGGATATTCTCTGTCATCAGATTTCATCACAGCTAGTTTGTTCATTTTGTCACAGTCAGGTCAGACTAACTGAGACTGAAAGACGACTAGGTAGTAAATTTGAATTTGTATGTAGTAACAAGAAGTGTATAAAACAAACCTCTTTCCCGTCCAACCCACAAATAAGTGTAAACAATAGTAACAGTTTACAAATACACTCAGTCAATAGACGAGCTGTTTTTGCTATGCGCTGTGCCGGAGGTGGCCGTACAGACCTGCAGACATTTTGTGGAATAATGAATCTTCCGCCACCTGTCCAGAAGACCACATACAAACTAATAAATGAAAAGTTAGAAAGTGCAGTTAGTTCCTCCCAGGCAGCTAGTATGAAAAGAGCTGCAGAAACAGAATTTAAATTAGCAGAGGAGACAGAATTAGTTGAATGCCGTGATATTGATGTGTCTGTAGATGGTACCTGGATGACCCGTGGGCATTCATCAACAATAGGTGTAACTACACTCATTGGCTGTGTTACAGGAAAGGTTCTTGACACTGGAACACTCTCAAAAGTGTGCAAATCATGTGACTACTGGAACACTCAAGACAACAATTCTGATCCTTATAAGTTGTGGAAGCAAAATCATCAACCAAAGTGTACGTCTATACATAGCGGTTCATCTGGTAGTATGGAGGCAACAACTGCTAAAGAATTATTTTCTAGATCAGTTGAAAGATATCAACTGAGATACACGCGTTTCATTGGTGATGGGGATACAAGCAGTTTTAAAACAGTTTCTGATTCGAACCCATACGGTGATACTCCTGTTGAGAAAATAGAATGTGTAGGGCATGTACAAAAAAAGAATGGGCACTCGTCTGCGCAAGATCAAGACGTCTTGGGGGAGAGAAAAGAAATTGTCAGATGGGAAAACTATAGGAGGAAAGGGAAGGCTTACTGACACACAGATTGACTCCATTCAGAAATATTATGGAAATGCTATTAGGGGTAATAAGAATGACCTGAAAGGAATGCGAGAGGCTGTTTGGGCGATATATTTTCATAAGCTCTCCACGGATCAGAAGCCTATCCACAATCTCTGCAAAATTGGTTGGTGTCCATATAAAGAAGCTGTTACCGCCAATAAAGAACAGAATTATAAGCATAAAAACAACCTGCCTGCGGCCATTATGGATGTTATCAAGCCGGTTTTCAGAGATTTATCACACCCTGACTTACTGAAAAAAATGTCTAGATGGCTACACCCAGAATGCTAATGAATCAATAAACAGCACAATATGGCGATATTGTCCAAAACACAAGTACCACGGATTAGTGACTGTTAAGATTGCAGTTGGCATCGCAACTCTCATTTTCAATGATGGAGCAAAATCCCTAGAAGCCCCTCTTGCAGCAATGCAACTATTATGTGGACATTTCACATCAGAGTATTTCACCGCCACTGACGGGAAGCGGCTGCAATACGCGCATAAACAAGCAACAGAAGCGTCCCTGGAAGCCAGAAGTGCAAGAAGGAGGAAGAGACTTGGATTAGAGGAGGCGTTAACTCAGTCTGAAGGTTTCCCATATTTGACGGGGAGTCATTGAGGTAAGCAAGTAGAAAAATTTAAACATAAATTAGTTTACGATTTTGTTCGAAAATTAACAGTTCATGATAGTTATTACATCATAACTTTGTCAAATATTAACCAATCAGCATGTAATTTTGCATGCATGTTACCATTAGGACTGCCTATAGCGCATACTAGGATAATTCCAATATCTTGATTGTAATCTTTTTATGATTTTTCAAAGACGACAATTTTTAACCCCAAAAAAGACAATTTTCAGGTGGCGACAAAATAAAATCTATTCAGTGTATACTATTTATCCTAGTACTTGCCAAAATCACACAATCTGTGTATATGCTGTTTAAGTTTGAATGAATTTGACTGTACCATTTCATTCAAATTGTGTAATAAGTGACACCTATATTTTGCACATGACTCAAATAATTTTTCTTGTCAAAAGTCTCACTTACCTACCTGTCTATACTGAACACCATAGCCAATCACTGTTTTAGATAGCTTGATCATTTGTTTAGTATGTGTGAAAATATGGGATCTAAATCTTTAAAATTCAATTTTTATGATTTATTTACTAATGGCACCCATTCTCTGCTGATACTGATACCTTAATAAAGGCAGCCATCTGCCTCAGATTATCAGTCACGCCAAACAGTTTATCTTCTGCGTTCTCACTAGATTGGGATTTCGGATTCTTTAATAAAGGCAGCCATCTGCCTCAGATTATCAGCCATGCCATACAGTTTATCTTCTGCGTTCTCACTAGATTGGGATTTCGGATTCTTTAATAAAGGCAGCCATCTGCCTCAGATTATCAGCCATGCCATACAGTTTGTCTTGGACGCTAGTGTAAGTGGGCCACCTCTTTCTTCTCAAGTTTGCATACTGGGGGCAGTTCTGTAGGATATAATTCCTATGATTTCTGCTTCCCGTTTGTGCTGACCTCTTCCCGCAGTAAGTTTTGGCCACCCTCGTGATGGTAGTTCTGACATTTTTACTAATGTGGCTAAATCTCTGAGGCAGATTGGCAACCATAGAATCCGTTATCCCATTCCTCATTGTGAGGGTCGTTGCACCATGTTATGCGCCTTACGGCCTGGTGCATCCGTTTTCTGCAAGCATTTGTTTCGGGCTAGCATTCCCTAGAGGATACATGCATCCGATCTCATCCAGACCTCCTTAGTCGCCTCTTACGACATGCGTGGCAGGTAACAGTGGTTCTATTCTTTACACCCCACATTTGGGCCCCGTTAACCACTCGGGCGGTTTTATTCTAAATAAAAAATGAAAAAAAATGTGTGAAATATTCTAAGTTGGATTGTGTAATATCAGTTATATGAGAACTATCAGGATAGCAAACACCAAAAACAGAGATTTGTAGAGATCCATGATCGCCTACGCCAGCCGGCACTGCACCTGATGATGATCGTCATCATCATAGTTCTCTGGACATGTCCATAGGTGCTCCAATCCCCTCCTCAATACACCAGCTGAATTCAGTGGCTCAACACGACAATTCACTGATGATTAATCAATATTTTTGCATATTTGCTATGTCTTTCGTTTCGAGCTCTACCAGTATTGACATCCATCTCTCTCAAACTGGTCAGCAAGTGTGATTCGAGCTCTACCAGTATTGACATCCATCTCTCTCAAACTGGTCAGCAAGTGTGATTCGAGCTCTACCAGTATTGACATCCATCTCTCTCAAACTGGTCAGCAAGTGTGATTCGAGCTCTACCAGTATTGACATCCATCTCTCTCAAACTGGTCAGCAAGTGTGATTCGAGCTCTACCAGTATTGACATCCATCTCTCTCAAACTGGTCAGCAAGTGTGATTCGAGCTCTACCAGTATTGACATCCATCTCTCTCAAACTGGTCAGCAAGTGTGATTCAAAAGATTGAAACTTCTATATTCTTAAAGACTCTTTCAATGCGTTTAGAATGTATAACATTTCATATTTAAAACACTTCAGAATTGTTAAACCCTAATGTGACCATATAGTGGACATCTGTAGCTTAGCGGTAGTGAGATCGGCCACATCCCAAGAGTACCTTGTTTAAATACCGCGGTGGGCAGTTTGGAAGCAAGTTTGTTCCGGTGTAATTTTTACAAACGGTAAAAATAAACCACACCGTTCAGAAAACAATGGCGAACTACTGAACGTATAAGTGGTGCCTATAAACATCATTCACTCGTTTAGTGTGATTGATGGCGATGCCAAGTAAAGAATATGCCCCGATTTTCATTTTCATTGTGACCAGATTTGAACCATGTTATCTCCTGTAGGTGGCGTCTGTGGCTTAGGGTATAGTGACTCGGTCTGTTAACCCCGACGTTCTGAGTTCGAATCACGCTGCGAACAATTTGGATGCAAATTTTTTCTCGTGGAGTTTTACAAAAGGACAATGTCACCACCCATTCAGAAAGCAATGGCAAACTACTGAACGTATTAATGCCTAGAAAAATCACAAACAGCGTTTAAAAGCTAGGGTTGATTCGCAAAGTCCTGTAAAGGATATGCAATTCACTTTTTTTTTAAATCTCCGGTATGTCGTTACAACCTCCTACACTTTCTACGAGTGGCATGATGTCAATTGACGTCAGCTGTATGTTTCTGTCAGACAATGTCAGTGCTATGTATCACCCATATGACATATCACAACCGCTAGATTTATTTCTCTTTCTAAACGAGGGCTTTAAAACGATAACACTGCAAAGAAATCGTTAGCCTAGCTTGTGACCGAGGTCAAACAACTTGAAACGTATTCACAATATTGATATACGACTGACTTGTCAATAAAAATGGTAACGAAAGTAGACTATGAAAAATCAATCAGATAACGAATCCCATATATCAAATCAATCACATTGATTGTGTTTGATTTATTGGAGATTACAGTATTCTTAAGCCGTGTCATAGAGAACCATACGATCGGAGAAAGTCACATTCCAAAAATAGAAGAAAGTATGAACAGGCTAGACAACATAAGTGTTCTCAGTTTCATTTATGTGGGAAGAATGAAAGATATTGAATCGATTAATTTTAAATGGGGGTTAAACCAGAGCCAACTATAAACTTATGGGCCTTCGGACCAGGTAAGAATTATGGGAAATCAAATCACAACTACTGAGTGGTTACCGGGGCCCAAATTGGGGATGTAAAGAATATAACCACTGTTACCTGCCATGCATGTCGTAAGAGGCGGTTAAGAAGGTTGGTCGTGGGGCTGGCTACCCACACCGTAAAAACACCAGATAGCTACAGAAACCACAGCCAAGAAAATTCAAAGCTCGCCACCCGAGGAAGAAGAGGGACCCCAAATAGAGGGACTCATGAAGCGACCCTGTGAAATTCGAAAGAAAATCGGGCTGCCTACTCACCTTCTTTCAACCCGGAAGGTCTCCAGGATTGGCACCTGGAATGTCCGCACGATGGCAATAGAAGTAAGGAAGACCCAGAAACACCTGGAGACGGGAGTTAGAGATGGAACGCAGAAAAACGGGGAGAGAGTGGCGAGATCTGGAAAAGATGGCCTTGGATAGGCGGGCTTGGAAGGCCTTGGTTGCGGACCTATGCTTCCCTAGGGGCGAAGGGTGAAGAAATTACAACTACACCACGTGACCTCGCGTTCCAGTATTGGTGTATATAGATGAATTCATTTTAAAATCAACACAAAACGCTAAATTGAAGTTATATTATGCAACAAGTTAAGTTTAGCAATAAGGAATATCAATATTATGAATATTTTTCACCAATAAATAACCATACTCATAGAATTGAGTAAAATTGCAAAAAGCTTGCAGTGTTCTATCAAACATAATATATTCTAGCCCTTCTCTATCTAGGTCAAGGTTCCAGTCAATTTGTCTGGCTAGTTATCTAGAGTTGGCTGTGGTTAAAATGGACATCAGTGGTGCTGTCTGGAAGTTAGACAAAGAAAAAAAATAAAGAGATAGGAGAGAGAGATATACTGGTACAGTTGCACCATTAAAATACATATACATCCATCAATCGTATATACATATCATTAGATAAATGGAATAGTAAATGATGCATGATTGAGCTATGCATTACTAAATATACATATCAATTCTTTTTAGTCCTCCTACTACGCTTATCCTTGATCTTAGATAATATATATACAGATATATTTACCTACCACAGAGAGCCACACAGAAAAAGTATAGTGAGTACAAAGCAAGAGGAAGACCACGCAAAGATGGAGCGACGGCATCAAGAACAGCCTTACAAAAATGAATATCAGCTTACAAAGTGCCTTAAAACAAGCACACACAAGATCACTACGCCACCCCACACCCCTCCTCTTCAACACTTCTATAAGAAGCAAATGGTGGAAAAGAAAAAGAAGATATATATATATATATATATTCGAGATCCCCAGTAGCGTAGTTGTTAGTACACTCACTTCTTAGACTAGTTGGGCGGATTCATTATCACAATAGAGGGGGATATTTTCCGAGCGTAACGGCTCCCAGGTCGACCTCAATTGGATACCAGGAAAAGCAATAGGAAGTAAAGGCGCCGACGTGATGTTCACCATCGTGTTTCGAGGATCAATGACAACTATGGGACTAACACAATATTACCAAATATCTCGAGGTTTAAAAGTTTTTTTTTACTTTATATAAAGTTCAGTTTCTATTTTTAATTCCATTGGTCTACCTATCTTGTATTTACCTTTCACATTTGCTTCCAGACAAGGACAAGTCGAACTATATTTTATGCTGACAGATGTATAATGGAAAATGGAGTGTGTCGTTTATCATCAGACACCATGTGTAATGCACATATTTCAATTAATGAGGAACCCGGCTTTGCTCGGGGTGTGAATTATGATTCGACTTTTAATTGTTGGTGAACTGGTAGATCTTTGACTAAGACTTCGATATCACTCTTAGTCTTAGACCGCTGTTTTCTGCGGATATGGATATGCAGTGGTGGCTCGTCATTGAGGACCGAGGGCCGGCCCCAAAAATATGCGTAATGTGCATTTATTAATTAATTAATTAAAATACAACCTAACCCAAAATCATGATTTTCTTGAAAATCTGTGTCTGGTCCCACCAACAAAAACGACCACGAGCCGCCACTGTGGATATGGACTCTCAGTACTTTCTGTCACACATTGAGAGTAAGTAAGCCTTTGTCTGGGTCTTCTTTGATCCTCTTCTCTCTCTTCTCCATTAACTTGTGTATATAAATGTGGGGAGGGAGAGAAATGTAATGATCTTGTGTGTGCTTGTTATAGGCACTGCGTAAGCTTTTGGTCATTTCTTAAAGCTTTTCTTGATGCCATCGTTCCATCTTTTGCTTGGTCTTAATCTTGCTCTGCACTTGTTCCCCTTTTTTCAAAGTAGCTTTTGTGGTAGTCGATAACATGGCTTTTTAAAATTTCTAGATCTTTTTTTAATTCATGACTGGTTTCCCATCCAATCTTTTTCTGATTGTTTCATTTCTAATTGTTTCTCTTATTGTTATTTCTTTGATACCTGCGATACTTCGTCGAGTGTTGGCAATGGTCTCATATGACGAAGGGTCAAATGTTATATTTATAATGTTAGAAACTTACACCTCAAACTGTTATAACATGTATGTCTCGTTAATATGGAGATCGCCCGAGTGGTTACCGGGGCCCAAATTTGGGGTGTAAAGAATAGACCGTTACCGCCATGCATGTCGTAAGAGGCGACTAAGGAGGTTTGGCTGAAATCGGATGCAAGTGTCCTAAACGTGTAGTAGTCTATGCGTTTAGGGGCCTACCAAACCAATGTGCAACGTATAACGTTCTTGGCAAAGATCAAACATATCACAAAGAGTGATTAAATTTGGTCGTAGAACAACGCAAGAAGAAGAAGATATTGAGATATTTTATTCGCTATTATATACTTATCGATCTTAACGTTTGCAATCACCATCGAAAGTAGCAACTATTATTCCTTTAATCTGTTTTTTTAATTCTTGTGTCTATTGTTTCTTTTTGTTGTTCTTTTTGGTTTAATTTTCTTTTTCTTCTTCTTGTTTTTATTCTTTTCGTTTTCTAAGAAGGTGGAGATTGTCAAGCTGTTTTTCTGTTTATAGCAAGACAAACAAGATTTCAACTTCCTGTACATCTTTGTACTATTGATATATTCACGTTTATCCGTACTCGTTTAGTCATATATCAGTTATACATCCTTTTACAAACACCACCACCCCTTTCAAGGTGGAGAAAAACTTTATCTTTAGTTCCTAAATTCGTTTATCTCGTTTTCTGTACTTTAGGTTCACTGATTAAATTGTGGACAAGTTATATTCCACCTGGCTCGTAGCTTTTACCCTGGACCCCGCAACATATTTGGTAACATATATGTATATATTTCTATTATCGTATGCCACGCTTTTACATAGTGTGTTTGGCAGTGGAAGGCAATCCGCGTAAAATATTGTTCCTTAGCTTGACAAGTCAATGCGATCTGACTGGTAGCTTTCCCATAGTTTGTCTGGAATATAAACAGCGTACCATGCCAGTCTACCAACGAGTTCGTAGCTCGTTGGAACGATGAGTGACAAGCTCCTGTGAGTGCGGTTCAATTCCGCGGGCTGGCAGAAAAGTCACAGGTTCTCTAGATTTACGGTGTTCCTGGCACCGAGCCGAAGGATTACGATGTCCATGGCACCGAGTCGAAGAGCTGAAAGCTCAAGTGCCTCTGGATCGAAAAAAACATCAACAAAACAGCGCACCAAATTGGTATTTAACTTTATTAAAGTACGAACATGCCCTTCAGTATCCCTGGAGCTACTGTGTAAGTGCTCTACCCCTTGATACCTTTAACTAATAGCCTTATGGAGGACCTCTCTGTTATTCTGATATCGCCAGGTGATCAAATAATAGTAACACTGTGACCTACAAGACAAGCATGAGGCGACTGAGATATAGGCTTATGAAACCTATGTAGTAAATAAAAAGCGTCGCAGAAACCGGTTGCGCTGGCCTACTTGTAGGCGCTTAACTGGCGCAAATTAGTTCGCTCTTAGGCTCAAACCCCATACAAATCACAAAGGCTGTTTAATAAATGGTCCATATGGAGCGTTTGAGGAAGAAGAAAGAGGTATTCTGATATAGGTAGATATATGTATCACTTCGTAAATATTTCGAACTTGCTAAATAACACAATGTTATGCGACCCAATCACTTTGATCTCTCAATTATCTACATATCTCTCTCTCTCTCTCTCTCTCTTTCTCTCTCTCTCTCTCTCTCTCTCTCTCCTTTTGTATCGAAGTTTTAATTTAGTGTTTTGTTTACGGAGAACACAAACTGAACATAAACACATTTAACATACACACATGGGACACATTAATG
Source organism: Arion vulgaris (assembly GCA_020796225.1). Classification (NCBI taxonomy): domain Eukaryota; kingdom Metazoa; phylum Mollusca; class Gastropoda; order Stylommatophora; family Arionidae; genus Arion; species Arion vulgaris. The sequence goes on from CM036772.1 coordinate 8,411,210, forward strand.
CACGTCTCACATACATACACACATGGGACACATTAATGCACGTCTCACATACACACATACATACATGGGACACATTAATGCACGTCTCACATACATACAACATGGGACACATTAATGCACGTCTCACATACATACAACATGGACACATTAATGCACGTCTCACATACATACATACATGGACACATTAATGCACGTCTCACTACATACATCATCATGGCACATTAATGCACGTCTCACATACATACTAACACATGGACACATTAATGCACGTCTCACATACATACATCATCATGGGACACATTAATGCACGTCTCACATACATACAACATGGACACATTAATGCACGTCTCACATACATACATACATACATTAATGACTTCACATAATACATACTACATACATACATGGGACACATTAATGCACGTCTCACATACATACATACATGGGACACATTAATGCACGTCTCACATACATACATACATACATGGGACACATTAATGCACGTCTCACATACATACACACATGGGACACATTAATGCACGTCTCACATACATACACACATGGGACACATTAATGCACGTCTCACATACATACACACATGGGACACATTAATGCACGTCTCACATACATCTCTAGACACATAATCACGTCACATACAACAACACACTTAATGCAACGTCATACTACTATACATACATACAAAAAATACATGGGACACATAGATGGTCTCACATACATACATACATGAGGACACATTAATGCATCTCACATACATACAACATACATAGGACATTAATGCAGTCTCACATACATACTATACATACATGGACACATTAATGCACGTCTCACATACATACATACATAGGACACATTAATGCAGTCTCACATACATACATACATACATACATACATGGACACATTAATGCACGTCTCACATACATACATACATACATACATGGGACACATTAATGCACGTCTCACATACATACACACATGGACACATTAATGCACGTCTCACATACATACATACATACATACATGGGACACATTAATGCACGTCTCACATACATACACACATGGGACACATTAATGCACGTCTCACATACATACACACATGGGGCACATTAATGCACGTCTCACATACATGCGTCTAACACACATACATACACGTCACATACACACACACACGTTTGATAAGTCCAACGTCGATACTGATTATAACCCCGGCATTCAACAAAAGAATAGTGGGGTCTGCGAGGTACACACAGGAGGTTCTCAAACCTGTGAAGAAATATTATGATTTTTGACATTTCATAAGAAAAATTATTTTTTTAAAAATATGTATAAAACAGTGGTAAACTAGTTCCGCTGTGAAATCAAAGGATTCGGACCAGGCCGGAGTCTAAATGATGGGACAAAATGAAAGATCATTTGAAGTTTCCCACAGTCTGAGAAATTGGAGCCGACTTGACTGTTGGTGTGATGTAATAATAACTCCATCGCAAGAAGAATGAAATTTAAGTAAGTAATTGGCTGAAACGATCTTGGGAAAGATAGGATAAATAACGTTGGCCTGCATTGTATTTTGCTACAATACATTTTGACTGAACTTCAGGATGGATCGCTGGCTGAAATTGAATCTCAAATATACTGATGATGCTAATGATGGTACATCTTGTTCAAGGCAAAAGGAAACCTCTGTTTATTAAAATGTTAACTTGTATACATTATTCAATATTGTAACACAGATAATTCATTCTTGTAAATTTTCATGTATATAAACTTTTAGAGGTCCTTGGTAGAAAAATGTATTTAAAAGGATAATGTAAAGAAGTTTGGGAACCACTGATCTAGATAATCCAGTTACAAAATTTAATTAAAAACAGTAATGTGCTTACAAAGTGCTCTTCTACACCCCACGGGTAGAAATGTTACCGTCAAAGTTATGTTAGTAAATCTTACCATAGATTATCTAGAATAAAATATTTCTGCGCGTTTAGATAAGCATTGGAATCTAGACCTGTTAACAACAACATTGTCGTAAAATATACTCATACCTGAATGATTTATAGGACCATCAGTACATGATTTATTGATTAATTAATTGATTGATTGATAAGACCATCATCACCTGATTGATTAATTGATTTATTGATTGGTTGATTGATAGGGCAGTCATCATCTGATTTATTTATTTATATGACCATCATAATATGACTGATTGACTGGACATTCACCATCTTATTGATCGAATGATTGATTGATTGGACCATCACACCTGATTGATTGATTTTTTTATTAGTATATCGATTGGTTGATTTGTAGGACCATTATTACTACAAGTTGGCAAATAATCATGTATGATCCTATTTTTTTCACAGAAAACCGTGGGAATACTGCGGTAAAACTGAATAAACGGGAGATATTGACGAGGACATGCGGGTAGATATACGGGCAGCTGAAATTATGAACGCTCTCACAGAGTGTGACCGCAAAGAGATTTTCATTTAAACTAATCCACGTCAACTACTAGATTGCAAGAGCTTGGATTAAAGATTGGAGTGTCCAGAAAAGAACAGCACAACAGGTAGATGAGTAGGCTCATCAATCAACATTGAACAGTTACGGTTAGTCGCTAGACGATGTTGGAGATATTGCGAAGGAGATCGGAGCACATATGGACATGTCCGGAGTGAAATGAGGATATTCCTAACTGCAAATCAAACGACACGAGTGTCTACAGAAGATAATTCTGGAGGGAATGGTGCATGGGTAAAGAATTAGAGGAAGACATAGAAGATGATGGGTGCGTGATGTCATTGATGATCTGAGAATGACTGCTGCTGACGCCGGTCATCTTTCACAGAATATAGAACTTTTCAGAGCTGCTGTCATGGGAGTCAAGTTCCGAAAGGGACAAGCTACTTGATGATGATGATATATTATTTCACAATATTACTTTACGGTGACGGGTTGTCTCATAATTGCTTCTCTCCTGTGCCAGCAAAGAACACTCAAATTAATATTAAAACGGGGATTTGTGTGCATGTGTGTGTGCGCGCGCGCATGAGTGTACGTGTCTATGTGTGCACGTTCGTACTTTTCCTAAATTAATTTTGTTTAGTTCATAGTCAGGAGTGTATACAAATATTCAATACAACTGGAGGGATCAGTCAAATGGGTTTTGCGACTTGTAATGTTGTCCACCACTGGATTAGACAATGAAAATGATACATTACGATAACGTCATACGCTTTAGATTGTGGAAGTTAATCGGTACTACCAGAGCCGTGCCGTGCTATGATACAGAGAGGCGGCCGCATCAGGGCTCACCGTAAGGGGGCGGCATAAACAGCAACTTCAAAATTAAGGAAAAAATATTTTAAGGGGCGGCATTTTGAAGACTTGCATCATATCGAAAAAACATACCGCACGGCCCTGGGTACTATATATAAAAACTTGAACTGTCAAATATTTCATGGCGTAATGTAACCGAAATAAAAAAATATATTTTTTAAAATCTATATCTCAATATGACAAAAACATAAATAATGACAACAGATAAAATATATTTTATCAACGGAGAGAAAATAGAAAATGAGAACAGTTTTGAATATCTTGGTTCACTGCTAACAACAGATGGAAATGGGATGAATTGAAGAATTTTGGACATATAAAGAGACACGAAAAGTTGGAGTCCATTATGGAAGGAGGCATCACAGCAAAGAAAAGAAGAGGAAGACCACGGAGTAGAAGGATTCATGATGTAACTAATTGTTTGAACATGACGGCTGCAGAGGCGGGACATCTGGCCTATGAGAGATACAAATTTTGAAGAACTGTTAAAGTGATACCGTTCTGCACAGGACAAGCTCTATTTTATGATGAGAACCAAAACAGAAATAATAACAGATTTAAATAAGTCAGCAATAAAAAGACGTTCTTACTAAAAATGTCTTCATCACAACTACCATATTGTGTCTTATTTCTTCATAGAGCAGTCAAATGTTATCCCATCAAACGCAATCTGATCCTATTTCTGGATTTTATCTACAGCAAAGTTATCTATTACTACATCGTGATCCAATCGGGAGATTGGTAAAAATGTGTTCGTTATATGAACTTGATATATTTTTCAAGTTGGAAAATGTGAACAACCATTAATTCTTCCAAATCGTGTGTTTTTTCCAATTCGATAGTGAATATGCTAAATGCAACAGGATCATTTGTATACCTTAAACAGAGAAGAGAACAAATATATATATATATATATCCAGAACAAGCTTGAAATTAAAGAGAACTTGTTGATTCTACAAACAAGAATTAGACAATTTGAAGTATGTTGGACATATACAAGACATTGAAAGCTAGAGAAGACAATTATGGAGGGAGGAATCCCGGAAAAAGAGGAACATCATGAAGAAGGCGAATTAAATATGCGATATAAGATTTGAGCATGACGGCAGCGGAGGGAGGCGGGACATATCGTCTGTAAAAAAAAAGAGAGAGAAAGAGAGGAAGGGTGAGATTTCGATGACATCTTAGAGAAGAAAAGTTATGTTCAAGACTAGATATTGCATGATGATATCTCAAACAGACATGGAAGCTACTCACCAAGAGACCATGGCTCTCGTTCAGATCTTCCATACTTGATCATCTTGAACCCTTCAAAACCAGCACAGACATAAGTCTCGCCATCCATCAAATCCTCGATATCCAGTATCTTTCGACCTCTTCCTGGAGTAAAGATCTGTCTGACTCCATAAGGCAAGTTCAGGTTGGACGGAAGTTTACCTGTGAGGTCACTCAGGAGGTCATTTAAGTTGCTGTAACGATTAGATGTGACGTGGATCTTCTTCCCCCGGAAGTAGCGGTCACCATTTACGTAGAACCGTAGTTTTCGTGGTCTCCGGAGATCACGGTATTTGTCTTTTGTTCTATCAGTGATAACCTGGAGATATGAGTTGTACATAGGTGGCTCATTAATGAAGGATGAGAAGGCAGAAATGTAGGAGAGAAGAGTGAGAAGATAGTAATGTAGGAGAGAAGGGTGAGAATGCAGTAATGTAGGAGAGAAGGGTGAGAAGATAGTAATGTAGGAGAGAAGGGTGAGAAGATAGTAATGTAGGAGAGAAGGGAGAGAAGATAGTAATGTAGGAGAGAAGGGAGAGAAGATAGTAATGTAGGAGAGAAGGGTGAGAAGCCAGTAATGTAGGAGAGAAAGGTGAGAAGATAGTAATGTAGGAGAGAAGGGAGAGAAGATAGTAATGTAGGAGAGAAGGGTGAGAAGGCAGTAATGTAGGAGAGAAGGGAGAGAAGATAGTAATGTAGGAGAGTAGGGTGAGAAGATAGTAATGTAGGAGAGAAGGGTGAGAAGATAGTAATGTAGGAGAGTAGGGAGAGAAGATAGTAATGTAGGAGAGGAAGGTGAGAAGATAGAATGTAGAGAGAAGGTAGTAATGTAGGAGAGTAGGAGAGAAGATAGTAATGTAGGAGAGTAGGAGAGAAGATAGTAATGAGAGAGAAGGTAGTAATGTGGAGAGTAGGAGAGAAGGCAGTAATGTAGGAGAGTAGGGAGAAGATAGTAATGTAGGAGAGTAGGGAGAGAAGGAAATATGTAGGAGAGTAGGAGAGAAGGCAGTAATGTGAGAGTAGGAGAAGATAGTAATGTAGGAGAATAGGGTGAGAAGATAGTAATGTAGGAGAAGGTGAGAAGATAGTAATGTAAAAGAGTAGGTACAAGATAGTAATGTAGCACAGATATTAGGCATTAACATATTTTCTATTTATCTATCTCTCTTCTCGATCTATCATATATCATCTATCGATCTATATATATCCCTCTCTCTCTCTCTCTCCTTTCTTCTCTCTATACATATATTCACTAGTATTAGTTTTGTAAGGAAATGCAAATTGAACAGAACACATATTCTTATGACATACAGGTGACACTAAAGATTTGATTATTGTTATGTAAATTCCTGCAGTTTATAATGTCTAGCATTGAAATCAAGAGGACAAAAGAGAGGTGGCTTATTGAGAGAACATGTAAAGGCATACATTCAACTCTTTTGTTAGAAGTGTATGCAAATCTGAACATAACTTGAACATATCAAAAATTGGATTTCTCTTTTGTTTTCGACAGCTCGTTTTATGGGAACACAAAAATTGCAATTTAAAAAAAAAAAGAAACTTGTCAATTGTCTCATTGTTCAGATTCATATGAAAAATCTCAATTCTTCTTCTTCGAATGTTCCATATCGACCACTTGTTAACCACTCTTTGTGATTTGTATGTGATCTGAGTCTAAGAACGATTCTACGTTGTGCCAGTTATGTACCTCAAGTAGGCCAGCACATCCCATTTCTGCGATTTTTTTGCAGAGGCAGGACATCTGGCCTAAGAGAGAAAGAAATTCTGGAGGACTGTTGGTGTGGCAAAGTTCTGCTCAGGACAAGCTATTTGATGATGATGCGGAAAGCTTCCCTAGGTTCTATATCAGTCGCCATGCCCGTCTGCCCAGAATGTTCGTAGCGCGTTGGACTACGGGTTACTATTCCTCTGTGTGTGCGGGTTCAATTCCGCGGGATGGCAGAAACAGCCACAGATTCCCCAGATTTACTGTGTTCGTGGCACCGAACCGAAGGGTTACGATATTCATGGCACCGAGCCGAAGGCTGAAAAGCTCAGTATTGGATCGGAAAAACTATATCAGTCACCTTGTAGGTCGCAGTGGTACTATTCTTTACTTCCTTGCGGGCCCGGACCGACGTGCGTAATATCAATTCAAGAAATAAAATAAAAAGTTTAGCTGGGTGGATAAGAAATTCATCTGTACTGGAATTCGTACCGAGCACAAAGATAATGAAAACTAGTTCTGTAATTTCATCGTTTCTCATAATGATATATAGGACAAGCCAGGGGTGGCTCATCATTAAGGGCCAGTGGGGCCCGGCTCCACCAACAACTGAAAGGGGGGAATAACTTCCCGTAATCGACAAATAATAGTAAATACTATAAAAAAAACATGATTTTCCCGAAAATTTGTGTCTGGCCCCACCAAGAAAAATGACCACGAGCCGCCACTGGGACAAGCAATAAACATAAAGATGATAGAACAAACATAAACATACAGATTTGGAAAACAAAAAAACAAAAACGGAAAAAAGAAGAAATAAAAACACAAATATAAGAACAGCAAACAAAAACCTCAATATAAGAACAAGCCAAAACATAAGGACAAGAAAAACAAGCAAAAATCATTAAAGATAGGACGAACAAGCAGAATTAACAATATAAGATGAACACACAAAAAACATGTAACAAGAGAACAAACAGAATATGTAGATAAGGAGGAACCCCTTAAGGACATAAAGATATGGAGAATACCGAAAAGCATAAAGATCCGGCGAACACACAAAATGTATACATACAGGCTACCACACAAAATAACGATCATTTGAACTCTTATAAACGTAAAAAAGGGTAGAACAATTAAAAGCATAAAAATAAGAAACCACAAAACATAAGAAAGAGGGAGAACACACAAAAATATATGATTTTCAAATATAATTTACCTGGCCATGGTCATGAATCTGATTGTCTGTCATGGAGTCAGCGATCTGTTCGCCTGCAGCAGCAGACATATCTGATACCAAGACAAAAAGAAAATGACTCGTTCGTTCATCAACTCTGAATCTGTCTGCTCAACTAATGCTGTCCAAAGTCATCGACTCCAGACAAAAGGTCACATCCAAGAATAGCATCCATTTATTTGTGCGTGACGAATAATCTGGACACGAAAACAAAAGATTTATTTCAACAGCTTGGTTCCATTTATGTCAGCTGATGTTATCTTCTGGTTTTATTAAATATGCCAATTTGGTACACCATACTTTACATATACATTTTCCTACTGATAACTATAACGTCAAATTTAACTGTCAATTTCCTAACACTCGTGTTAAAATGAACAACCGAAGAAGGATAAACGTAACTAAAAGAGATTATACCTATTTTTATTTCAAAATAGCAACTTCGCTCTAACATAACTAAAATGACACTGTTCTATGATTCTTAGATCGACTGCTTGCTTCAAGCAGTCATAATAACAATATATATATATAACAAATAGCTAGATAACATGACAAAATGATACCTGTGGTAGAGAAGTTTAGACGAACGTGTGATATAACACAAATCCTACCTAATCTTCATGTGAATATGGTTGACAAGCTTAACCTGCTAACAAATGGGGTTCATTTTGTTATTCATGTTTGGGAGTTGCATGCAAACAGGGGCGTACACACATTTTTTTCAGAGCTGGGGGACGAAATAAAATAACAATTTTAGTTGGTTGTTTACTACTTGGAAATGGAGTAGACCAGATTCGCATGAAATAGTTTTAACAAAAACGTCCTTTTCTATCACCCACCTTCCACCTTTGCTATAACGTGTAGACGACAATGAATGTGAAGAACTTGAATTGTATACCACCGTATCAATGATTCCTCTAGAAATAGATCATTAACGCCTAGACTTTATTCATTGAAGGTAAAAGCAAACTTTCTTTATCCTGCTCGAGGCAAGATCGAAGGTTCGTTTTATAAAGATATTCATTCATTCAAGTGTTACATTATCTTTAGAAGTTCAAGTTGAGCACGTAAAAGTACAACTGGCAGTTGAAAATCAATAAGATTAGCTAGAATATTTTATTTAGATAAAACTCATGAATACAAATTAAAATAAAATTCTTAAAAATATTCACCACCATTCAAAATTATGCTGAAGATCGTCATAATTCAACTGCATAAATCAAGGTGGTCATTGAGAAGTATGTGAACACAAAGGTTAATCCACAAATTTCATATTTTTTACAGTTGTAAAATCACCACAAGAACAAATGCTTCTGTTCTGCAACATCTTGATATTAAAGAGCGTTGGCTAAATGAGCATAAAAGTTAATTGCATATCCTTTACAGGATTTTGAGAATCAACCCCAGCTTTTAAACGTTGGTTGATTCAGTTAAAATAATAACGTTACAGTATTTTTTCCAGTCAAATCATGAACAAATGGTAAAATATGTTCTTAAAAATTTCCCCCCATTAACAATTTACTAAAGATGTCAGCTATTCAACTCATAAAACGTCGAGGTTCTTCTCTTCTTTCTATGTTTTTACAGTTGTAAAATCACTCTAGAACAAATGTTTGATCTTCTCCAAGAACTGCTTAAAATTCAAGGGTTGGCTATTAAGAGCATAACAGTTAATTGCTACCGTTTTGAGAATTCATCCGTTTTAAACTTGTGTATTCGCCTCTTTAACGTTCATGGCATGCTTAACGGTGGTGCATCGTCCTCTTTAAAAACCCGACAATTTAAGCGTCCGGCGATTCACTCAGAACGTGAGGTTAATATACGAGTCACTATCCACTAAGCCACCTTTTTAAAGAGCATAACATCAAGAAAATTTAATATTTCGGACAAATCAAACGACATGAGAGTCTAGAAGATAATTTTGGAAGGAATGGTGCCTGGAAGAAGAATGAGAGGAAGACATAAAAGACGATGGGTGCATGATATTATTGACGATCTGAGAATGACTGCTACTGACGCCGGTCAACTTGCATAGAACAGAGAGTTTTTCAGGACTGCTGTCATGGGAGCAAAATTCCAGAAGGGACAAGCTACTTGATGATGATGATGATGACAATCACCATCTGAAGCACTTCAGTTCAGAGAATTTGTTTCATTCTACGGGACTTTTCTGTCTGAACGGTGTAACCAGTGCAAGATAGAAATGCAATGAAGACCGTCTTACTGTGAAATACCATTAAATAAGTTAGCAGACCAGCTAGCCAAATGGGGATGTTGCAGAGGATTAAACGAATGTATCAGTTACCTGGGCGTCTGTAGCTTAAGCGGTAGTGAGCCCGATCACAACCCAAGCGTACCTGGTTCAAACACCGCGACAGGCAATTTGGAAGCAAATTCGTGTCCGTGGATTGTTACGAACCGTAAAATAGACCCCACCTTCAGAAGGAAATGGCAAACTACTGAGCGTATAAGTTGTACCCAGAATATTGACGACTAGTTTACAGTGGTTGATGGCTAAGTCCTGTACAGGATATGCTACGATTTTTATGTTATTTTTAAGTTATTTACCAGTTACATATTTTACCAGTTACATATTTTACCAGTTACATATTTTACATATTTTACAGTTACATATTTTACCAGTTACATATTTTACCAGTTACATATTTTACCAGTTACATATTTTACCAGTTACATATTTTACCAGTTACATATTTTACCAGTTATATATTTTACCAGTTACATATTTTACCAGTTACATATTTTACCAGTTACATATTTTACCAGTTACATATTTTACCAGTTACATATTTTACCAGTTACATATTTTACCATTACATATTTTACCATTATATTACCAAATAAATAATGAAATCAATCAGAAAGCCACCAACACTAACACAGGATAGCTAATCAAATATTAGCAAATCAGAACAAATTATCATTCTACACCTCATAGTCAGACACAATCCACTCTACAGCCACATGTATACAAGATTGAAGATTGACAATTCAGTCATGTGTACATGCACCACAGAATGCAGAGAATATACTTCAAGACTGTCCCCAATATGATATACCAAGACAAGATCACTGAAAAGAAAACTGCACGGACGTCTGTGTGAACAACAAAAGAAAGAGCTAGAGGTTTGTGGCACGAAAAGTTGTATAAATAGCTTCATATTTACTATTTAACTTTCAATTTCAGTTGATAATATGTTCATTGCTCCCCGAATATGTTCATAGGTGCTCCGATCTCCTTCATAATATATCAGTGCAGTGACCAACACTATCAGTTCGATGTTGATTGATGAGCCCACTCATACTGCGTTGTTCTGTTCCGTTCTGTCCACGCCACTCTTCAATCCAAGTTCTTGCAATCTAGCAGTTGACGCGGAATTATTTAAACTAAAATTATCTTTGCGCTCACACTCTATGGGGAAGTTCAGAATATCAGTACTATCCATTGGCTTACACCCCGATATGGTGGAATAGCTAGCCAGCATGTCTGCTCTCTCATTGCCATCGGCAACCATGTGCCCCGAAACGAAGATAAGTGTGATTATGCAAATTTTTGATGCTTGTATTGATTGAGTCCATTGCCTGCGCACCGAACCAGACTCCACTTTTCGGATCATACTCAATGAATCACTCAGAATATAAGCATGAGTATAATCCTATATCGATGCAGCCCGAAAAGGACAATATACCAAATATGCATAAAGAGATTGATTAATCAACATCGAACTGGCGTGTTGGGCCGCTGGACACTGCTGGATTTGTTGAGTGGAGATCGGAGCATCTATGAGGTGTTATGATCATCTTTGAAGTCGGAGAAGGCCCGCCTGTATGGCGAGTAAACCAATAAAACTGTAAGCAGGCTTTCACTCAAAAATCAGTCGGTAGAGCCACACTGGGCGCCATGGTTACGCCTGAATTCATGGCGGGCGAACGCAGAAGAAGAAGGTGATGTATTGTTAACCATATAACTTCTAACAGATTAGCGTAGTTTTGTGACTCCAGCCAGAGTAGTACATTTGTCACCGCCGGTACCTCCATTATATAACTGCTAACAGATTAGCGTAGTTTTGTGACTCCAGCCAGAGTAGTACATTAGTCACCGCCGGTACCTCCATTATATAACTACTAACAGATTACCGTAGTTTTGAGACTCCAGCCAGAGTAGTACATTAGTCACCGTCGGTACCTCCATTATATAACTGCTAACAGATTAACGTAGTTTTGTGACTCCAGTCAGAGTAGTACATTAGTCACCGCCGGTACCTCCATTATATAACTACTAACAGATTACCGTAGTTTTGTGACTCCAGCCAGAGTAGCACATTAGTCAACGCCGGTACCTCCATTATATAACTACTAACAGATTAGCGTAGTTTTGTGACTCCAGCCAGAGTAGTACATTTGTCACCGCCGGTACCTCCATTATATAACTGCTAACAGATTAGCGTAGTTTTGTGACTCCAGCCAGAGTAGTACATTAGTCACCGCCGGTACCTCCATTATATAACTACTAACAGATTACCGTAGTTTTGAGACTCCAGCCAGAGTAGTACATTAGTCACCGTCGGTACCTCCATTATATAACTGCTAACAGATTAACGTAGTTTTGTGACTCCAGTCAGAGTAGTACATTAGTCACCGCCGGTACCTCCATTATATAACTACTAACAGATTACCGTAGTTTTGTGACTCAGCCAGAGAGCACATTAGTCAACGCCGGTACCTCCATTATATAACTACTAACAGATTAGCGTAGTTTTGTGACTCCAGTCAGAGTAGTACATTAGTCACCGCCGGTACCTCCATTATATAACTACTAACAGATTACCGTAGTTTTGTGACTCCAGCCAGAGTAGTACATTAGTCACCGCCGGTACCTCCATTATATAACTACTAACAGATTAACGTAGTTTTGTGACTCCAGCCAGAGTAGCACATTAGTCACCGCCGGTACCTCCATTATATAACTGCTAACAGATTAGCGTAGTTTTGTGACTCCAGTCAGAGTAGTACATTAGTCACCGCCGGTACCTCCATTATATAACTGCTAACAGATTAGCATAGTTTTGTAACTCCAGTCAGAGTAGCACATTAGTCAACGCCGGTACCTCCATTATATAACTACTAACAGATTAGCGTAGTTTTGTAACTCCAATCAGAGTAGTACATTAGTCACCGCCGGTACCTCCATTATACAGGGTGTTCAAGATAATAGCAGCCTGTGAATGGAGTCAATCTGGCATATATGTATGAAAATGAGAAGGTTCAGTTATGTCGTAGTATAGGTCAAGGTTATGTGACGGTATGTAATTGTAGTGCGGGAAGGGGCGATGAACAAATGTGACGTAAAACGAGCTAGTCAGAACCGGTTTAAATAGTACATAAACATAACGCGATAGATTATCTGGCAACTTTCGATTTGTCAATGGGGCTGCTTTAATCTTGAACACCCTGTATAACTGCTAACAGATTAGCGTAATTTTGTGACTTCAGCCAGAGTAGTACATTAGTTACCGGCGGTACCTCCATCATATAACTGCTAACAGATTAGCGTAGTTTTGTAACTCCAGCCAAAGTAGTACATTAGTCACCGCCGGTACCTCCATTATCATGCTACTTGCTGTCATTCATTTTTACTATGTCTTCACTTATCTTTATAGTCAGTATGTAGCAAGATACATTAGGAGATACAATCTATAAAGCGGCGCAGTGTTAAAATATCTTCACCCATTTTATTTTAAATTGAGCCGGTGGTCCCGGAGTATGATGCTCATTATGTCACATCTATATCTAAACAAAATGGGCGTAAAGCCGAAAGATTGACTTCATTGCACCGGGCTTTATCCCATATAGCTCGGTCCCTTTCCACAGAAGTGGCACGCCACCTGCCGATAGTATTGCACAAAGCACGAACACCGTAGCTTCGACAACATAGGATCTCTCAAAACGCATTTTGTAAGAATGATGCGGTCGTTCAACCACGATTTCGAACACAACATAAGCCACTTAGCCACAAAGATCTAACCACTTACACAAAGATCAACCACTAGCCACAAAGATCTTAACCACTGCCACAAATATTAACATCCACAAGATCTTAACCACTTAGCCAAAGATATTAACCACTTGAGCCACAAGATCTTAACCACTTACACAAAGATCTTAACATTAGTTCAAGATCTTAACCACTTAGCCACAAGATCTTAACACTTACCAAAGACCTTAACCCTTAGCCACAAGATTTTAACCACTAGCCACAAAGACCTAACCACTTACACAAAGATCTTCCATTAGCCACAAAGATCTAACCACTTAGCCACAAAGACTTAACCACTTCACAAAGACCCTTCATCTGTGACCATAACAAATCACAAATCATTTTCAATCAAATTAAACTTTAGACAAAAAGATAAACCTTGAGAACTTCACAACATTTATCTACTTCTCAATAACATAACAAGAAATGTGCTGACTAATGGAAGCAACAACTCCATCATTGTCTTGTCGTACAGATTCTACAAATCGTGGTTATTTAATGGAAAACGACAAACTCATCATTGTCGTCTACAGATTCTACAAATCGTGTTATCAATCTAGTTGAGTAACATAGTCAACGCAAACCCAAATCTGTTCATTTCTTCTATTTTTGATTCCACTTATGTTAATGACTTGCAACGAAGAGTCGATACTATGTTCGGACAATGAGCGACTATTAACATTTCAGGAAGCAGAACACATTTTTGGTAATGTTAGTTAGTAGTTTACTAGCAAATGGAGACCAGATTCAGATCAGTTTTGATACGGCTGCATGTATAGAAATATTTTTTGCCCTTTCAACTCCCAACGTGACGTCTTCAACAAACTTCTTCCAGCTTTCTCTCTCCTGCCATTCCTCCCAATTATTTCCATGTTTACCTATTCTTAATATTAGCCTCAGCTCTCTTCTCCAGGTATGTCTAGGCCTTCCCCTATTCCACTTTCCCTGCGGATTCCAAAATAGTGCCTGTCTTGCAATGCTTCCGGTCGGTCTTCTGAATGTGTATCCTATACATCGCCATCGTTTCTTTCTTAGCTTTTTCTCCACTGGTATCTGCTTAGTTCTTTCTCTGAGTTCCTCGTTAGTAATATAAATAATTGAGAAATATGAACTTCTTATAGATGTTTTAGGTGGCGTCTGTGGCTTAGGGGATAGTGACTCGGTCTATAAACCCCGATGTTCTGAGTTCGAATCACGCCGCGGACAGTTTAGTTGCAAATTGTTTCGCGTGTATTTTTACAAAGGACGATGGCATTAACCGTTAGAAAGCAACGTCAAACTACTGAACGTAATAATGCCTAGAAAATCACAAACAGCGTTAAAAAGCTGGGGTTGATTCACAAAGTCCTGTAAAGGATAAGTAATTAACTTCATGTAGATGTTTCGACTATAGCTAGTTAACAAAGGTAAATGGTAAATCTGTTATTAAAAAGCCATTTTCCAGTGATGAGGCGATGTACGGAAACCTACAGACCCGAGGTGATCAGATCAGATCAGATCTGGAGAAAACGTGTGAGGCTGCGATAATACTGGGTCAACGGATGACATAGACAAATATAGTTTTCTTACAGCATTGCGTAAGCAAGAAAACAATAAATTATGAAAATAGACCTTTTTTCTTCTTTGCGTTTGTTCTTTACGACCAAATTTAATCACTCTTTGTGATATGTTTGATCTTTGCCAAGAACGTGTATATGTTTCACATTGGTTTGGTAGGCCCCTAAATGCATAGACTTCTACACATTTAGGACATGTGCATACGATTTCAGCCAAACCTCCTTAGTTGCCTCTTACGACATGCGTGGCAGGTAACAGTGGTTCTATTCTTGACACCCCAAATTTGAGCCCCGGTAATCACTCGAGCGTAAAAATAGACATTTATTTCTACTTTCTTATGTAATATTGTAATATTGTCTATCCCCAGATGGATGATGTAATTAGTTGTCCACTCTTGCCGTCAAGCGTCGGGTTGGGACTTTAATTTGCGTTCCATGGCCAGATGAGCCGCCCCTGTTGTGTTTATATCCGTTTTCATTTTATCGCCGACCAGATTGAGAAAAATGGGTGTCGATATTGGTGCAGCCCAAAAATAACAACATACAAAATATGCGAAGAGATTGATTATTCAACATCGATCTGACGTGTTGGGCGACTGGACGCTGCTGAATTTGTTGAGGTGAAGATTGGAGCACCTTTGGTAGTGTCCGAAGTGTTATGATGATAGTCCTCATCTTACTGATCATCATCATCATCAGGTGCCATCTCCACATCGAAGGTTGGCTGCAATGAATATCCAGCATCCTCTGTCTTTCGCCTTGGTGTTGCACACTGCCAGACTGTAATCTTACTGATACCACAATAGAAAATGAATACCTTAGTTTAGTTTAGTTTAGTCGTCGGATCACCATCACTGCACGTCGAACAAATTAGTCCATAAGTGCTCCGATCTCTCCCTCAGTATGTCCATCAGTGTGTGGCGACTAACGAAAAAATGAATAGCTATCAATTGGAAGGCGTATCCGTCTTATTATTTGACTTTCATATGAGCTGTGGTTATGTTCACATATCAACTCGACTTACAGAAAAGAAGAGGGAAAAAACAAAGACCTCCTACAAGATCTGCATATCGAGAAGCATTGGCTCATAAATAACATCATGTCCAGGAATTAGAAATATCTTGGCCACGTAAAAACTCTTTCAGCAGTCTCAAACGTACCGTCCCAGTGATTTGGAGAGAATGCTAATGTAAGGCATGGTTCATGGAATACGAGGCATGAGACGACCAAGACTATGGTATCAGCAGGACATCAAAGAGACCTTGAGCACGACGCTGGAAGAGATGGGGGGACTCGCTAGAGACAGCGAGATTTTCAAGCTGGCTGTGATGAAAGCAATGTTCCGCAAGTGAGATACTACTACTTGATCAATTCGACTATGAAGATGGTGAGCTTCACCACATTTTACCTTCGTTACTTTCTAAATTAGATCACAAACGTGACTGATAACAAATGATATCACAAGATAACAATCTGGTAATAGAATGCATGATCAATAATTAATTGAGATTTAGTGGAAAATCGCTTGTCAATAACAGATCTCAAGGGAAGTAATCAGCTTTCTGTTCAGACAATTATTTCCCCACTTTATAAAGACAATTAATTACGGTGTTGCAGGAAATTGTTTGCTGGAGTATATAATATTTTCATTAAAATACAAATCTGTACAATGTTTAAAAGTCAGTATTTGTCAGAATAAAATTAATATTTACATGTATTATTTGTGTGTCAAGTTGAAACTGTTATGTTTAGACTATGTTACCAATGTCCAACATGGACAATGAATAAGAAACATACACAGAAAATAGCAACATGCGAAATGAGATGTCCCTGCAAAGTCACCAACAACACAAGAATCGACAGAGTTGCGAATACCAGCATCAGAGAAAAGGTTGGAACAAGACCGTGCTTGAATTATATAGCGAAACTGAGAATGAAATAGTTTGGTCACTTAGTAAGAATGCGAACAGACTAAAATGCCAATGAAGCTTTCTACAACAGAATATCAGGAAGGAAGGCAAGAGGAAGACCGAGGAAAAGGTGGATAGATAACGTAGTTGAATTAGGCCAGGGGAGTAAGAAAATCATCACACAAGTCACAAGAGAAGCGCAAGACAAATACAGAAAACACGACACTGGGTTAACAACCCGGTAACAGTGTGCTGACAAGTCACCAGAGAAGCGCAAGACAAATACAGAAAACCACGACACTGGGTTAACAACCCGGTAACAGTGTGCTGACAAAAGAATATTTAGACTATACTATACATTAGCAGAATAGGGCAGGCCTAAGCAGCGTTCCACTATTGCAAACTGTACTGTATTTCTTTCGTGCCGTTACACGCTACATAGAACCTGCAATCAATATTTCCATCTCAATCTTCTTGAACAATACTCTTTTTTGTGTGTTCATGGTACAACTAGTTTTTTGGTCACGTGTCATAGATGTGGACGTATGTAGCTGAAGTGGTAGTGAGCTCGATCAAATCCTAGCGTACCTGGTTCAAACTACGCGGCAGCCAGTTCGGAAACCAATTCGTGTCCGTGGATTTTTACGAACGGTAAAAATAGGCCGACCGTTCAGAAATCAATGGCAAACTACCAAACGTATAAGTGGTACCTAAAAAATCGACGTTCGTTTACTGTGATTGATGGCCAAGTACTGTAAAGAATTTACCATGATTTTTATTCATCAAATATTAGGCCATGGAGAAGGTTGTGCAACTTAGGGCCACGGAAGGATTGTGCTAACTTAGGGCCACGAGAAGGATTGGTAACTTAGGCTATGGAGAAGGATTGTGCTAACTTAGGGCCATGGAGAAGGGTTGTGCTAACTTAGGGCTATGGAGAAGGATTGTGCTTAACTTAGGGCCATGGAGAAGGATTGTGCTAACTTAGGGCCACGGAGAAGGATTTGTAACTTAGGCTATGGAAGGATTGTGCTAACTTAGGGCCACGAGAGGATTGTTTAACTTAGGGCACGAAGATTGTGTAACAGGCATGGAAAGGATTGTCAACTTAGGCCATGGAGAAGATTGTCTAACTTAGGGCCACGGAGAAGGATTGTGCTAACTTAGGGCTATGAGAGGATTGTGCAACTTAGGCCACGGAAAGATTGTGCAACTTAGGCTATGGAGAAGGATTGTGCTTAACTAGGGCCATGGAAAGGATTGTGCTAACTTAGGGCCACGGAGAGGGTTGTGCTAACTTAGGGCCACGAGAAGGATGGTGCTCAACTTAGGCTATGGAGAAGATTGTTAACTTAGGGCTATGGAGAAGGATTGTGCTAACTTAGGGCCACGGAGAAGGATTGTGCTAACTTAGGGCTATGGAGAAGGATTGTGCTTAACTTAGGGCCATGGAGAAGGATTGTGCTTAACTTAGGGCCACGGAGAAGGATTGTGCTAACTTAGGGCTATGGAAGGTTGTGCTAACTTAGGGCCACGGAAGGATTGTGCTAACTTAGGGCTATGGAGAGGATTGTGCTTAACTTAGGGCTATGGAAAGGATTGTGCTAACTTAGGGCTATGGAGAGGATTGTGTAACTTAGGGCTATGGAGAAGTTGTGCTAACTAGGGCCACGGAGAAGGATTGTGTAACTTAGGCCATGAGAGGATTGTGTAACTTAGGGCCACGGAGAAGGTTGTGCTAACTTAGGCCACGGAGAAGGATGGTGCTCAACTTAGGGCTATGGAGAAGGATTTGCTTAACTTAGGGCTATGGAGAAGGTTGTGCTTAACTTAGGCCACGGAAAGGATTGTGTAACTTAGGGCCACGGAGAAGGATTGTGCTAACTTAGGGCTATGGAGAAGGATTGTGCTTAACTTAGGCCACGGAGAAGGATTTGTAACTTAGGGCCACGGAGAAGGATGGTGCTCAACTTAGGGCATGGAGAAGGATTGTGCTAACTTAGGGCCACGAGAAGGGTTGTGCTTAACTTAGGCCACGGAAGGATGGTGCTCAACTTAGGGCTATGGAAAGGATTGTGCTAACTTAGGCTATGGAGAAGGATTGTGCTAACTTAGGGCTATGGAAGGATTGTGTAACTTAGGGCTATGGAGAAGGATTGTGCTTAACTTAGGCTATGGAAAGGATTGTGTTAACTTAGGGCCATGGAGAAAGAGTGCTCAACTTAGGGCAATAATAACTTGGATGCTCCGAAAGGAGTTAACTCGTACTAATATGTTTGTTGGACTACACGCTCTGATATAACCAAAACAAGATTCGTCCTTAGGTTGAAAGGGCGTGCCTCGGCTTAAAGAGGATTTAATCCCCTTCATAATAAACAAACAAATTGTACTTAACTGTGTAGTAAGTAATATTAGCAACCAGAGAGAAAATGAACAAGATTTGAACAAGAGCCTTCATCGTGTTGATGGATCTACTGAATTCGTGTTTGTACAATACTCTAGATCGGTGGCGTTCCATTTCCTCGGTGAGTTACCGAGCCATATTGACCTGGTGCAATGAAATCAATTCTTCGACTTGATTATTTTTGTAATTGGTCACTACCCGGAAATGCCACAACGAGTGGACCCAGTACGTTTGAACGAGTAAACACATCCGTTTTTGATGTTTGTCTGCTTATATATCACAATTGAATGATAAAAGATACCTAAGAACGATCGCGAGAAAGAGAGAGAGAACGTGTAAACTCTGAGAGTCGTTACCCTTTCGAATGAGAGCCGATATGACCTTGTTCAAGTGTACTTGACTGTGCAATCTGGCGTTTTATGAAGGCTCTCACTATTTTGTCGCCGATCAAGTAGGTACTACACTTTGATCTTAGCCAAACAGGCCGAGCGTTTAGATCCCTTTTTCTCTCACGATAAACTACTACTAAAACTACAGCCATCATTTTGTTAGAAATACTAATCGATCACAAGACAAACCTATACTTGCAGCCACAGAATGAATAGTGCAGTATAAACAAACAGAGAACGTATGCTGTTGTATTATGCCGTTCAAATATGCAGTGCGGCTGTGAACACAATCAATAATATACAAATGGAAGGGAAATAACCAGTACTGCCAGTCACTCGTGACTACATTAGTGACTGTGGAATAATAAAAGGGAAAAAACATCAATGTTAAAAGTTGTGGGACTTGTTAGTCGGAAATAAGGTCAAGGTGGTCTCTGTGGTCTAGAGGTTTGGTGCTCGTTTCTCGTGCCAAAGGTACCTGGTTCGCTCCCTCGTGGAGCCATCTGAAGATTTGTCCAGAGATCCCTGATCTCCGCTGCCCTGGCAAACTTCATTAGAAAATACATTTTAAACAAAATTCCTACCAAATATTTTTCCCATCTTCTAAATTACATAGGGGACATTCGCTGGTGCTACGGAGTTCGTGAACTATCACTGAGATCTTCCTGTGTAAGAAAGAGATCGTAGCACACATGGTTACTCACCAAAGTGAAATGATGATAGCCTTATCAATCAATCAATCAATCAAATGTGTGGAACAAATCTTGGATTCTCCGAAAGGAATTCATTCTTATTTTTCATGTTTGTTTACCTACACGCTCTGGTATAACCAAAACAAGGTTCGTGCTTAGGTTGAAAAACGCGTGCATCTGCTTACAGAGACTTGATTCCATAACGAACAATTATGTATGCTTTTCACGCATTGAAACCTAGAAAATTGCCATCAATATTTATATCAAATTAAATAGAAATATTTCAACACAGTGATCCTCTTATCGACAAGTAATACTAGCTTTTATTTAGCATAATAAAAAGATATCTTATACGCTGAATTTCTTTTTCAAACCCAGTCGTGTTGATTTCGTGCATAGCAAAGGCTTAGTCTGTTGGTTTTTTTTTACTTATGCTAACGAAATCCAACATAGATGCAACACAGCAAATCAAATGATAGGGCAAATGGCGCCAGTTTTAAAATGCAAACATGTCACCATCAACACAAAAAAGCGTTGTTGAACACAATCTTTCTCCCACATTATGCTACCAGTGCCAAACACGGACACTGACATTAAATGACAGAAGAAAATTAGTCACGACAGAGATGAAGTGTCTACACAGAATGCTGGAAGTAACAAGAAGAGACCGGTTGAAATGAAGACATCAGGAAAAAGTGGGTACAACACAGTACTAAATTCATCTAAAAACAACAAATTAAATGGTTCAGCCACATAAGTAGATTACCAACAGATAGTGCGCATCAAAAAGCAATGTTAATCTGATACAATGGATACAAAGCAAAAGGCCGGCCACGCAAAGGTGGACCTCATAGATAACAGAGGCGACGAAAGACACTATGAAGCGCACACAAGAGTCCGTTCTAGAAATCTCTTCTTAACCTGACGTTGTGAGGTAAAACAGGATTGGAGAAATGAAAGAAGAAAGCTTCTACAGATTTTGTCATCTGCTGGAGTAGACTGAGCACCTATTGGTCAGTACGAAGTGCATTATATCGATTCATTAACCAATAATCAACATAACTAATCAACGGAACAGGTGTGCTTATAAATGAAATAGTTGGTCTACGAATTAAAAAAAATAAATATACATATTTATTCCTCTCGTACCGTTATTTGTTACACAGGGCCTGCAAGTAATTTTTCCATACTGCTCTTAATGAGTTTTAAAGCCGAAGGATTGACTTCATTGAGCCGGGTTTTAGCCCATATGGTCGGTCCCTTTTCCCAGAAGTAACACATTACCTGCAGAGTGTATCGCACAAAGCACGAACTCCGTAGCTCCAGCTACTAATAATTCAACAAATGAGATATCAATTTTATAGATTACCTAAGAATGAATCATGTGATCTAACATGGCACATTCATCAATTTATGTTGATGATTTGACTACACTCAACTAATGTCCCGTCGATCGTATATCCGATAGAAGTCATGTGATTGCAAATCGATATGTTCTGAGATCGATAAGTAATTACTAAGCGCATTCGTGTCAGGCGAGACTCAAAGACGTCATACTGTCAGAAACGGAAAAGCTACTCCCACAGTGAATGTTTTTTTAGGATACTAGCCATACCAGTCAATGAATCGATGTTCAAATGTCTTACTTTGAGACAACAAATACAATTTGGTATTCAAGGTATTCAACGTATACAATCTAACATGGACAGAGAAGAGAACAAATATATCTATCCAGAAAGAACTCAAAACCAAATAAAACTGGCTAATGCTACACATAAAAATGAGAAAAATAAAGTATTTTGGAAATATTCTTCTTCTTCTTCAGCGTTCTCACTAGATTGGGATTTCAGATTCTCTAATAAAGGCAGTCGTCTGTCTCAGATTATCAGCCACGCTATACAGGTTGTCTTCTGCGTTCTCACTAGATTGGGATTTCGGATTCTCTAATAAAGGCAGCCGCCTGCCTCAGATTATCACACGCCACGCCATGTTAGGTTCTGTCTTGAAACTGCTGGTGGCAAGTGGGCCACTACTTTCTTCTCAAGTCTGCATACTGGCGGAAGTTCTGTAGGATATAATTCCTATTATTTCCGCTTCCCCGTTTTGGCAACCCTCGTGATGGTATGTCTGATATTCTTACTGCGTTGCTAAATCCCCAAGGCATATCGGCGCCCGGGTATAATCCGTTATCCCATTCCTCATTGTGAGGGGTCGTTGCACCATCTTATGCGCCTTACGGCCTGGTGCATCCGTTTTCTGCAAGCATTTGTTTGGGTTAGCATTCCCAGCGGATACGTGCATCAATTTCAGCCAAACCTCCTTAGTCGCCTCTTACAACATGCGTGGCAGGTTAACAGTGGTTCTATTCTTTACGCCCCAAATTTGGGCCCGGTAACCACTCGGGCGATTTTTGAAGATATAAAAAGACACGAAAGGTTAAAGAAGACCATCTTGAAAGGTGGCATTCCGGTAAAGTGGAGAATAAGAAGACAAGAGATAAGATGAATTCAGGATGTAAGTGATGATTTCAGCATGACGGCTGCAGAGCAGGACATCTGGCCCATGAGAGAGAGAAATTTAGAAGGACTGTAAGGGTGGCAATGTTCTGCCCAGGACAGGTTATCTGATGATGATGACCTAATTCTATCAACGAATGTCTCTTAAGTTGGTCTATTGTATGACAGTTAATACTCTGCTTTTACTTCTTCCTCAAACGCTACATATCGACCACTTGTTAACCATTCTGTGTGATTTATATGTGATCTAAGCCTAAGAGCGATTCTACGTTGTGCCAGTTATGCGCCAACAAGTAGGCCACACATCCGATTTCTGCGATGTTTTTTATTTCCTAGGGTAGCTTCCTAGACCCCTACCTCAGTCGCCTTTTACGACATGCCTTGTAGGTCGCAGTAGTACTGTGCTTTGCTTCTCTTGCGGGACCCAGTACCACACGGGCGAATACTCTGCACGTGCTGGAAAGCTGGCTGTTTATAAGAAATGAACTGAGAATAAATGGTGACGTCCTGTGTGCATAGACGTACACGTGAATACCGACACAGCTACACTGCAACACTGTTATAAATGTGTTCGGATAAGTAGGCTAGAATAAGATGTTAATGAAGCTAACACAACCTTGCTATTCTTGCAGGTTGGCCGTGCCAGAATGCTTGATCTTGACAACTCTGACAGTGGCTACATGTTTCGCACTGTAGACTGAAAATCAATACAGAGTGAAGGATCTCAGAATGATAACAGACAGATGACGGAGAGATAGGCCAAGATAGATGACAGGTTCTGAATATCAGATACAACTTGAGTATGACTGCGGAAGACGTCAGACAGTGAATGGCAACTACAAAATATCAGAACAACAGTGTTAAGTGATGAAGAAAATCTTGTCTTATTAAAATGGTCTCTCTCGCTAAGTGATTACGCCCTTGCCTTGCGTTCTGAACGTCTTGAGTTCGAATTCAGACCGCGCCGTTCTGTTCACTAGTGCATCTTTTCCCCATACACCCCTAGAAGTGTTGTAGTAGCTTTGTGCAATGCTCTCGGGAGGTGGCGTGCCATTTTTACGGAGAGGGACCGAACCATATGATGTAAAACCCGGGGCAATGGAGTCAATCCTTCGGCTTTTCCGAATTCTATAACGAGAGCATTTGGAATGTATTGACAAGAAGATTATCCTTATCAGTGTCCAGACAAAATTAATACTCCCACAACATTCCCCACCCCCCAACTCTTACGATATCTGTACCAGCACGATTTCAGTGCTCCCGTGACAACAGTATCCACACATTAGTGTCCAAATGACATCAGTACTCCAACAACATCAGTACTTTCGTGACACCAGTACAACCCCAACATCAGCGCTCTCATGGCATATGTACCTACATGACACAAATGGTTCTATGATATAATTTCTTAGACATCAGCCCAAACATGGCAGCAGTGTTCCTATGACGTCAGTAAACTCACAACATCAGTAACAGCCGTCCATCGCAAGCGATGATGATAACAGTCTCAGACGTGTGCTGCTGCACCTCTTTGGTGTGTGTGCGGAGGTGACTGTAGAGTCAAATCCTAGAACACAATCCCCTACCACAGTGGGGAATACATGATCAAGGTTAGACATGTGGGTGTTGTGTGTTATGTCTTTTCGCGCAGCTTGTTTTCTCTGTGCCTCAAGAGCACGATGCTTCTCAGCTATACGGGTTCCTCTTGTGTTGTTACAGGCCACATTTGGCGATCTTGTGCAGGGATTCCAGCACGTGGTGTCTATATCGAAGCATTTCAGAGACACTTTAAGAGTGTCTTTGAACCGTTTTTCTGTCCTACTAGCAGAACGTCTGCCTCCTTCAAGTTCGCCATATATCAACTGTTTTTGGATGAGTTTATCAGGCATCCGAGCAACGTGACCGGCCCATCATCAGTACTCTCATGACGTCAGTAAACCCATACCACGAGTACTTTCACGATATTAATTCTCCTATAATAACAATATTTCCAAAACATCAACTCGTAAGTGACATCAGCAAGCTATCAACATCAGTCAACCCATGACAGCAGTATGCTCAAGACAGCAGTGCTTCCACAACATTCTGTGGTTAAGTGGAACTCGTAAGTGACATCAGCAAGCTATCAACATCAGTCAACCCATGACAGCAGTATGCTCAAGACAGCAGTGCTTCCACAACATTCTGTGGCTAAGTGGAACTCGTAAGTGACATCAGCAAGCTATCAACATCAGTCAACCCATGACAGCAGTATGCTCAAGACATCAGTGCTTCCACAACATTCTGTGGCTAAGTGGAACTCGTAAGTGACATCAGCAAGCTATCAACATCAGTCAACCCATGACAGCAGTATGCTCAAGACAGCAGTGCTTCCACAACATTCTGTGGCTAAGTGGAACTCGTAAGTGACATCAGCAAGCTATCAACATCAGTCAACCCATGACAGCAGTATGCTCAAGACACCAGTGCTTCCACAACATTATGTGGCTAAGTGGAACTCGTAAGTGACATCAGCAAGCTATCAACATCAGTCAACCAATGACAGCAGTATGCTCAAGACAGCAGTGCTTCCACAACATTCTGTGGCTAAGTGGAACTCGTAAGTGACATCAGCAAGCTATCAACATCAGTCAACCCATGACAGCAGTATGCTCAAGACACCAGTGCTTCCACAACATTCGTGGCTAAGTTTGGAATCATCAGGCATCAGCAAGCTATCGACATCATCAACCCATGACGCAGTATCAACCCTACAGTCTTTCACAATACCATTCTGTGCTTAAGGATACTCGTAAGTGACATCAGCAAGCTATCAACATCAGTCAACCCATGACAGCAGTATGCTCAAGACATCAGTGCTTCCACAACATTCTGTGGCTAAGTGGAACTCGTAAGTGACATCAGCAAGCTATCAACATCAGTCAACCCATGACAGCAGTATGCTCAAGACAGCAGTGCTTCCACAACATTCTGTGGCTAAGTGGAACTCGTAAGTGACATCAGCAAGCTATCAACATCAGTCAACCCATGACAGCAGTATGCTCAAGACATCAGTGCTTCCACAACATTCTGTGGCTAAGTGGAACTCGTAAGTGACATCAGCAAGCTATCAACATCAGTCAACCAATGACAGCAGTATGCTCAAGACAGCAGTGCTTCCACAACATTCTGTGGCTAAGTGGAACTCGTAAGTGACATCAGCAAGCTATCAACATCAGTCAACCCATGACAGCAGTATGCTCAAGACAGCAGTGCTTCCACAACATTCTGTGGCTAAGTGGAACTCGTAAGTGACATCAGCAAGCTATCAACATCAGTCAACCAATGACAGCAGTATGCTCAAGACAGCAGTGCTTCCACAACATTCTGTGGCTAAGTGGAACTCGTAAGTGACATCAGCAAGCCATCAACATCAGTCAACCCATGACAGCAGTATGCTCAAGACAGCAGTGCTTCCACAACATTCTGTGGCTAAGTTGTTAAGCTCTTTGTTTTGCGAGTCAAAGTCTTGGTTCGAATTCGACTGCGCCGTTCTGTTCACGAGTGCAGTTTCTTTCCAGAGACCCCTAGCAGTGTTGTTGGAACTACGTGCTTTGTGCAATACTCTCGGCAGATGGCATGCCATTTCTGCGGAGAAGGACCGAGCCATATGGGGTAAAACCTGATGCAATGAAGTCACTACTTCGGCTTTAAAACCCTTTAAAAATCACTTATAATACATCAGAATTTCCATGACAACATTACCTCTTCGACATCAGTGCTCAAATGCCATCAGTACGCTCGTGACACTATCGATTTCATGACATCAGTGCTCACATGACATATGTATTATATCAATGTGACATATATCTTAACATAACAATATGTGAATTATAAGGGTCCACAACTTAAGGGATCTACAAGCCATTTAGATATAATGTTTACTGAACTATTATGTATAAGTATTCTCTCCCCCTCGTATGTTATTGCTAGGTAGTAATTAATGCATCATAGTCATCTCCAACTAAATGACACACAAAAACATGACAGGGGGGGAAGGGTATCTACATCACGCTCTTGATTTCAAAGATTTGCCGACTACAGAAACAAATGTGTCACAACAGATTTTCACTATCAAAGACTTTGAATCATTTGCCTCCTGGGTGGTAACCAGGGCCCAAATTGGGTGCAAAGAATAGAACCACTGTTACCTGCCACGCATGTCGTAAGAGGCGATTAAGGAGGTTGGGCGTGGGGCTAGATACCCCAAACCGTAAAAAACACTAGATGGCTACAGAATGGAGAGCGAACCGAGTAAACGTTGGCTGACACCGGACACATCGCCGAAGGATAAGCACCAGAGCTCCAAATGGTGCTGAAGATGTGACGTAAAACACACCAATGCTGGCTGCATGAATCAGATTTCCACATGAATAGAATTTATAGGGAGATCTGGTACATCGGTCTGGGCGGTGATCGCGAGAGAGAGAGAGAGAGAGAATCATTTGCTTGCTGAAAATGAATTCTACAAAGTTTTCGAACTGTTATTATTTATTGCTTTTGCAAGGTACAGTAAAGATGTGAAAAATTAAACATACCAATTAGGTCATTGTCTATTATTTTTATTAGTTTCCAGAACTGTAGAAAATAATTATTGTCTAAAACACAGCCTGAATGGAAATAAGTAAGCAAGAGAACCGTATGGTAAAGACTTGGAGGTATCCGTATTCTGGGCACGGTTGTAGGCTGACTATGGGTGAAGTGCAGAAGTTTAACTGAAGTTAATAATGAAATATTTCTGAAATAATGTTCTTGTGTTACTTGCCTTAATTGATTGATGTGACCATCATAATTGCACTAAATGAGTAACCACTTGTGTTTCAATCTGATTTTTTCACAGTAAGATATTAACTTATAGTACACAAATTCTGTAGAATCGGCGTATTTCTGACGTAGATTTGGGGTAACATGTATGTATGAACAATTTACAATATCCAACAAAAACCAAAGAGACTAAATCGACAAGTCCTTATGTGGTCACCAGTTGGGAAAAGAAAACGTGGAAGACCTAAGAGCACTCTTCGAAGAACAATCCTACAAGAAAGTAAACTATTGGGATGTAAAACCATACAAGATCTCCAACTACTAGCAACGAACCGCATCACATGGAGATCTAAAACCACTGCCCAGTATGTGCCGCCTTTGACAACTAAACTAACTAACTAATAAAAACCAACAAAAATGATTAGTAAACGCTGAGCATCAATCATAAATCAATATTCATAAAAAAAAGATCATAGATAAAAACCAATTTTTTTATACACGAATAATTGTTTTTTTAAAAAGAGTAATTTTTAATAACAATCGGAACTTGGGGCAGCATTTCAACAAATATTGAAATTATGTACAGCCTTTGAACGAAAATCAAATACCTTCACTAAAGAGAAAAATGTGTATTAAACTTGTAATTTCAGCTGAAATAATTGATTGTCATATGCTAACGAATAAATCCAGCCATTGCCTCGGATTATCAGGTTCAAATTAAATACTGCACAATGTAAATAGTGTTTGCATGTACAAGTATGTGATCATTTTAAAGAGCAAAGCAATCGGAAGAAGCATTATTTAATAACGTCAACGATGACCGCGAATCTACATAGATTTCACTGTAGATCTAAACTATATAGTTGAAAGCATAAAACTCGTAACTAAAAACATTACTGATAATTAATATGAAACTTACCTAAAATGTGTTTAAATACTAAACATTTCCAGATTTATTTTAACGTTTTCAAACACAACCAACTTAGCAACACTCGTGTAAACAAGACGGTAGCCATCTTTAAATTGCCTGGCCTCACAAATTTGCATATAACCCCAATCGCAAACGTTGTTGACTAGCAACGTGTACGGTGTACCGTTCTGGACATATACTATCAATATTGTTGGTGTATAAATATTGGGCAAAAATTAATTCATTTACATTATTGCATTCTAAGAAAGGAGCTAATTTTATTTATCATGTTTGGTGGCCTACTCGCTCCCATATAACCAAAACAAGGTTCATCCTTAGGCTGAAAGCGCGTGCCTCGTCTTAAAGAGGTTTTAATCCCCAACATAACAAACAAACCAATTCATTAACAAAAATATTAATAATAAAAGTCGTCTATCGCAAACGATGATGGCAACAGCCACAGACGTGTGCTGCTGCACTTCTCCTTTGTGTGCCGATATGACTGTAAAGTTCAATACTTAACAAAATATATATCGAACAACATATAAGTTACAAATTATATAATAAAACTTTTGGTTGTTCCTTAAGAAATATAAAATATATAAACTTTTTTTCTTAAATTAATCACTCTAAAACAAGCAGCACTATGTCATTTATCCAATTGTACAGAATTGAATAAAATGTATTTTATAAATGTGTTTTCTGCATTTTATATAGAATTCTATACAATAACCTGCTGCTTTGTATGTCGGGTGGGGACAGCCGAAGGCTAACGGAGAGGAAACCAGTAAATGCTGGCTAAAACCGGATACATCGCCGAAGGATTTTATTTATTTTTCCGATCCAGAAGCACTTGAGCTTTCAGCTCTTCGGCTCGGTGCCATGGACATCGTAAATTTGGAGAACACTGAAACTGGACTTTTCTGCCGGCCCCCGGAATTGAACCCGAACACACAGAGTGCTAGTCACCCGCAGTTCAAAGCGCTACGAACACGCTGGGCAGGCGGGCATCGCCGAAGGATAAGCACCAGAGCTACAAGTGGCGCTGAAGATGTAACGAAACACACCCATGCTAAGGCTGCATGAATCAGATTTCCACATGAATGAGATTTATGGGGAAATCTGGTACATCAGTCTAAGCGGTGATCGCGAGAGAGAGAGAGAGATAATTATATACGATGAGAATCTTATGGATAGTGTGAATAATATTATTTTTTATTACTGTGTAACTAGATAGGACTTGTTGGAAATTTAGCACTGTAAGAACGGTTTGTAAAGAGTCTAAAGGCAGCAATTTCTCTTGGGTGATAAAGAGTTTACTTTCTTTTAAGAAATTGTTGACAGGATCCATTTCATGCACCGTGTATATGTGGAGAGTAAACCGACGTTCAAGAAACTTAGAATAAATTGAAGAGTTTGTCATGACGTTGAAACAATTTGAAAAAGACGGAATACTGCAAAAATTTGAAGATCTCGCAACAGAAACAGTATGTGTCATACGGGACACGCGGATGTAAATATATGTATTTGTTTCAGAACATTTAACACATAAACGAGAACTTTAACTTTTCACTCCGAATAACGACATTCTTCTTCAAATAACGACATTCTTCTTCAAATAATGACATTCTTCTTCAAATAACGACATTCTTCTTCAAATAACGACATTCTTCTTCAAATAACGACATTCTTCTTCACCTTTCAACTCCCAAATGAGAACAAGTCTTCAACAAACATCTACTAGCTCTTCATCTCTTGCCCTCCCTTCCAATTATTTCCACGTCCTACCTATCCTTTTAATATCACTCTCCAGCTCTTTTCTCCAGTTATTTCAATACCTTCTTCTACTCCTCTTTTCCTGTGAGTTCCAAAACAGTCTATGTCTTGCAATGCTTCCGTTCGGTCTTCTCAAAGTGTATCATATCCATCGCTAGCGTCTCTTCCTTAGCTCTTTGTCCACTGGTATCTGTTTAGTTCTTTCACTTAGTTCTTTCTCTGAGTTCATCGTTCGTAATCTTATCATACCATAACTACAGTATTTACTCGAAAAATACAAAAGGAATCTTTAATTTTGCAACTAAAAAAAAACTTCTTGTATTCTTTCTTACTGAGTAATTATAACAGTATCATTCTAACTACAATTAACTCTTTTCTAACTCACAAAGCTTCTATCATACACTGCCTATTAGCTCTCATAAATCTACCCCGGTGCATGTCAAACTGTCACATCAGTATATTCTTTGCTATCTCAGTCATGCTGTTTTTTTTTAAAATGTTGAACTCTTTTTTTATACCTTCAGGTACATTGGGTAATACGGTGTTTCTTCCGTTGACCATCGGCACACGATGGGTGATGATGTGGTCAACATCACCTATACTTCTCAGTGCTTTTCCTAGCACCCAATTGAGGCTGGGTTGACTTGAGAGCTTGTACGGTTGAAAAATATATCCCACCCCTACTGTGGATCTTCTTCTTCTTTGTGTTCGTTCTCTACGATCAATTTTAATAACTCTTTGTGATATGTTTGATCTTTGCCAAGAACGTGTATACGTTGCACATTGGTTTGGTAGGCCCCTATACGCATAGACTTCTACACGTTTAGGACATGTGCATCCGATTTCAGCCAAACCTCATTAATCGCCTCTAACGACATGCGTGGTAGGTAACAGTGGTTCTATTCTTTACACCCAAATTTGAGCCCCGGTAACCACTCAGGCGACTATGGATTTGAAACCTGATAGCTAGCCTAATAAGTGAGTTCACTAACAACTACGCCACTACGGATATCTAGTCATGCTAGTCTATATGGTATTACTCAACTGGAAAGAACAATACTAGAGTGCAGGGTCCCAGGACGCAGAGGCAGACCAAGAAGAAGATCGCTACAAGATATTAAAGAAACCATGAACATGACCATCGACGAAGTGGGTGAACTGGCTAGAGACAGAGGAATTTCAGATGTGCTGCAAAGAGAGCAACGTCCTATAAAGGATACGCACCTTGATGATCAACTGAAAGAGTGGAGGAATTGTTATTCTTGATCTGAGTCCATTATGAAACATGCTGGACGACAAAATACAAACAAAAATGTAGTTAAGCTGGGAAAAAAATATCACACAATGTACTGACGTTCATTGGTTTCAACTACAAAATCAACAAACAGTTGTTCTACAATTTATTATTCTACAACAAACGCAGAAATGAAAAAAATTAGAAAAAGAGCCAAAAAACAACAACAGAAAGCAGTTAGTTATACTGCAATAATGTATGATTTTTATTTCAAATAATCCATTTCTTCTTCTTCTTCTTTGCGTTCGTTCTTTACGACCAATTTAATCACTCTTTGTGATGTTTGATCTTTGCCAAGAACGTGTATACGTTGCACATGGTTTGGTAGGCCCTAAACGCATAGAGTTCTAC
The DNA here is from genome assembly GCA_020796225.1 of Arion vulgaris. Classification (NCBI taxonomy): domain Eukaryota; kingdom Metazoa; phylum Mollusca; class Gastropoda; order Stylommatophora; family Arionidae; genus Arion; species Arion vulgaris. Next base: position 8,443,464 of record CM036772.1, read on the forward strand.
ACGTTTAGGACACATGCATCCGATTTCAGCCAAACCTCCTTAATCGCCTCTTACGACATGCATGGCAGGTAACAGTGGTCTATTCTTTACACCCCAAATTTGGGTCCCGGTAACCACTCGGGCGAATAATCCATTTTCAAAGCAGAATAATATTTCCTCCCCAGTCCAATTTTCCACGTCTCTCCACACGTGACTAATATTTCCTAAGTAGCAGCAAAGCTGATACTATTTTTGTATCTGTAATGTTGCAAAATTTTTGTATCTGTAATTTTGCACAATTTTTGTATCTGTAACGTTGCACAATTTTTGTATTTGTAATGTTGCAAAATTTTTCATTTTTCTTCTTCAACACCTTTCAGCTCCCAGCGGAGCACAGGTCTTCAAAAAACCTCTTCTAGATCTATTCCTCTCTCCTGTCATCCCTTCCAATTCTGTCCATGTTTTATCTATTCGTTTAATATCAGCCTCCAGTTTCAGGTATGTCTAGACCTATTCGTACTCCTCTTTCCCTGCGAGTTTCAAAACCCTGACTGTCTTGCAACGCTTCCAGTCGGTCTTCTCAATGTGTGTCCTATCCATCGCCAGGGTCTCTTCCTTAGCTTTCTCTCTACTGATATCTGCTTAGTTCTTATTCTGAGTTCCTCGATCGTAATCTTATCATAGCATCTCTCTTTCTCTCTGCGATCCCGCCTAGACTGATGAACTAAATTTGTTCATGAATTTTACTGCTCCTTTTACTCCGTACAGCTTCTCGCGAAGCTCTGTGTTATCGGGCCAAGTTTCCTTTCTCATGGCTGCTAACAGCTGGCAGTCTTGCAGTATGTGCTCTGCCGTCATGTATCTCAGTCCCTCTATTCTACGTAACCATTCATTTCTGAAGATCTGTAGTAAAATTGTTCACTTCTTCTTCTTTTGTCGTCACACTGCTACCGAGTTGTTGCCCAGTGTCGTGGTTTTCTGTTTTGTCTTGCGCTGTTCTGGTGGCTTGTGTGATTGTTATCTTTGCTCTTTCACAGGATTCTGCTACGCCATCTAACCATCTTTTCCGTGGTCTTCCTATTGCCTTCTTTCCCGATGTTCTGTTGTAGAAGACTCTGTATACTGTGGAGTTTGGATGCATTCTTATTAAGTGCTAAGAATGCTAATTAACTGGTAAGAAAAAAAACACAATAACCTACTTTATGGATTACTGCACCTGTCGGGTTTTTTTTGTTAAGATTACTAACGAAGGTTATCTCCCAAATGGGTGATACGGCATTCCAGTTGGAGTATGAAATTCCTGTTAATTATAACCTAGATATGTTACCAACCATAGATTAGACAACAGCACCATTTTGGTTCTTCCTCTGTACCCTGTGTGGATATACTGGCATGGGCATGCGGGTGTTTACGGTAACGAGAGTGCGGACAGACTTGCATCAACAGCATCGATTGATTTTTGGGGGAGTTGAAGATGGATAAGGACAGAGGCGGCTCGCCACTAAGGGCCAGTGGGGTCGGGCCACACCAAAAATAATGTGTAACGTGTATTTATTGAATGTGTAACTTTGTTTTTACCGTTGTAATATTTTTGTCAAAGTCTATATGCAGAGTTCTGTGACATTCGTCACTTTTGTTGTATCTTTTGCTTGATAAAGGCCTTTTTGGTCGAAACGTTGCTGTGTATTGTCTTTGTCTGTGTATTTTGTAAAACTACAGTGCTTTGTTATTTCGTGTTTCGCCATTCTACATAGTTTTGCTGCAGTCTCCATCTATATTGACAATACAACACTGACATAAATCAGAATAATCTATTCGTTTTCTCAACTCTCCCAACGTTCGACACAACTGTTACAGAAATCAAAACTAGTATTGTAGTTTTCTCAAATCTCCCAGCACTTGTGATAACTCTTACAGAAATCATTTATTGCTGAGACATGATTACTTCTCTGACTTGTAGACGGAATTTGTTGAAGTACTTCAATCTGTGTTATCTAATTTGTTATCAATCTTGTTAACTTTTCATTCAGACAAAATTGTAACAATAGTTATAAGTTGACTAAAGCCTATTTAAATTACCCACTTTAACATATCGTGAAAATGAAATGAAAATCTGGCATATCCTTTACAGGACGTAGCCATCAACTACAGTAAACGAGTCGTTGATTTTCTGGGCACCACCTATGCGTTCAGTAGTTTGCTATTGCTTTCTGAACGGTGAAGTTTTCTATTTTTATTTTTCGTAAAAACCCCACGGAAACGAATTTGCTTCCAAATTGCCTGTGCGGAGTTTGAATCAGGTTGTGATCAAGCTCAGTTTCAGTTTCAATTTGGGATATCTTCATTGCACTCGGACATGTCCATAGGTGCTCCGATCTCCTTCGCAATATCTCCAATAGCGTCCAGCGACTGACCGTACCAGTTAAATTTTAATTGATGAGCCTACTCATATACCTGTTAGGATGTTATTTTCTTGCTACTCCAATCTTCAAACACAGATTAAGCTCACTACCGCTTAAGCTTTAGACACCCACATCTTACAATTTATCAAAGCAACCCCCATGCAGTTTTTACAGGATGTCGTATAAACTTAACATTTGTGATTTATATATTTGGATATCTCTCGAGCACGTTTACCTGTCAGATTTAGCTTAACAAATCACTGATGCAGAATGTCGGGCTCGTATTTAAAGATCTAGTTTAATCTCACGATTTCCATTGTTTGGTTTGTCTGGCACGAAGCAACATATAACCTGGTATAGTTAGCCAGAGTTTGCTGGTGTGACTGTGTGATATGTAACCTGGTATAGCTAGCTAGCGTAGTGTTTGCTGGTGTGTAGTTTTAAAAATAACTTTGGTTAATTTCTTTTGATACTATCCCCTGCCTGAAGTGTTGCTTGAAAAATCTGTTGATAATACAACATTCAGCACTGACTAACAGTTCTCTCTCTCTCTCGGTAACCACTCGGGCAACTAGCAGTTCGCATGTTGACATGAAGTTTGATTGTTTAGTATGGCTTCTCTCTCTAGTCTGTGACACCCCTGACGCGACATCATGGCTAAGATCAAAGTGTAGTGTCTTCTTGATCGCGGTCAAAGGGTGGGAGCCTTCAATAAACGAAAATGGTACAATCAAACCACAGCCAACTCTAGATAACTAGGCCAGACAACTGAACAGGTATTCCCTGACCAAGATCAGAAAAGGGGTATGAAAATTACAGATGTTTGATAGAACACTGCAAGCTTTTTTGCAATTTTACTTAGTTCTATGAGTCTATGTTTATTTATTGGTGACAAATATTTATAATATTGATATTCTTTATTGCTAAACTTAACTTGTTGCATAATATAACTTGATTTAGCATTTTGTGTTGATTTTAAAATGAATTCGTCTATATACAACAATACTGGAATACGAGGTCACGTGGTGTAGTTGGGGTCTGATTTCCCACAATTCTTACCTGAGTCCAAAGGCCCAGTAGTTTATAGTTGGCCCTGATCAAACCCACTTAAATAAACTCCGTCCAGCAGTTCTCATTGGAAAGAAAGACGTCACGCAGAGTTTACACTTCATCACCACTGGATCCACCCATCGTGGCTATTCCGGTTAGGGACCAATAACAATTTTTTTTTTATTAGGGCAGCATCAAATGCATACCATTCTTCTGCATTCTTGACCCTTCCTCTTTAGTGCGTTCCAGTGGTGGTTCATTTCTTTCAGTTCTTATTCTACTGTTCTCCTTCCGGTCGTTTTGGCTCTTCCACGTTTTCGTTTACCCTCTAGTGTTCATCTCAGTGCAGTTTACGTGACAGAGTTAATCTCCATACGTAGAAAGTGTGGACATATCTTGTACTGTCATTCTCCAGAATTCTGAAATGTATAATAAAGTTAATAGCACACAGCTGCTATATATACTAATATTGGTTCTGATGCTGTATTGGACTGATTTCCAGACCGCCTGATGAGTCAAGAATGCAATTTGTGTCTTAGTCTGCTTTAAATGTCAGATCCAGCTCTTCCTTCGTGACTGATAGCACTTCAAAGATATGTGAAAGCAGTTGAATTAGAAAGGATTTTAACTTCTAGTTTTACTGGTGCTGGGATGGTCATGATCAGAGACATTATTTATGTTTTCGTTTGATTGATTTTCAGTCCAACCATCTGTCTGTACTGCAGACCAACCATCTGGCTGTACTGCAGCCCAACCATCTGGCTGTACTGGTTAAAACCACAAGTCTTTTCCCTGCTGTTTAAATGTGTGTGAGATAGAAGTGTTGCCCGAGTGGTTACCGGAACCCAAATTTGGGGTGTAAAGAATAGAACCACTGTTACCTGCCACACATGGCGTAAGAGGCGAATAAGGAGGTTTGGCTGAAATCGGATGCACATGTCCTAAACGTGTAGAAGTCTATGCGTTTAGGGGCCTACAAACCAATGTGCAACGTACACACGTTCTTGGCAAAGATCAAACATATCACAAAGAATGATTAAAATTGGTAGTAAAGAACGAACGCAAAGAAGATAGAAGTGCGATGTTATCAGCAAAATCTAGTTCTTCCAGGTTGGATGTCAGAGTGCATCCGATACCTCTTGTCTTATCTTCAGTTGTTTTACACATTACCCAATATATATTAAAAAAGGGATTTTAAAGCCGAAGGATTGACTTCAATGCACCAGGTTTTACCCCGTATGCTCAGTCCTCTCCGCAGAAATTGCACGCCACCTACCGAGAGTATTGCACAAAGCATGAACTCCGTCGCTCCAGCAACAATCCTAGGGATCTCTAGAAAAAACCATTCCTAAACAGAACGTCGCGGTCCAGATTCGAACCCACGACCTTCGACTCACAAGGCAAAGGGCTTAACCACTTAGCCGTTTAATAGTAGGACTACCATTACACATCCTTGTCTCACGCCTGTTTTGACTTTCAACTTCAGCTCAAAAGTTTCAACGCTGCATGTAAATCTTCTGTAACAGTTTTTTCATTATGTTTATAAAATGCAATGTAATTCTATACCAACTTAAAATACGCCAAAGACATTTGCGGTAAATGCTGTCAAATACATTTTGGAAGTCAATACAGTTTTGTAGATTTTGCTTTGCCATTCTGTGCATTGTTCTAGTAGAGTTTGCTTTGCCATTCTGTGCATTGTTCTATGATATTTCTACGAGCAAATATTTACCCTATACAGATTCATCCTCTACCAAATCAAGCTTGTTCTTTCTCACTGTCTTATCTATTGCATAAATAATGCGCTGGGTACCGACTTTGCTAACAATTTTGATTCATTATGTTTCTAGATTAAATACAACACTAGATCATTCTTATTTTTAGCTTACTTGTTATTTTGTTAGATGTTTTTTTACTTCCTCATGTCATTGAATGTACTTTTAGCAATTCTGATTATCTTCCTGCTCCTTTATTTACATCTTTCATCATCTTTAATTGTGTGTTCAAGGTCTAAGTTAGCGTTTACTTGTTTGAGTTGTTCCATGTGTATTTTTATATATTTATTTTAGACTTCTTTCCCTTCTATGTTGATAAATATTGTATTAACTTTCTACAGGGTGTTCAAGATAATTGCAGCCCCATTGACAAATCCAAAGTTGCCAGATAACATATCGCGTTGTGTATATTTACTATTTAAACCGGTTCTGACTAGCTCGTCCTACGTCACATTTGTTCATCGCCCCTTCCCGCACTACAATTACACACCATCACACAACCTGACCTATACTACGTCATAACTGAACCTTCTCATTTCCAGACATATATGCCAGATTAGCTCCATTCATAGGCTGCTTTTAAGTTGAACACCCTGTATAATCTAACTTCTATTGCCTGTTTCTTGCTCTATATTCAATATGTGTGTATTTTAAATGTATATAAGTTATGGATATATTTGAATTTTATTGTTTATCTTCTTTTTTCCACTTTAAGTATTTAAAAATGTATTTCGTTATTCGTTGTTAGTCACATATTTTCATGTTAGGGCCGTTCGGAGCTTATTTTTTTATTCTACATGTTGTGTGCTGTAAAGTAAAGGAACCCTTTCATACCTTGTGGTATATAGGGCAATGCAGTGTTAGGCCTGTATTATTCATGACCGTCGGCACACGTTGGGTGATAGGTCAGCATCACGCCGGCCGCCTTTACTTTCCGCATGTCTGGTACCCAGTTGAGGCTGGGTCGACCTGAGAGCCGTCGCGGTCGGCAAAAATCTCACGCATACTGTGGGAGTTGAACCCGGACCACCAGCCTTGAGAAGCTAGTTTACTAACAACTACGCTACCGCGGCTCTCGTTGTGTGCTGTGGGAGAAACAAAATTCTTCACCTCTCTTGTGTTATTTGCTTGATAAATGCCTTTTGGCCGAAACGTTGCTGTATATTGTTATTGTTTTTGTATTTTGCAAAACTACAGTACTTTATTTTTATGTGTTTCGCCATTATTAACTTTTTGGAAGTTAGTATCTAATCCATATTTTTGCTAGCCCTTTTTTTAGCTGGTCCTTGTAATTCTTGCTCATTCTCGTCTACCAGTGCATAAATCTCTCAATCTCTCTCTCTATCTCTCTCTCTATCTCTCTCTATCTCTCTCTCTATCTCTCTCTCTATCTCTCTCTCTCTCTCTCTATCTCTCTCTCTATCTCTCTCTCTTCTTCTCTCTCTACTCTATCTCTCTCTATCTCTCTCTATCTCTCTCTACTCTCTATCATCTCTCTCTATCTCTCTCTCTCTTTCTCTCTCTATCTCTTTCTCTCTCTCTATCTCTCTCTCTCTCTCTCTATCTCCTATATCTCCCTGTCTCGTTTCCCATTGTATTATACCAGATACCACTATATGTTCTAAACCTAATTAACTATTTGATTATCCGATGGGAGTTAATTCTGATTGTTTTATATTTGTTGGCCTGCATGCTCTGATATAACCAAAGCAAGGTTCGTCCCTAGGTTGAAAGAACGTGCATCGGCTTAAATATTCTTTAATTCCCTATATAATAAATAAACAGACAAACAATATTCAAAACCGTAGCAGAATAATATTGCTCACATTTTTCAGGTTATGGATTATCAGAACCAAATTTGTCGTAATCTTGTAAATCCACGCATGCGCTCAGTTGTTTTCAGCAGATGATTAAAACGTCGAGAGATTTCTTCAAAACAATACATCTTCTTCTACTGCGATCTGTTTTACATTCTCTGTTTTAAAAAAAAGAGTTGTTCATTGCTACATAGAACCGATAATGAAATACGGATGCAAGTCATGGACAATAAACACACAGATCGAAAAATCTCTTAGATCCACAAAGATGTGTTTTACAGAAGAATGATGAGAATTCTATGGACTGCTAAATTACTAATGGGAGGTGTTGAATGCGGTCAAGACACAGGAAGGAAAGAAAGTTCATCAATTTCAAAATATGAAAAGAAAAGAGAGACAGACAGAAACAACTTTTAGCTGACTTGATGAGGAGGGCTGCCCTTAAGATGTATCACATTGGACAATTCGGAAATCATGACTTAGCCAGGAAGACGGAACCTGAATGACTGATCTTTAAGGCATGTGCTTTCAACTTTATAAATTTAAATCACATTGGACATAGATTTCTGGAACCCGTGATCGCCTAGCACAGCCTGACGACACCTGAGATGATGCTAGATGAGTTGTCTCCTTGAATCCAATGAACACCAGAGGTCGTCTTGAGTTGTTCCAAATTTTTCTGACATTCTGTCCCGTTTTATGAACCTCAGAGGAACTCTACTTGTAATAAAGTATTGTAATTGTAAGTATGTATAAACCTCTCTTCTCTCTTCTCTCTCGCGATCACCTAAAAGACCGATGTACCAGATCTCCATAAATTCATTCATGTGGATATCTGATTCATGCATCCTTAGTATGGGTTGGTTTCGTCACGTCTTCAGCATCATTTGGAGCTCTGGGGATTATCTTTCGGCAATATGTCCGGATTCAGCCAACGCTTACTGGGTTCGCTCTCCGTTAGCCTTTGGCTGTCCCCAGCCGTCCTGCAAGGCAGCAGGTTGACTTGTACACATTTAGGACACGTGCATCCGATTTCATCCAAACCTCCTTCTTCGCCTCCTTACGACATGCGTGGCAGGTAACAGTGGTTCTATTCGTTACACCCCAAATTTGAACCCCGGTAACATCTCGGGCGATGTATAAACTTAAAGCATATCTTTTAAGATCTGTAACATTTATTTGATTATCTGCTATTATTGTCTAATGACATCTACAAATTGGTCTATTTATTGCAGGGATTCAAGAAATTGAAAATGAAGTCTGCACACGAAAATCACGACAATCACAGAAATTCGTTGTACTTTACAGTGACTTCTTCTTTTGTTGTCACACTGTTACCGGATTGTTGCCCAGTGTCGTGTTTTTCTGTTTTTGTCTGCTCTAGCGGTTTCGGTGATAGTCATTTTTGCTTTTTAACAGGATTCTGCTATGCATCTATCCATTTTTTTAGTGGTCTTCATCTCGCCTTCTTTCTTGGTATTCTGCTGTAGAAGACATTGTATACAGTAAAGTTTGGTTGTATTCTTAGTGACCGAACCACTTCATTCTTTGTTTCTCAGTGGAATTCAAGCAAGGTTCTGTTCCAACTTTCTTGCTTATGTAGTTAGGACTCTGTATTTTCTGGTGTTGCTGGTAACTTTTTGTAGGCATTGCATATCACGTGTAGTTATTTTATCCAGTACGGCATGTTTTAAAGGTCCTAAGACAGAGTATTTTCATGATTCTGAGTGCCACCCAAGATTAGAAAGTAGCGGGGAATTAATTTCCATCTGTATAACTGAAGAACTGATTTCACCGGAAATAAAACACTATCTATGTTATCCATATTTAGCTGACTCTGACTGAGTTTTGCTTTCACATAACTACAAGAAATACTAGAGGTGTGTCTTATCAAGCGACGTCTAGCGTTGACACATCCTACAACACACATACCATTTATGGTTGACAGACTAATCTAAATTTAAAGTGGCAGTATTTCAGATACCTAGTTGGTTATTGCTATAACACTTGCTACAACCGGCTGTAAGGTCAATATTTGTGTCAGTTTTACATACATTAGTTAACACAGGTAAGAAGTAGAAACATCTTACTTCCTGGTAATAAGGTAATACTTTGTATAGCCAGAATATATGTTGACGTATGTGCTGTGTTCCTGTTCAGAAGTTGCAGTGTTCGTGTAAGTCTTTAGTGTTAACTATACGTAGGGACTAGATGACTTAATGTAAGTAATGTTCTCTGTATTTCTGTCATATATATATATTATTTATATTTGAACATTTAACAAGGCAGTAGAAAAACATGTATGTGTTTTTGAATATAAGTCTTACAGAAGAGTCATCCGTATGTCGTGGTCGGAGAAGAGAACAAATAGATATATCCAGAAAAAACTCAAAATCAAAGATAATTGGATGATGCTACAAATAATAATGAGAAAATTGAAGTAATTTAGACATTTAAAGATACATATTGGTTTGGAGAAGATCATCATGGGAATAGTCATCCCGACAAAGTTTAAAAAAATGAAGACAACTGAGAAGATGGATTAAGGATGTAACTGATGATTTGAGAATTTGCTGCTGCAGGGGCGGATCACCTGGCCTATGAGATAGAGAAATTCCGTAGGACTGTAGGAGTAGCAAAGTGCTGCTCATACCAAGTTATTTGATAATGATGATATATTATAATTATTATTATTACGTGTTATTATTATTTATGTAAATACGACAACAAGTTGGAAATGAACATAACAATCAAGAAAACAGAAATTATAAACATAAAAATAAACGACAACGCATCAGTAAATAATATGGAACATCGGCGCGAGTTTTTACCGGGGCCCAAATTGGGGTGTAAAGAATATAACTACTGTTACCTGCCACGCATGTCATAAGAGGCGATTAAGGAGGTAGGAAATGGGGCTAGCTATCCCACACCGTAAAAAAACTAGATGGCTACAGAACGGAGAGCAAATCGAGTAAACGCTGGCTGAAACCGGATACATCGCCGAAAGATAAAATCTAGAGCTCCAAATGGTGCTGAAGATGTGACGTAAAACACACCAATGCTAAGGCTGCATGAATCAGATTTCCACATGAATAGAATTTATGGGGAGATCTGGTACATCGGTAAGGGCGGTGATCGCGAGAGAGAGATAGAGAAATTCAGAAACTGACAACAGCAGCTATAGCCACTTACTTGGGAAACATTGTTATCTTAGATAAAAGTACGCTTGAGAATTTCAACAAAAGCATAAGTAACACCACCATTTATGTTATCAGCGTAAAGATTATTTGAAGATTATCCCAGTAGAACACAAGCCACTAAATTTATGTAAGAGCTATGTGTGATATCAGACTCAATTCATTGGAAGAGGTTGAGCTCGTTGCCCAGGACAGAGCGGTATGGAGAAATTACTATGTAGCAAACGAATATCAGGAAAACTAATGTGCGGTGGACCTAGGAATGAAGATGAAGGAAGGCTAGAACAAAGACAACTTGGTAAAGACAGTGGAGTTTTTTATTCGCCAACTTATATTTTTATAGACCTAATTCTTGTTCGCCTTCATTTATTTTATATTATTTTCCCTATTCCTCTAATTCGTATCACCCTTTCTTTTTTTAAATTCTTTTGTTTCACCTCACAATTATTATTGGTTTTTATTATTTGCATATTTTGTGCTCGTTTTTCATTTTCTCTTATTTGTATTTTTCTTGATCTTGTCTACCTTTCTTGTTTTTTTATTCACTTTCTCTCGGCTACTAACTGCCTTCACTCTCCTATTATTCACCTTCCCTCTGTTTATATTCACCTTCTCTCTACTCTTATTCACCTTCCCTCTGTTTATATTCACCTTCTCTCTGTTTATATTCACCTTCTCTCTGTTTATATTCACCTTCTCTCTGTTTATATTCACCTTCTCTCTGTTTATATTCACCTTCTCTCTGTTTATATTCACCTTCTCTCTGTTTATATTCACCTTCCCTCTGTTTATATTCACCTTCTCTCTGTTTATATTCACCTTCTCTCTGTTTATATTCACCTTCTCTCTGTTTATATTCACCTTCTCTCTGTTTATATTCACCTTCTCTCTGTTTATATTCACCTTCTCTCTGTTTATATTCACCTTCTCTCTGTTTATATTCACCTTCCCTCTGTTTATATTCACCTTCTCTCTGTTTACATTCACCTTCCCTCTGTTTATATTCACCTTCCCTCTGTTTATATTCAGCTTCTCTCTGTTTATATGATCAACAAATAAACAGGGTACAGGTATTAATAGCTTCCGAAAAAACAAATAGACAAACACGGGACTCGAACCACTTACCCTAGTCCTTACGACACCAATCGCATAGCCTAGCAATACGATCGTTTTTACTAACACAACCAATGAGCCATTCTCACCTTCTCTCTACTCATATTCACCTTCTCTCTGCTACTAACTGCCTTCACCCACCTATTATTCACCTCTTCTCTGTTCATATTCACCTTCTCTCTGCTACTAACTGCCTTCACCCACCTATTATTCACCTCTTCTCTGTTCATATTCACCTTCTCTCTACTCTTATTCACCTTCCCTATGCTACTAACTGCCTTCCCTGTGCTCTTATTCACCTTGCCTCTGCTATCATTCGCCTTCCATTACTTCAAATAACCAGTCAGGGTCACCGATAGGAAGTTGATATCAAGCTGCGCTAGTGACAACCTGCCGTAGAAGTTCTAGATTCGAGACCAGCTTCTGCGAACAGTTTCCGATGTACACAGGGTATGTGGTTAGACTACTAGAAACTCTGATCGTTTGCTTGGAGATCTAAATTAGAAGTATCTTAAAATACGCAATAAAGGTCCCCTGAATGATGAGGGACACTAATGATCAGACAAAAGCATGCCTTCATGCAAAACTCAGAGACGCCATATTAGGTGCTATGACGATGTCTGAATTCAGGGGGGAAATATGTAATTACCAATAAATAGATTAACCACATGTGAAATGCAATGCTTACGAAAAGTTACCAACGACACCAGAAAAGACAAAATCATCAACATCAGCATAAAAAAGAAAGTTGGAACAGAACCTTGTTTGAATTACATGTGAGAAAGAAAAAAATGAAGTTGTTCGGCCACTTGATAAGTATGTAACAAAACTCCATTGTATACAACAGAACATTAGGAACAAAGGCGAGAGAAAGACCACGAAAAAAAAATATAGATGGCTTAGCAGAATCATGTCAAAAAGTAGAAGTTACTATCACTCAAACCAACTAGAACAGCGCAAGACAGAAGCAGAATACCACGACACTGGTCAACAACTGGGTAACAGTGTGACGACAAAAGAAGAAGAAAATTAATTGTACGTACATTTTATTAAATTAATGTCAATATTAGCTCAAATCTTAATAAATATGCATCTATATCAAATATCCAGAAACAAGATGGCCTTACAGACAATGTCTGCAGTTAGTCTCACATCCGGACTGCTTGCAATAGCTTTAACACTGGTCAGCTCACAGTCAGTATCAATGAAGATAGCATATCCTAATACCCAAAACTTCTTCTATTTCGTGAACTTTGATACGATAACTTTCAATCAGTAAGTATTATAACAGATAGCAGCCTGACAAAGTTTAATTTATGCTATCAAGCGTATATATAGCATCAGTTACATCTCTTACACTAATTACTCAATAATTAACAATAAAGCAGTTACATCTCTTACACTAATTACTCAATAATTAACAATAAAGCAGTTACATCTCTTACACTAATTACTCAATAATTAACAATAAAGCAGTTACATCTCTTACACTAATTACTCAATAATTAACAATAAAGCAGTTACATCTCTTACACTAAATTTCTCAATAATTAACAATAACGCAGTTACATCTCTTACACTAATTACTGAATAATTAACAATAAAGCAGTTACATCTCTTACACTAATTACTCAATAATTAACAATAAAGCAGTTACATCTCTTACACTAATTACTCAATAATTAACAATAAAGCAGTTACATCTCTTACACTAATTACTCAATAATTAACAATAAAGCAGTTACATCTCTTACACTAATTACTCAATAATTAACAATAAAGCAGTTACATCTCTTACACTAATTACTCAATAATTAACAATAAAGCAGTTACATCTCTTATACTAATTACTCAATAATTAACAATAAAGGCGACTGCTTCAAGAGCTCAAAAAGATTTTCAATAGCAACCAAGAAGTTAAACACTTTGAAGAACATGTGGGAAAGCACTAGCAAAATATTACAATTAAAAATATCGAGAGCATGCATTTTCCCAGTGGCTACTTATGGTTGTGAATCATGGACTATTACACAAACAACAAGAACGAAAATCCAGTCCTTCGAAACTAAATGCTACAGAAAGATCCTACGAATACCATGGACAGAAAAAAGAACGAACAGTGATGTCCTGAAAGAACTAAATATTAAAGACAATTGGCTGATAAACAACATAATATACAGAAAAATTAGATACTTTGGTCACATCAAGTGTCACGATGGCCTGGAGAGAACAATATTAGAGGGCAGGGTCCAAGATCGCAGAGACAAAGGCAGACCATGAAGGTGTCTACAGGATATTAAAGAAATCATGAATATGATCATCGGCGAAGTGAGTGAACTGGCTAGAGACAGAGTGAATTTCAGATGCTCTGCAAAGAGAGCAACGTCCTATAAAGGATACGCACCTTGAAGATGATACTAATACAATGTCACTTTGTAATTAACACGATATTTCTCATTATCTCAAGAACTCTTTATCGTTATCCTAGTTTAGTTTAGTTTAGCTTAGTTTAGTTTAGCTAGCTTTAGTTTAGTTTAGTTTAGCTTAGAGCTTAGGTTTAGTTTAGTTAGCTTAGTTTAGTTTAGTTTAGCTTAGTTTAGCTTAGTTTAGTTTAGTTTAGTTTAGTTTAGTTTAGCTTAGTTTAGCTTAGTTTAGTTTAGTAGTTTAGTTTGTTAGTTTAGCTTAGTTTAGTTTAGCTTAGTTTAGCTTAGTTTAGTTTAGTTTAGTTTAGTTTAGTTTGCTTAGTTTAGCTTAGTTTAGTTTAGTTTTGCTTAGTTTAGCTTAGTTTAGTTTAGTTTAGTTTAGTTTAGCTTAGTTTAGTTTAGCTTAGTTTAGCTTAGTTTAGTTTAGTTTAGTTTAGTTTGCTTAGTTTAGCTTAGTTTAGTTTAGTTCTCAGATCATCGTCATTGTTATTGGTTATTGGTTAATAAACTGACGTCATTGCACTCCGGGCAAACCCATAGGTGCTCAGTCTCCCCAACAGATATCGAAGAGTATGCATACTGATGGTTCCTGTGGCTCGTTGATTAAACACATCGTCATTGTACATCGAACTAATTAGTACATAAGTCTTCCGATCTCCACCTAGGTATATCTCTCAGCGTGTAGCAACTAACGATATCAGTTGTATGTTGGTTTACTACTCTTCTTTGGCTTCTAGTATAATGCTCTTGTCTAGCTACACCACATTTGACTTGATACTATTGCAGTCTGGTTAGGTTGCAGTATCCCCCAAACCTCCGCCCCCTACCCCACCCCTACTTCCGCCCCGCCCCTTCCTAATCCATAAATCGTTTACACGTCCTGAATAGCTGCCTGGTCCATTGCTTGTCTCCGCTTTCTGTAGTAGCCATACCGGCAAGCATTAATGCGAGTTCCTTCCCTTTACACCTGCATGCCTTGGCACCAAAAAATATACCTTATATCTGTCAGCATAGACCTCAATACCTAACCAATATATCATTAATGCATAAACATCTAATTAGTTAAAATAATGTTCAGTTTTTGTCATTTGTATGTAGAACATTTACTATCAAGAAACTATGGCAAAATACAAGATAAGAAAGGAAAATAAAACTTCTGAAGCCATGAATGTTTTATGTGACAACGTATGGATGTGAATCATGGAACAAAACACAAACAGTAAAGAACGAAATCGAATCTTTTGAACCAAAGTTCTACAATTAAGTTCTTAGAACGTTCTTAGAAGGCACCACAAATTTCACTGACAGCTAAGCAACAGATGATCAACAGCATTTTCTTACCTTTTGTTGTTACCAAAGCCAAACATAACAATGGGCAAAGTGCAGTCACAAAAATAACTACATGTGAAATGCGTTGCCTGCGAAAAGTTACCAACATCACCAGCAACGACAGTCACCAACTTCAGCGTGAGACACACAGTTGGTACATACCTTGCTTGAATTACATTGAGAAACAAAGAATGAAGTGGTTTAGCCACTTAATAAGAATGCATCACAATCCCACAGTCTTTTACAACAGAACATCGGGAAAGAAGAGGAGAGGAAGACCACGATAAAGATGGTTAGATTGCATAGCAGAGTCCTGTCAAAGAGCAAAAATAACAATCACCCAAGTCACCAGAACATCGCAAGACAAAAACAGAAAACCACGACACTGGGCAACAACCCGGTTGCAGTGTGACGACAAAAGAAGAAGAAGCAGAGCGTTATGTGCCGAAAAGAGAAAGGATATAGACATCCTTCAAAAGCTGAACATTGACGAACATTGGGTAATAAGCAACATCATATCTCGGAAACTCAAATATTTTGGAGACAGCGTCAGTGGTTTTGAGAGAACAGTGATGGAGGTACATGTTCTTGGAAGACAAGGCAGCAGACGACCAAAGAAACATTGAAAGAGACGGGAAAATATGCTAGATATCGAATGCTTTGTTTTTTTTCAGACGGACTGCGATGAGAGCGACGTTCTGCAAAGGACATGCTACATGAAGAAGATGATGATTATTATGATGACGACATTGTTCGTGATGATGATGATGTTGATGATTATGAAGATGATGACGGCGATAATGAGAAGGATAGTGATGATGACGATGATTTTAATGAAGATGAGAATGGCGAAGGTGATGATGAAGATGAAGATGATGATGATGATGATGATGATGATGATGATAGCACAGAGTGGCATTCTCTACTGATAAACCACACACCAGATTAGTAGTATAGCGAATCAGTAGAAATTAACAAATAATTTAAATGATACATGTAATGAACTGATTAGTAGACGAAACTGTATAAGACTATAATAAGACTACTTGCATTGATATCTATGTTTTCTTCTAGGTTCTACAACTGTGTAACCTTGCGTTGTGTGAACACTTGTACCATGAAGATTGTGTATGATTCACAACGTAATCCACTTGAGATTATATACAATGTCACCAATGTTGCAACAGATTCTTCATTTACACAATGCTCTAATCACAATATCTTTACATGCAACATTGACCCAACTGCTACTGAGGTAGTTTGCAAGTCTTACATGCAAACATTCTGCAACCTAAGTTTGTGCCAACCTTTTCGCCAGCAGAACAGCACATATTGTGGTACATGTGTAACAATAGTTTGGTCGACACCCGAGGAAGAACTCCAATACACACCAAAAGATAATATTGAAAACTGTAGTTCAAGCTGTCCTCAAACGACATCACCGTCAACCATCACCACTAGAACGTTTGTTACGACCTATAGTACGTCAAACGTTACATCTGACAAGCCTACAATGGCAGGAAATTCTGAATCACAGCCTGATAACAGTAATACACCAATTATTGTTGGAGTTGTATGTGGTGGTATATTATTAGTGATTATCATTATTATCGTGATATTTCTCTGTAGGCGAAGAAAACTTCAGGTGGTAAGCAAGAAACATGGTGGTGCAGAAGGTGTACTTGAACCTAGGCAACCTTCGCAGCTAACTTTCAACTCGACAAGCACACACAGACCTGGTGTAGTTATGCCCACCATATACAGTAGTAATAATAACCTAGACAATGAAGATTTAAATACTACGTATTATACTATCGATCACGATGACATTACAAATTCATGTTACATTCAACAGAATCGAACAATTAAAGAACAGACTACTTTGGAATCTGATTATTCACACATTGATCTTGATACTCATTCCATTATCGATTCTGTTAGTGGTTACGATAGTTCTTCACCAATAGTTGATTATGTCAGTCCTGATGTTAACTACAGTCTAGCACGTGACCTGAGCAGCCTGGGAGACGTTGAGACAAGCTCAGAACACCCAGATATGTATGCAAGGTTAGGAGAAGATGTAACACATATTACCAATCCATACAATATGTTGTTAAAACCGACAGAGGATTTAAAATATAGAAAACGTCTTCCAGAACCAACATCGTCTACACAATCAACTATAAAGAAAGGCTATGACAATAACATTATTCCCTCTGCTAAACTAACAGACTCTGAGACATCTAGCAACATTTATGAGAAATCACCAACAAATATTTCACTTCGTATTCCATTAGCAAAAACTTTACCGGGATATTCCGTTGTCACGAAAAGTTCCGGAAATATGTAATATTACGACCTTGACTTACAAGGTCAAGTGTACAACAGACAGTGCACATCAAAGAGCAATGCTGCACCGATACGATGGATACAAAGCAAAAACCCGGTCACGCAAAAGATGGATCTCAGAAATAACAGGGACGACGAAAGACACTATTTATGAAGTGCACACAACGACTCGTTCTAGAAATCTCTGGCAGTGAATTTACCAGTGAATGGCAATGATGGTCTGAGTTGTGGTGTGTTAGAGAGCAGTGAATTTACCAGTGAATGGCAGTGATGGTCTGAGTTGTGGTGTGTTAGAGAGCAGTGAATTTACCAGTGAATGGCAATGATGGTCTGAGTTGTGGTGTGTTAGAGAGCAGTGAATTTACCAGTGAATGGCAGTGATGGTCTGAGTTGTGGTGTGTTAGAGAGCAGTGAATTTACCAGTGAATGGCAGTGATAGTCTGAGTTGTCGTGTGTTAGTATAGAGAGCAGTGAATTTACCAGTGAATGGCAGTGATGGTCTGAGTTGTGGTGTGTTAGCATAGAGAGCAGTGAATTTACCAGTGAATGGCAGTGATGGTCTGAGTTGCGTTGTGTTAGCATAGAGAGTCTTGTCAACATCTGGATATGCGTGGTAGATACATGTACTTGTAGAGTAGGTCACTGAGTGCATGACACTGGAAGAGATGGTGTGCGACAGTTTCTTGGAAATAGTTGTGGGACAATCTTTGGTTGGATGCAATGTAAGTGAGCATTCAGGGGCACATGTTGTGGCCTATCTCAGGCAGAAAATAATGACTTGTTCTTGCCGTGTAAGGTAATTAATTACATCTTTTGAATTTGGAGTGGTCATGCGTTTAAAGAGGGTTCTGCCTGTTTTGTCAGTTGTCCATTCATTTGGCCACTTTTCCTTTTTGTTACTTCTTATTATTTGTTTAGCAGTCTTCAATGTTATTGGTCTGTCCTGTCTCAAAAGAACAGAGAAGTTGAAGCAGGGACAAAAGTGGATAACAAGTATTCTATATCTTTATTAATTAACAATTACACATTTTGTTTTACTAATTTTTATCGGAGAATTTTTATCATCTTTATATTGCAATATATAATTTATTTTTGTCTTTTGTAAATAACAGAAATAGTACAGATGAAATTTTGATCAAAATATTGCGTAATCCTTGTACAATATAGGTTGGAAAATACCAGCCTGTTACATATCTCAATGAAGTATGCTGGAGGTAGGAATGTTAACCCTTTCACCCTTTTGAACTGATACACTGGCTCGTATAATTTATTAAGATGTAGAAAGCCAGTATAAAAGTAAAATGGAGTGAGATATAGAACATACCAACGACCCGTATCAAATATTATAAGGAAACAAAAGTAGAAATATTTAGGTCATGTTTTTAGATCAGACGAAAAGAGACTAAATCGACAAGTCCTTATGTGGTCACCAGTTGGGGATAGAAAACGTGGAAGACCTAAGACCACTCTTCGAAGAACCATTCAACAAGAAAGTAAACTATTGGGATGTAAAACCATACAAGATCTCCAACTGCTAGCAACGACCGGATCACATGGAGATCTAAAACCTCTGCCCTATGTGCCGCCTTTGGCACGAAAGGAACAAACTAACTAACTAACTAACTAAAGCCAGTACACGCGCATGGTATGGTTGTTGCAGAGCAACGTGGAGCATACAGGACAACTACTTCTAGTATTCTTCTTCTGCGTTCTCACTAGATCGGGATTTCGGATTCTCTAATAAAGGCAGCCGTCTACCTCAGATTATCAGCCACGCCATACAGTTTGTCTTGGACGCTAGTGTAAGTGGGCCATCTCTTTCTTCTCAAGTCTGCATACTGGGGGCAGTTCTGTAGGATATAATACCTATGATTTCTGCTTCCCCGTTTGTGTCGACCTCTTCCAGCAGTAAGTTTTCGCCACCCTCGTGATGGTAGGCCTGACATTCTTACTGTGTGACTAAATCTCCGAGGCAGATTGGGGACCGTAGAATCCGTTATCTCATTCCTCATTGTGAGGGTCGTTGCACCAAGTTATGCGCCTTACGGCCTGGTGCATCCGTTTTCTGCAAGTATTTGTTTCGGGTTAGCATTCACTAGCGGATACGTGCATCCGATTTCAGCAAAACCTCCTTAGTCGACTCTTACGACATGCGTGGTAGGTAACAGTGGTTCTATTCTTTACACCCCAAATTTGGGCCCCGGTAACCACTCGGGCGACTTCCAGTATGAGAATGGAGATTGAGGCCGTTACTGTTGCCCTTCATTTGCTCTCTGGGAATCCATTTACTAGGGCCGTTGTTGTATCTGACTCTCAGTCACTGTTTCACAAGATCCAAAAGGTCAGATTTCGGTATGACTAGATGTCGTCTACAGAAGTTTCTAACCTCCAGAGGCTTACGTAAATCTACTGTCCTGTTCATGCGGTTGTTTGCGGTAATGAGAGAACGGACAGGGGACGTTCTTCGATCTCTGTGCAACTACCTGTTGGATGAAGAATCTAAAATAGATGTTGAATCAATCCAGTGATAGCAGTTTGGATTAACCAATTGTACAAGTAGAACTGGATGCATGATGGGCAGCATCAGTATGTATATTCTTCAATATATGGTGGGAGAGACTGGGCACCTATGGGTCTGCCCGGAGTACACTGACGTCCGTTTAGTAACCAATAACCAATAACGTAGTAACAGGGTTTATTCATTTCCTCATTTGGGGATTTGCATGACTTGAACTTAAACTCGTTTATGCTCTGTTTTAGAAGCGGACGTTCTATGCAAGTTACGCTTTTCTGGTGCATAATGTAGAACCAAAAAATATACCTATTTGATGAACACAAAAATGGAAAATAAAGACATATTTTCAAACAAGGATCCGTAATAATTTTGTTGTTTAATTTGACGTAAAAAAAAATGAAAAGCATTGTATATATTAAGAACATGAAATTACAACACTGTTGAAGATCTTCCCAGATAAAAGTTGTATCTGTGAGATGGTATGACAAACACATCGATACAAATGAGATGATGTATCTGTGAGATGGTATGACAAACACATCGATACAAATGAGATGATGTATCTGTGAGATGGTATGACAAACACATCGATACAAATGAGATGCCTGTATCTGTGAGATGGTATGACAAACACATCGATACAAATGAGATGCCTGTATCTGTGAGATGGTATGACAAACACATCGATACAAATGAGATGATGTATCTGTGAGATGGTATGACAAACACATCGATACAAATGAGATGTCTGTATGAAGAAATGAACAACGGAAGATAAACTAGAGTGTGTCACAAACTGAGATCAAATGTGGGAGTCTCTATGGCGAAGTGGGTAAGATGATTGCCTGGCGATCTGAAGGTTTTAGGTACGAATCCGAACCGAATCAGATATGAAATATTTTCTGCAGATCCCTCAGATTATTCCTGGAGCTAAGAAGTTTGTGCTTTATGCAACGATTTCTGCAGCTGGTTTGCAATTTCTGCCTAGTGGGGCGGGAGCCATATGTGAAACCCTGTGCAATGAAGTCAATCTTTCGTCTTTAGAGAAAATGAGATATAAAAGTTACTAGACATTCATTGTTTGTAACTTTTCACATCACAGACTGCATCACAGAACATCATAGACTGCATCACAGAACATCAGGAAAGAAGGTGAGAGGTAGACCATGAAAAAGATGGTTAGATGGCATAGCAGAATCCTGTCAAAGAGCAAAAATAATAATCACCCAAGCCACCAGAACAGCTCAAGACAAAAACAGAAAACCACGACACTGGGCAACAACTCGGTAGCAGTGTGACGACAAAAGAAGAAGAAGAATGAAAAGAGATCGGGTACTAGATCTAAGGAAGATCAAGAAAAAGATGGATAGACAATATCAAGACCACACTACATACACACGGATATGACACGAGTGCGACCCATCTAGCCCTAGAACGCAAATTAAAGCTCCCATCCCTACGCTTAACGGCAAGAGTGGACAGCCAACTACATCTTCCACCTAGGAATAGACAATAGTAAGTGTAAAGAGATATTCTATTTCTCTTCTTTGTCCTTCTCTGCTTTTTTGCCGTTAGGCGTAGCAGGTTTAACTGATGATCAGTTTCCGAGATAGTGCACGCTCGGTCGCCTGATATGTTGTGTTCTTCTCTGCTTCTTTTCCGTTACGCATAGCAGGCTTAACTGCTTTCATGTGTTTTAGTTTTTGCAAAGGAACATACTAACCTAAGGAAGGGAACCGACATAAGAACAAAAATAAAGGTTTTAAGAACCTGTGTTTATCCATTTGCAACATATGGATGTGAGACATGGAACATTGACAAGGCGGTGGAGATCATTAATGCATTTGAATGCACATGCTACAGAAGAGTACTTAGAATATCATGGACAGAGAAAAGAACAAATGCATCTGTTCTGCAACAGCTTGATATTAAAGAGAGTTGACTATTAAAAAGCAAAAAAGCAAGGAACATTAAACATTTCGAACACATCAAACGATATGAGTGCCTAGAGAAGATAATTTTGGAGGGAATGATGCCTGGAAGAAGAATGAGAGGAAAACCTAGAAGACGATGGGTGTAAGATGTCATTGACGATCTGAGAATGTCTGCTGCTGACGCCGGTCAACTTGCACAGAACAGAGAGTGTTTCTAGACTGCTGTCATGGAATCAAAGTTCCGGAACCGACAAGTTACTTGATGATGATACATCCATTGCTTTTAACCTTTCAAATCATAGACTCTACTTTCATGTAATCTTGACTAAACATAAATATATATATTTAATATCAATAGAAAATAATAGTAGTTATCACTTCATTTTTCTGATAATTCTCTAATGAAATTTAAATACATATAAAATGTATTCCAGTATTTTTATTGAATTTTATATATTTATTTTGAGAAATAAAATTTGTAAAGTTAAAACTGCAAGTGTTTATGCTGTTATTTTCTCTCTAATCTTAGACTGTAGTCTCCCTCCATATTATCCTACCTTATCGTGGTTGGAGGGTTTCTGTGCCTTTAGGATCCTTCAGGCTAGGTCGGTGGGAGGTCGAACTCCTGGCAGGTCTAACCAAGCCGAACAGACTGAAGATAAAAGGCCAGACCAATAGGCGGGGAGCAGGATAGGGCCTCATAAGGTGACAGCGCAGAACCCACCGGAGAGTGGTAAATGCTCTGGCTACAACCAACCCATCCCCCAGCTATGGGACAAATAGCAGTCGTCCTCTCTCTCTCTTGAGGAGAACATCCTTTTTCTTGTCTTATCTTCTACTTCTATAACACTTTCCCTTAAGTATATGGGTTTAAACTACAGTGTCCATGTAACACACCATGCATAAAAGCCTGGGTTGGTGAGTCAGGCAACAGAAAGCTCAAGTCACCTAGAGTAGAATGACTGCAAACAAACTCGGAAAGACAGATCTCGTCAGCAGGGATCTGCAACTGTCTAGAGAACTTCTCTCTTTCTTTCTTTCTCGAATCCTGTATGTCTCACAGCGTCAGGTCAGGAAGAGATTTCTAAAACGGGCCTAGTATGCGCTTCGTAGATAGTCTCTTTCGTCGCCTCTGTTATCTCTGAGGTCCATCTTTGCGTGGCCGGCCTTTTGCTTTGTACCCATTGTATCGGAGCAGCATTGCTATTTGGGGTGCACTGTCTGATGGTAATCTGCTTACGTGACCGAACCATTTAATTTGTTGTTTCTTGATGAAGTCTAGTACTGATGTTGTACCCACTTTTTCCTGATGTCTTCATTTCTCAACCGGTCTCTTCTTGTTACACCCAGCATTCTGCGTAGACACTTCATCTCTGTTGTGACTAGTTTTCTTCTATCGTTTGTTGTCAGCGTCCAGGTTTGGCACTGGTAACATAATGTGGGGAGAAAGATTGTGTTGAACATTGCTCTTTTTGTGTTCATGGTGACGTGTTTGCATCTTAAAATTGGCGCCATTTGCCCTATCATTTGGTTTGCTTTGTTGCATCTGTGTTGAATTTCATTAGTTATTCTTCCATTTGCTGAAAAATGCTCCCCAGGTATGTGAAATCTTTTGCTTGATTTAGTAGATGATTATCGATGGAGATGTTGGTAGTGTTTTCCTCTCTGGCGAATGTCATTACTTCTGTTTTGTCGATGTTAATTCTCATGTTGTATTCGTTACATGCTAACTGGAGTCTGTTGATGTGTTGTTGTAGCTGTTCTTCTGTTGTTGATATGATTGCCTGATCGTCTGCAAAAGAAATTCATTTAAGAGTTCTCCGAGGTTGTTTCCTTCGCTGGTGTTAGCTATTTTACAAATGTGGTCAATGTACGTGATGAATAGCAGCGGGGATAGTACGCAGCCTTGTCTTACTCCTGACCCTACGTGAAACTTTTCTGATAATCCTGTATTTGTTCTAATCGTACATTGGCTGTCAGTATAAATGTTCTTGCAAAGGTTGATTAGGTGTTCATTAACCCCATAGGTTGTTAGTATTTTCCACAACTTGTGCCTATCTACGCGGTCGAACGCTTTTCCTGATCTACAAATGCAACGTGTAAATGTTTGTCGGATTCGATAGTCCTTTCTACTAACTGTCTGAGGGCGAATATTGCGTCTGTACAGCTTTTGTTCTTCCTGAATCCCATTTGGGAGTCATTAAGCTGTGGCTCGATGATGTGGCGGAGCCTTTTCTCAAGTATTTTGCAGAATATTTTCCCAGTGTGGCTCAGTAGCGCTATGCCTCTATACTTTGTACAGTCCCTCTTGCTACCTTTCTTCTTCCAGATGGGAACAATTGTAGCATTCCTCCAATCTTCTGGTGTTTCTTGTGTGATCCAGACTTGGTTGAATAGTCTATGGAGCCAGCTGATTCCTACCTCTTTAGTTGCTTTGATTAGGTCGGCCGGGATATTGTCTGGGCCTGGTGTTTTATTAGGTGGGGCCATATTTACAGCATTTCTGATCTCTGATAGTGTTATGCTTGGTTCTACTTCTGAAGTTACATTTACTGTGAGTTCTTGAGTGTTCGGTTGGTCCTCTTGTTGAAGGTTGAGAAGTTCACTAAAGTATTGTCGCCATCTGTTCATTATCATTTTGGATCATTAAGAGCTTGGCCGTTTTCATCGTTAATAATTTCAGTTGGGTCATATTGTTCTTGTCTTTCCCGCATAGCTTTAATTTTCTTGTAAAAATGTCTTGTTGAATTTTTGTAGTCTGAATTTAATGTTTCGCCATAATCTTGCCATGCTTGTATTTTAGACTTCTTTATTATCTCCTTGGCTTGTTTTCTAGCTGTTCTATACTCAGTGAGGTCGTTTTGATGTTTGTTTTTGCCCATAAGTTGTATCTGTGTTTTTCTCCTTTACCGCTAGTTTTACTTCGTCATTCCACCAAGTTGTGCTTTTTGGTCGGGTACCTCTGTATTTTGCTGTTCCACATGTTTCTTTGGCTGCTTCTAATAAAGTTCTCTTAAATACTGTCCATTCTTCTTCTACTGACTTGCTTTCTTCAGTTAGTTTAACAAAATTATCTGTGACTCTTTGTAGATATGACTCTTGTGTGTTGACATCTGTTAATTTATTGATTTTGATTATTTCTTTTGTAGTTGTGTGTTGCCCTCTGGTACTCTTCTTGTGTGTTCTGATATAACTAGAGAACAACCTCAAAAAAGATGTCCTCAGAAACGGAATGTGTCAGCCGTTATTGGCAGGGAGGAATCGACACATACGAACAACATACTGTAGTCTACATACTTTAAACATTCTAAGGTTCTAAGACCGAACGAAAAAGAAGGAGGACTTGTGCGTGAGGCCAGCAACCTCACTACAAGAAACTTTAAGAGCTACAGAAACTTGCTAGAAATGGACGCTCTAGGGAAACGCTGAAACGAGCTTTGCTGAGAGAGGTAGAAAATATTGGACTCAATTCCTTGGAAGAGATTGAGCGAGCAGTCCAGGACAGAGCGGTAGGGAGAAATTACCTGCAAGCCTACTGTAACGTACAACGGTACAAGAGGAATATAAACAATACGACATTTAATTTCTGGACGAGGTCAGACAATATCATTTCTCTAAAAATAGAATCTCAGATAACAATGACGGCAGAAAATCCAGCACTAAAGTTCATGTCTTCTGTTTTCTTGGGGATAGGTTAAATTTACAGAGCTTTGATTCATAATCATAAGTGGCATCGGGGATCCTCGCCGGTGCTACGGAGATCGTGCTCTGCCACTGAGATCTTCCTGTGTAAGAAAGAGATCGGATCAAAAGTGTTATTCATCTAAATGCAATATTGATGGTCATATCAATCAATCAATTAATCAATCACTCAAACCAATAGCTTGCCATGAACATAATTAGCAGTAAGGGGATGTAATTGACTAATTTTGCTGATATATATCCTGAAGATAACTCTGTTACTTTAAATATTATTTTTTTGTTCTCTCGCTATGAAATCAGGTGTGGTCATTGTGGCTAATATGACCATTCTGGCTGATTTTTGCGTGAAGACTTGCCTACCTTATCACCATTGTCCCTACTCATTCAGTCAAGTCTTATTTCGACGTTAAAGGTCGAATTAAGTAGTATAACATAAGACAAGGGACACAACTAAGTATTTGATGTCTATTAGGTTCATGAAATAATTCCTGTTCTTAGTTTTTTCGTTTTGAGTCGATTTTCAAAAGACACATTTTGGCTGAAATCGGATGCACATGTCCTAAATGTGTAAAAGTCAATGTGTTTAGGGGCCTACCAAACTAATGTGCAACGTATACACACACGTTTTGGGCAAAGATCAAACATATCACAAAGAGTGATTAAAATTGGTTGTAAAGAAAAATAGCAAAGAGGAAGAGAAAAGACACCTTCAAATTCGACCAGATAAACAGATTACCAACAGACAGTGATCCTCAAAGAGCGATGCTGCTCTGATACAGTGGATACAAAGCAAACAGCCGGCTACGCAAAAGATGGACTCAGAGACGACAGTAGGACACTGTTTCTGAACCGCACACAAAATCATGTTCTAGAGATCTCTTCTTATCCTGACGCTGCCAGGCAAAACAGGATTGGAGAAAGAAAGAAAGAAGAAGCCTTCAAGTTGTGGTATGTGCTCAAATGTTTTTTCTATTTAATTTATCAATTGCATAATGTTGTTTTTGTTTGTTTAGTGTTGATTTTCATATTGTTTTAGGCCCGAATGGTTACAGGGGGCCTAAATTGGGGTGTAAAGAATAGAACCACTGTTACCTGACGCGCATGTCGTAAGAGATGCCTAGGGAGGTTGGTGTGGGGCTAGTTACACCACACCGTAAAAAACACTAGATGGCTACAGAACGGAGAGCGAACCGAGAAACGCTTCCTGAAACCGGACACATCGCCGAAGGATAAGCACTAGAACTCCAAATGGTGCTGAAAATGTGACGTAAAACACACAAATGCTAAGGCTGCATGAATCAGATTTCCACATGAATAGAATTTATGGGGAGGTCTGAGACATCGGTCTGGGCGGTGATGGCGATAGAGAGATATTGTTTTATATTTCTACTTTTGTTGTTTCCCTTTCGTATATTATTTCCGCTGTTGATCTCTACGGCGTAGAGGTTAAGTGCTCGCGTCTCGTTCTAAAGGTACTGGGTTCGCTCCCTCGTGGAACCATCGTGATTCCTTTCAGAGATCCTTGATCTTCTTCTTCCGCGTTCGTCCACTATGAATTCAGGCGTAGCCATGGCACTTAGTGTAGCGCTTCTGACTGATATTTACGTGATAGCCTGCTTACCGTTTTATAGGTCTCCTGGCCATACAGACGGGGCTCCTCCAACTTCATAGGTAAGACTTGATCTCAGTATAGGTGAGATTGAGTTCCTAATCCTATCGGAGACGGACGATAAAAAGTAGGTTCCAGTGTTCATGTTGAGCACGTAAAAGAACCATATCAGTTAATATTCGAGAATTGCGGGCTGGAAAGTCACTGCCCATGCAAAAATTCATTAGAAAAATTCAAAAACAAAATTCCTACAAAAATGTTCACCATCTTCTAAATTACATCGGGGACCCTCGCCGGTGCTACTGCATTCGTGCACTGCCGTTGAGATCTTACTCATGGTTACTCATCTAAGTGCAATGATGATTGTACTATCAATCAAGCAATCAATCATCTTTTCCATATTGAACTAAAGGCTTACCAGACAACGTATAATGCATGTAAGTATTCTACATCTACAAGTCATCATCAGGTGCCGTGCCGGCTGGCGTAGGCAATCATCGATCTCCACAAATCTCTATCTTTGGTGTTTGCTATCAACTCATATGTGGCTGCTCTACCGTGCCGTGAAGTCGGGCTATCCAAAATTGTATCTCTCTGTCTCGTCTACCCTCGATTTTACCGGTTGTCACATTGTGCTCTAAACCCCCTCCCTTTCTCATCACATTCCTCTAAATAAAGATGAATGTCTCCTTCTTATATTGATGATAAGTTTTCTCTACACGTAACATTGATCATTACAACAATTGTAACCACAAAAATTGGTGTCAGCATTCAAACGTACGAATGTTTATTTAAATAAAGCCGAAGGATTGACTTCATTGCACCAGGTTTTACCATACCGCTCGGTCCCTCTCCGCAGAACTGGACGCCACCTGCCGAGAGTATTGCACAAAGCACGAACTCCGTAGCTCCAGCAACAATCCTAGGGTCTCTGGAAAAATTGCACTCGTGAACAGAATGGCGCGGTCCGCAGTCGAACCGACAACCTTCGACTCACAATATAAATCTTCTACATACAAATGAATGCACACATATAGATTTACATATTCTTGAAGCAATTTGGGTATTCATGTCAAAGTGAT
Source organism: Arion vulgaris (assembly GCA_020796225.1). NCBI lineage: Eukaryota > Metazoa > Mollusca > Gastropoda > Stylommatophora > Arionidae > Arion > Arion vulgaris. The sequence goes on from CM036772.1 coordinate 8,471,743, forward strand.
TCATTTCGGTTTTTTTTGTTTGTTTTCGTTTTCAGGTTCTAATTGAACCCCGTTGGTCAGTTCACGGCTGCAATATTTGTTCTGAGGAAACCTAGGATTGTTACTGGAGCTGGGAGGCTCATATTTTGTTGTATAATTACCACAATAACAAAACTGAAGATGTAGAATGGCTATACATGTGACCAGTAATACAAGGATTCTTCACAATGTGCGACCTATCCATCGCCAGTGTCTCTTTATTAGCTTTATTTCCACTGGTATCTGCTTATTTCTTTCTCTGAGTTCCTCGTTCATAATCTTATCATACCATCTCAGTCCCTCTATTCTACGTATACATTCATTTATGAAGGTCTGCAGTTTTCTGGTGGTTTCTTTTGTTGTCCTCCATGTTTCCGAGCCATAAAACAGTACTGACTTCACTTTTGAGCCTAATTTCATGGCACGGATAAATTTCAATACGTCAGCTGATAATCAGATGCTCAAGACAGATGGTTGTGACGATCAAGAATTGCTTACGCCAGCCAGCATGGCCGATGATAAAGACGATTGTGGTCAATATGATAATGATGATCATGATGATGATGTAGATGATAATGATGATATTGCCATAAGTAAAATAAATAGAGGTAATATTGATTGATTGACTGATTGATTTATTGATTGATAGGACCATCATCATTGCACTTCGGTAAGTAACCATGTGTGCTCCGATTTCTTTCCTACACACGAGATCTCACCGGCAGTGCACGAACTCCGTAGCACCGGTAAGAGTCTCCGATATAGTTTAAAAGTGATGACAATAATGAGATTAAGATAAAGTGCATGAATATGATGATTGTAACTGTGATGGAATTTCACATCATGATGGAAGTAAGTGATTTATTAATTAATTCATCATTGAAAAATACATTAAACTGTTGACATATTCTGTATACTTGACTCTCCATTGTGATGAAATTCTGTGTGGATTTTTAACTGTTGTTCACCGTTTCTAATTATAGTTTCAGTTGAATGGGAATTTCCAATAACGTAGGCATCGTTTGAGTTTGGTCGATTTTGCAATCGCAACAGATGTCTCCGAAAGAGAAATCCAGAAGCGACAAGACCAACCGTAACAACAATACTGACAACAACAGCAATAATAATATGGGTTTTGTCGTGATGATCATGGTGTTTATCGCCGTTATGATTGTCATCATCATGATCATCATTCAACTTTTGTGTACTGGGTCGTGGTTCACCTACAGTTGATGTAACAGACATTGAAGAAGTAGGTTGTCCGGTGATAAGGTCAGCTTTTTCACCCGATGAATCCTGAATGTTCTCACTACAAGATGAAGTGCATGGCTCAAAGTCGGGGACAGTCGTGTTGTAAAGTAGGGATTCCTCGGGAGAGTTAAATCTGATTCCAACACAGGTAGAATCAACTGACGACTTTTGTCGGAAATGAAACATCTGTATTGCTAGAGCACTGCCACATGTGCTGACATTTGCAACTAGTCGTGTACAGATAACATTTCGATCATATAATTTAACAATGCAGGTAAAGATATTTGAATACTCTCGAGAAGTTTTAAGTAGATTCGGTGTATCAACAGCAACAATACGTAAACTATCAGTCTCATTGTGACGTTTGATATCCCTTGTGACATTTGCTGTGCATGTGTATGCTTCACTATTCGCCATACATGTATACAATCTGTGAATACAGATACAATGATAAACATATGTGATAATAAATGACACTATGTTTGATCTAATACTTAACAAAAATTAGGTAATTTCAATCATAATATTATCTAAAAATTTTTATCAGCAAATGTTATCATTGAGGAAGATTTTCCATCAATCATACGTTCCTCTTAATCTATACCGACTCGACATGTATTGTATATGCAAATTCTAACTCGTCAAAGTCCCAACGATGACCTCTATTTTATGCATAATCAATCTGACATACCTAGGACATGGAATAGCTAACAAATCAGCAAACACAGTTATCAAGCTTACCTAATTAATATGGGAGTAATTTTTTTTACACAATTTGTGTCTTCCTGGTACTCTAAAAATAGGATAGATCGTGGACACTAGGGTTAAACTTCGAAGTGACGTAAGACTCGCGTCATTCATTATCTTCGCTATTTACGTTTCAAATGATGTACTCAATAACGTTGACAAAAGATAATTAATTTGTCAGAGCTTAAAACCGAAAGACTGACTGTATTGCACCGGGTTAAACTCCATATGACTCAGTCCTCCGTAGAAATAGCATGTCACCTGCCGAGAGTATTGCTCAAAGCATGAACTTCATAGCTCTGGCAACAATTCTATGAGTCTTTGGAAAAAACTGCACACGTGAACAGAACGACGCGGTCCGGATTCGAACCCACGACCTTCGACACGAAAGACAAGGGTTTAACCACTTAACCACAGAGACCTTGTCAGAGATATGGTCGGGGAAGAAAACTTAAAGGATTTCGTTGAACACGTATTCCAAGCAAGTTCAGAAAAGATGTATAATGTACAGTTGATGTCTGGCAAATAGTAAGCGGTGTTCACCTTTATCCAATAATACCGATACAAGTTCAAGATAAAAGTAGCCCGATTGACAAATCAAAAGTTGCCAGTTACACATTGCGTTTTGACTTATTACTATTTAAACCGGTTCTGACTAGCTCGTACTACGTCCCATTGGTTCATCGTCCCTTCCCGCACCATAATTACACAAAATTGGCATATACTACGTCATAACTGAACCATCTCATTTTCATAAATATGTGTCATATTGGCTACCTTCACGTGCTACTTTTATCTTGAACACCCTTTGGTAACAATAGTAGCTGAAGGCGGCAAACCGTTTGAAATATATAAAATTATATACCCCTTTTCATCTCTACAGACGGTCATTTGGCAAGTGTGTAGCTGTAACAAATTCTGAGTTTGTGCTTGTCTCTCTTATCGTCAAGCTCATCTCCAACTTTCTCTTAGAAACTCTGTCTGAACTCTATCTAAAGTAGAAGAATGTTTAGAAACTCTGTCTGAACTCTATCTAAAGTAGAAGAATGTTTAGAAACTCTGTCTGAACTCTATCTAAAGTAGAAGAATGTTTAGAAACTCTGTCTGAACTCTATCTAAAGTAGAAGAAAGCTTAGAAACTCTGTCTGAACTCTATCTAAAGACAAAGAAAACTTAGAAACTCTGTCTGAACTCTATCTAAAGACGAAGAAAGCTTAGAAACTCTGTCTGAACTCTATCTAAAGTAGAAGAAAGCTTAGAAACTCTGTCTGAACTCTATCTAAAGTAGAAGAAAGTTTAGAAACTCTGTCTGAACTCTATCTAAAGACAAAGAAAACTTAGAAATTATGTCTGAACTCTATCTAAAGTAGAAGAAAGTTTAGAAATTATGTCTGAACTCTATCTAAAGTAGAAGAAAGCTTAGAAATTATGTCTGAACTCTATCTAAAGACAAAGAAAACTTAGAAATTATGTCTGAACTCTATCTAAAGTAGAAGAAAGTTTAGAAACTCTGTCTGAACTCTATCTAAAGTAGAAGAAAGTTTAGAAACTCTGTCTGAACTCTATCTAAAGACAAAGAAAACTTAGAAATTATGTCTGAACTCTATCTAAAGACAAAGAAAACTTAGAAACTCTGTCTGAACTATATCTAAAGTAGAAGAAAGTTTAGAAATTATGTGACACAAAATAACAGTTCACATACTTTAAAAAGTAGTCATCATAAAAATTAATTTGAATCCACTTGATGTCTGTTTTTCCAGTTTGTAGCCTCATAGACATTTGAGATGATGCTGCTGCTGTGACAAGTAGCATGTAGTGGGCAAAAATTGACATCATCAGTTGTACTGTCCTTGTTGCTAATTGAAAGAAAGATAAGATTTTAAGATAATATTTTATTGTTTGATTAGTATTATCGACATTGTATTGTTGCTGTATATTGTTATTGTTTTTGTATTTTGTAAAACTACAGTGGAAGACCGAGAGATAAGTGGGAGGAAACTTTAAGAAATGGACAGGTTACAGTCTGGCAGTGTGCAACACCAAGGCGAAAGACAGAGGATGCTGAGATTCATTGCAGCCAACCTTCGATGTGGAGACGGCACCTGATGATGATGAAAACTACAGTACGGGGTCAAAGTCGCAAAGGGACAACGTCGCACAAGGATTAGTGAGCTGGTACTAACCAAGATCCTACCCCACTTCCACATGGTGACCATGGAAACAGACAATGGTTTCTGTCTGGCTAAGCGGGTAGGGATCGAAGGAGAGCTACTCTGGTATAAGTAGTGATGCAGACGTAGTAACGTTGGATGAGATCAACTCGCAACACAGGCGAGCGGAGTCCTAGAGTGACTATTAACGCACATCTTCCGGCCGATGGAAAAAGCCTGAACGGATAAACATAAATGGGATGAGGGGTGCATCCAGACAAGAGACGTGGACTCAAGTGGAGTAAAACTTGGACACGAGATGAGTTGCACGTGGGTCCACATAGGGCAAAACACGGAGCCCTGAGGTGGGGGCCCGAGTTGAGATCGGTGTCCGGACAGGTTAGAGGCATGGTAAATGTGTGCACGGTGAGAACCAATAGACACAGTGAGCAGGCACCAAAGCAGAGTGAACATGCTTGCGGACGATGCACGGCTGTGCTCACCGGTGGAGCAGACGTGCACGCCTCTGATGGTGGAGCGACGAGGGGATGAGGCAGGCGTGGGGGTGAGCGGGCCACCCAAATGTGCAGAAAGACTGGAAAGCCCAGCAGAAGCTTGAATCCAGTGCGCGTTGCCGCCCGCAGGGAACTACTACAGCCTTGTAGTTTGATTTGGAACAATCAAATGCTAGCGGTGTAAACTGTACACAAAACTGGACGGCAGGCAAACTAAGTAGTCCAAATAAAGACTGGTAACTTGGACAGATGACGCTCAACAACCCGGGAGGGTTGGTTGTTTAAGGGTCGCTACCCTAAAAGAAAAAAGCAACCTGTTGCCTCGCAGGTCGGCTGGGGACAGTCAGAGACTAACGGAGAGCGAACCCAGTAAATGCTGATTGAAATCGGACACGTCGCCGAAGGACAAGCACTAGAGCTCCGAATGGTACTGAAGGTGTGACGTAAAACAAGTGTTCTTGGCAAAGCTGTTTATATATTGCAATAAGAATGATCAAAATGGCCGAAAAAGAACGATCGAGAGAGAGAGAGAAAGTACAGTACTTTGTTTTTACGTGTTTCGCTATTGTTTGATCAGAAGATGGACGAGTAAATATTTGTTAATGGTTATTGGTTACTAAACCGACTTCATTGCATTCAAAGCAGATCCATAGATGCTCAGTCTACTCTAACAGATATCGAAAGGCATGCATACTGCTGCATTCCGTGACTCGCTGGTTAAACATACTCCTCTCTGTGCCCGTCAGACATCCAATTCTACTTGTTCAACGGGTAATTCAAACTCCATAGACTGCTGGATTTATTCAACGTCTAGTTTAGTGTCTTCATTCAACAGGCAGTTGTGAAGAGACCGAAGAACATCCACTTTATACAGCATCAAATACCTGACATTAGATGCTGTTGATGCAATCCTGTCTGATCTCTCATTGCGGCAAACACCCGCATGACCAGGACAGTAGATCTACGTTAGGATCTGGAGATTAGAAACACAATATGTAAAAGATAATCTTCTCTTCCACCATTTACTTCTTTATAGAGTTGAGGTGGAAATGTAATGATCTTGTGTGTGTTTGTTTTAAGGCACTTTGTAAGCTGTTCTGAATTATGTTACGACTGTTCTTGATGCCGTTGATGCATCTTTTGCGCCGTCTTCTTTCTCTGTACTCGATATAATTTGTAAGTGCGGTTCCTTGTTATAGACAATACCAGGGCATTCTTTTCAGGTGTCCAAACCATTTAATCTGTTATTCTTTTATGAATTGCGTTACTGGTTTGGAGTAGAACATGACGGAGACGACAATTGTAATATCTGTCTACACCTATAGAAAGATGACGTAATTGTGAATTGTGCTTTCAACCAGATAAAAACTCTAGGACATCAAAGTTAATATAGAATCACCATCAATCATCAAATAGCGTGTCCTGAACAGAACTTTGTAGCCCTAATAGTCTTTCGGAAGTTCTCTCTCTCGTAGGTCACATGCACCGCCTCAGCAGCCGTCATGCTCAAATCATCAGGTAAATCCTGAATCCATCTGTTCCGTGTCTTAAACGTCTCCTCTTTGCTGGAATGCCTCTTTTCCTTACGGTCTTCTCCAGCCCTTCATGTCTTTCTATATGTCAAAAATATTTCAATTTTCTCATTCTTATTTGTAGCATCAGCCAGTTTTATTTTAATCGCAATATTGTTTTAGAGATCACCTGATTTGAGTGTAGGTGAGATCGAGTTCCTCGTCCTATCGGAGACGGACGATAAAACTAGGTCCCGTGTTCAATTTTAGCACGTAAAAGAACTCAAGGCTGTTCAAAATCTAGAATATCGGGCTGGAAAGCCACTGACGCAAAATTCATTACAAAAGTTTTAAAATAAAATCACTACAAAATATCTTCACCATCTTTTAAATAACATCCGAACTCTCGCCGGTGCTACGGAGCTAGTACAATGCCTGCTGAGATCTTCCTGTGTCAAAAATTAGATCGGAGCACGTATCGTCACTCACCGAAGTGAAATGATGATTTGTTCAATCAATCAATCAATCAATCAAACATCTTTGCAAATGACACACTATGAGAAACACTGATAAGTCTCGGTATCCTAACAATGTCCTCTCCACGCACTGCTCTCTATCTAACATAAATAGAATGGTACCAATTTATCTAGTACTTCACTACAAACACCAGACCATCCCTACTGACATACAAGTAGCAGTCGACATACTCCAAAACTGAGAAACATACTACTTTTGTACCTCCACTTGAAGCTAACGACACAAAACGGGACCTATGAACAATGAACTATGACTCCTCAAACTTACTTACAATGATGATAATTTCCCACTAATACTACCATAACTACTACATATATATTTACAATATATATTTACAATATATATATATATGTATATAAAAATATATGGTCTTTTTCGTCTTTACAGACGGTCAATTGAAAAGTGTTTTACTGTGACAACTTCTGAGTTTTCGTTTTCTCTCTTGTCGTTCAGCTCATACATAAGTCTCTTCTCAAAGACTCTGCGCCCTTGCGCAATATCGCTTTCCACTCAGCTCTGTCATCAGCTAGTTTTCTCCATGTGCTGGGACCTATAGAAATGTTCTTCATTGAGGCTTTGCAGACATCTTTATATCTGAGCAGTGGTCTGTCCTGGTGCCTCTTCCTCCGAAAGTTCACCGAACAACATTTGTTTTGATATGCGAAACATGTCCATTCTTCTCTCATGCCACAACATCTTAGTTACCCACTGCGGAGCATGCCCATGATGGAAGGCAGGTTTACCGTAATATATATATTAGGTGGCGTTGGCCTAGGGGTTAGTGACTCTGTCTATTAACCCGACGTTCTGAGTTCGAATCACGCTGCGGACAGTTTGCTGGCAAATTGTTTCCTTGATTTTAACAAAGGACGATGGCGCCACCCGTTCACAAAGCAATGGCAAACTACTGAACGTATAAGTGTGCCTAGAAAATCAACGACTTGTTTACTGTTGATGCGAACATGTCACTTCTCTATGCCACAATTTAGTTACATGGTCCCTGATAGATTTGATATATATATATATATATATATATATATATATATATATATATATATATATACAGTAGATCGACTTCGTTAAGAAAAAAGTGACTTTATTAGCAATTTAGCTATTGAAATAATGTTCCAAGAGAGGATATTGATTATGTTGTAGCTACAACAACCAGTGTGTTGCACGAGTTTACTGTTCTGTACACGGAAGAAATCGGTAGTGGAAGAGCTACCACGTTTGATAAATAAGGCATTCATGTTTATTAAATGGAGATAAGCACACGGAATTTTTTTAAGAACCACAGAGGAAGCAACGGAAGTAACGAATATGATCAACAAATAAACATGGTACAGGTATTAAGAGTTTCCGAAAAAACAAATAGACAAACACATGACTCGAACCACTTACCCTAGTCCTTACGACACCAATCGCCTAGCCTAGCAATACGAGCGTTTTTACGAACACAACTCATCCTAGCCTAGCAATACGAGCAGTTTTTACGAACACAACCTCATGGCTCATTGGTTGTGTTCGTAAAAACGCACGTATTGCTAGGCTAGGCGATTGGTGTCGTAAGGACTATGGTAAGTGGTTCGAGTCCCGTGTTTGTCTATTTGTTTTTTCGAAGCTCTTAATACCTGTACCATGTTTATCTGTTGATCATTAAATGAAGATATCGAAGCCTGTTCAAATATTAAGCTGCTACTGACCAAGCAACTACAATGATTCTAAACTAAACTGATCGAAGAGAAGACAGGCTGGAACGCTCTGCAACCACATCAGAGGGTCAGCTATGGACAGAGCTAACACTCTGAAAGCATGGAGTGCGGTTGCAGAGAGAAATTTCATTGAAATCAATCCACGTCAACTGCTAGATTGCGAGAGTTTGGATTGAAGATTACAGTGGCTAGGAAAAAACTGCGCAACTAGTATATTAGTATTCTCATCAATCAACATCGAACTGGTACGGTCAGTCGCTGGACGCTGTTTGAGACATTACGAAGGAGGTCGGAGTACCTATGGACATGTACGGAGTGCAATAAAGATATTCCAAACTGAAACCATACTGGTTCTATTGAGTTTTCAAACTGAACGTTAGATTCCTTGGAGCGAAGCTCAGAAAACTATCCTAATAGGTCTGAAGTGGTATAAGATCTAACTTTAAAGTACGGGGAAGAGCTAAAGAAAGATGGATATACAATAGTGCAGACATTTTTCAAGAGTTGAAAATCTGATTTCGAGTACGGAAGACTAAGAATCATAGTGAAATATGGACTGACAACATTGCAAATATAACATAGTCGTTCAATAAATAGTTTAGAGAATGGGTAAGAACATGAGAAATATGGAGCGACAACACAGCATACCTCGTATCGCAACGCATGCAACACAGCATACCTCGTATCGCAACGCATGCAACACAGCATACCTCGTATCGCAACGCATGCAACACAGCAACCTTCTTTGTTGAAGAAAAAAAAATGAATAAAATCGTTGGACAGAAAAAGAACGGCGAATGTTTGTTGAGAACCTATCAAGGAGAAGAAGTAGAAAAAGTAGAACACCAACAAAATCATACGAATCTATTATTATTGGCATTAGAATAAACCTTAAATATAATAAAAATAAAGAGAAATATTATTTCACTACTTACCCTAACTCTCTTTTATTTCTTAAATTACACGTTCATATTTTTAAATATCACATTCCAAATCAATTTAACAAAAACTTTACGAAACAAACTAACTTCAAACATCCCGTCCGGGTAGTAAGACCAACCTACAATTATTTAACTATAACTTAATATCTATACACAGTATTTTATATTCTCCAGTATAATTCGGGCAGCTTTTTTTTTTTTATTTTTAGATAAGAGGGCATTTTTGTTGATACGGTTGGTAGTTGTGTAGTTGGAGATTACCAAAATTTTTAAAAAGCACTTACTGATACCATGGGTACAGAGCAACCTGCATATTTGTCTCGTTTTCTGGACATGTTCATGATAAGTGCGTTCTTTGTCACGTTGTTACAATGGCTACTTCGCAGTATTGTTATCGTACTGGTGATAACAAAGAAATGTTACGATTAAATGGCAGTGTTTATATCTCTCCTATAAAGAGTTTTGATTATCTTGGTTCAATGCAAACAAGTGATGGAAATCTTGGATCAATGCAAACAAGTGATGGAAATCTTGGTTCAATGCAAATAAGTGATGGAAATCTTGGTTCACTGCAAACAAGTGATGGAAATCTTGGTTCAATGCAAACAAGTGATGGAAATCTTGGTTCACTGCAAACAAGTGATGGAAATCTTGGTTCAATGCAAATAAGTGATGGAAATCTTTGTTCAATGCAAACAAGTGATGGAAATCTTGGTTCACTGCAAACAAGTGATGGAAATCTTGGTTCAATGCAAATAAGTGATGGAAATCTTGGTTCAATGCAAACAAGTGATGGAAATCTTGGTTCACTGCAAACAAGTGATGGAAATCTTGGTTCAATGCAAATAAGTGATGGAAATCTTTGTTCAATGCAAACAAGTGATGGAAATCTTGGTTCACTGCAAACAAGTGATGGAAATCTTGGTTCAATGCAAATAAGTGATGGAAATCTTGGTTCAATGCAAACAAGTGATGGAAATCTTGGTTCACTGCAAACAAGTGATGGAAATCTTGGTTCAATGCAAACAAGTGATGGAAATCTTGGTTCACTGCAAACAAGTGATGGAAATCTTGGTTCAATGCAAATAAGTGATGGAAATCTTTGTTCAATGCAAATAAGTGATGGAAATCTTGGTTCACTGCAAACAAGTGATGGAAATCTTGGTTCAATGCAAATAAGTGATGGAAATCTTGGTTCAATGCAAACAAGTGATGGAAATCTTTGTTCACTGCAAACAAGTGATGGAAATCTTGGTTCAATGCAAACAAGTGATGGAAATCTTGGTTCACTGCAAACAAGTGATGGAAATCTTGGTTCAATGCAAACAAGTGATGGAAATCTTGGTTCAATGCAAACAAGTGATGGAAATCTTGGTTCACTGCAAACAAGTGATGGAAATCTTGGTTCACTGCAAACAAGTGATGGAAATCTTGGTTCAATGCAATAAGAGAATGTCACTGCAACAAGTGATGGAAATCTTGGTTCAATGCAAACAAGTGATGGAAATCTTGGTTCACTGCAAACAAGTGATGGAAATCTTGGTTCAATGCAAACAAGTGATGGAAATCTTGGTTCAATGCAAACAAGTGATGGAAATCTTGGTTCAATGCAAACAAGTGATGGAAATCTTGGTTCAATGCAAACAAGTGATGGAAATCTTGGTTAAATGCAAACAAGTGATGGAAATGGAATGAAGGAAATGAAAAGAAGTATAAACATGACCTACAAAAATTAAACAACTAAAAACAATATGGAATGGAACTGATAAGAATATAAAGATCAGAATACAAAGAGCGTGCATATTCCCAGTGCAAGTTATGGGTGAAGCATTGTCATTTCTTCTTCTTCTTCTGCCTTCTCACTAGATTGGGATTTCGGATTCTCTAATAAAGGCCGCCGTCTGCCTCAGTTTATAGCCACGCCATACAGTTTGTCTTGGACGCTGGTGTAAGTGGGCCACCTCTTTCTTCTGAGGTCTGCATACTGGGGGCAGTTCTGTAGGATATGTTATCTGGTGTTCCCATGCCTTTGCTCCCGTGTGATCTCCCGCAGTTATCTTTGGCCACCATCGTGGTGGTGGGTCCGACATTCTTACTGCGTGGCTAAATCTCCGAGGCAGATCGGCAACCGTAGAATCCGTTATCCCATTCCTCATTGTGAGGGTCGTTGCACCAAGTTATGCGCCTTACGGCCTGGTGCATCCGTTTTCTGCAAGCATTTGTTTCGGGTTAGCATTCCCTAGCATTGTCATTTAAAGTAGAACGGTACATTAGAGGGTCAAATACTTTAATTTCCATCACAGAATCAAACAATTATGGGTTTAGTATAAATATGAACCAAACAATTTTTTCCACATTTTGACCTCATTAATTATGCAAATTAGCTATCCAATATGGCCGCTTAAATAGCATAAATTATACATATTTTTCAAACATCATAACTATGGTATTTATAACAAGATCTGACTGAAACTTGACAAATTACGAGTCTCTGTGGGCACTGTGGAGGCTAGATGCTCATCTCTCGAGCCAAAGATACCCTCGTTGATCCATCGGGATATGTTTCCAGAGATCCCTGATCTCAGTGTAGGTGAGATTGCATGACTAATCCTATCGGAGACGGACGATAAAAACGTAGGCCTCATGTTCAATTTGAGCACGTAAAAGAACCATTGACAATTCAAAATCGAGAAGAGCAGGCTGGAAAGCAGATGTCATGGCAAAGTTCACTAGACATTATTAAAATATAAAATTCCTACAAAAATATGTTTACCATCTTCAAAATTACTTTGGGTACCCTCGCCGGTGCTACGGAGTTTGCGCACTGCAGATGAAATCTTCCTGTGTAAGAAAGAGATCGGAGCACACATGGCTGCTCACCAAAGTGCAATGGTGATGGTCATATCAATCAATCAATCAATCAATCAAATTGATTCTTAATACACAGATAACATGATCTGCAACTTTGACATCGCTAACGGATTTTAAATGAATTTGTACAGCTTTAAAACGTTTTTAATGTACTATAACAGTTAGGCATGAACGATATATGTTTTGAATATAGTTTACATGAAGATTATCATACATGGACAGAAGAGACATATAGATATTGCAGATAACTCAAAATTTTAAAATTGACTGATGCTACAACATCGAATAAGAAAATATAAGTATTTTGGACATAAAAGACATGAGATTAAGGCCATCATGGAAGGAGCATCTGCGGGAAAAACATGAGGAAGACCAGGAAAAGGGTTCAGGATGAAATCTAGGATTTAGATGACATCTGTTGACATTCGTCCCATGAAAAAAATTCCAAGACTTAGGCTGCAGTTCTCCTACAAACTATGCAATCTGTTTCTTTGTGTTTGAGTTCAGACAATCCAAACTGTTTCTTCACTGTTCCTATTGATTGTGTTATAGCTGTAGAGCTATCTACAATTGATTGATTGATTGATGGATTGAAAAACATCATCATTGCAGTAATAACATGTGTGCTGGATCTCTTTCTCGAAGCCATTCTTGCTCACAGTAGCACCGACGGTTCCCGATGTAATTTTGAATGAATTTTTGTATCTTCCACTTTGTGCTTTTCGATAATTTTCAAGGCGCTTTCAGTCTACTCTTCTGTTTGAACTGCAAGATTCTTTTCGTCTCAAATAATACGGAATACGTTTATCGTCCGTCAATCAGGAGTTCTTCAGCATACAATGCGAAGGTTTTGAACATTTGTGATAACAGAAATTCAGTGAAGAGATCTTGAAGACAGGAAGATGTTGGATGGTTGACATCATGGTTCGAAACAAGATCGACATCAGAACGTTACATGCCGGGCAGAGAGTTGTGGAAAATATACGCTGCCGGTACATATCATTGTTTCACTGAGTAACAAAATATTAAAATTACGTAAAAATGACACAATTAGTTATTAGTTTTTTCTTCACAAAGTTCGTTTTACATAGAAGTTTTAATCTCCATTGATACTTCTCTTTAGCAGTTGGAATCTTATGGTTTACATCCCAATAGTTTACTTTCTTTTTGGGATGTTCTCAAGGGGCTTGGTCTTCGTATTTTCAACTGGTACCATAGACTTGTCGATTAGTTCCTTTCGTCTGTCTAAGATACAAATATTTCAATTTCGTTTATAAGTATGATACGTTATTGTGATTCTATCTGTCACTAATAGGATATAGAAAATTCCTATGACGTGACATAACTCTCTCGATCTTTAGCAGGGTTTTCAATAAGGCATGTGTGCATAGTGTGTCGACATTCCTAGGTGCGCTCTTGGAAATTCCAGATTAGGGGTCAGCAACGCGATGCCAGCTGGTATCAGGGTAAAAATTGCCTAAGACACATCAGGCCCATGCTTCTCATAGGCAGAAATTAAATGATAAATAAATACACTATCACAGTAAATGGGACTGATCTAAGACAAGTGCAGCAATTTAAATACCTTGGAGTCCTGGTAACATCAGATGGCAGATGCCGATTAGAAATAAAGAGCAGAATAGGACAAGCGAAAACATCGTTCCTGAAAATGAGAAGCATTATCTGCAACAAGTCCTTGTCAGTTGAGGTCAGAATGCGAGTTATGCAGTGCTCATCATCAAGGTGCGTGTCCTTTATAGGACGTTGCCTCTTTGCAGCACATCTGAAATTCACTCTGTCTCTTGCCAGTTCACCCACTTCGTCGATGGTCATATTCATGGTTTCTTTAATATCTTCTATCCATATTCTTCTTGGTCTGCCTCTTCGTGCTACATAGAACCAATACTGACATACGGATGTGAGTCATGGACAATAAACAAATAGATCGAAAAATCTCTGGAGGCCACAGAGATGGGGTTTTACAGAAGAATGATGAGAATCACATGGACTGCTAAAATGACTACCGTTGAGGTGTGGAATGAGGTCAAGACACAGAGAAAACTTATTATCGATATAAGAATGAGGCGGTCATCATTTTTCGGGCATGTGATGAGGAGTGGAGGTTTAGAACACATTGTAACAACTGGTAAAATCGTGGGTAGACGAGACAGAGGAAGACAGAGAGAGAAACTTTGGATAGCCTGACTTCATGGTGCAGAAGAGTGTCAACATCTGAGTTGATAGCACATACCAAAGATAAGAGATTTGTGGAGATCATGATCGCCTACGTCAACCGGCACGGTACCTGATGATAATGTAGCATTTTACAACCATTTCTGTATTTCTTTGCTTTTTGCATCTTATTAATTAAGTTTTTTTTGTATTGAGCGCCTACGATTATTGTAGGACTTCAAGTGTTCCACGACTACTCATTGCTTGAGAGCCACTGTTTTTTGGCGGCAGAGTTTCAGGAAGTTAGACTTTCAGTTTCGGTTAGTGATATATACGTTTTAGTTACAAATAAATACACGTTGTTTACGCTACTTTTGCAATAAACAGTCGTTACTTAGTACTCGTTACTTATTTGTTAATAGTGTTTATTGATTCTCAGTTCTCCTGCATCATGCAAGTACAGTAAAACTTCAATTAACCGCCACTCGTTTAACTGTCAGTTCTGTTATCCGTCATCGTCTACAAAAATTGCCTGAACCTATAACATGAGCACACTGAGTTTTTTTTTATCAAGAACCCTAGAGGAAGCAACGGAAGTAGCAAATATGATCAACAAATAAACAGGGTACAGGTATTAGAGCTTCCAAAAACAAATAGACAAACACGGAACTCGAACCACTGAACCTATAGAGGAAACTGAAGAAACGGAAACTGTTAGTGTTCAAAAAATTGTGCAACTGTGCAACAATGTAGGAATAAATAGTGAACACATTACTCCAGAAGAAGTAACAGATTGGTTGGCTTGTAACAAAATGGATGGAGGTTTTGAAATTTTGAACAATGAGGAAATTGTTTCTAGTGTGAATACCAATGAAGAAGAAGAAATGGATGACGATGAAGGATCAGTGCTTAACCAAAAACCTACAACTATCCTGTACTAGATGCAGAAACAATGTTATCAAAGTGCATCGACTGGTTTGCTTAACCAAAAACCTACAACTATCCTGTACTCAGATGCAGAAACAATGTTATCAAAGTGCATCGACTGGTTTGCTTAACCAAAAACTTACAACTAGCCTGTACTCAGATGCAGGAACAATGTTATCAAAGTGCATCGATTGGTTTGCTAACCAAAACCTACAACTATCCTGTACTCAGATGCAGAAACAATGTTATCAAAGTGCATCGACTGGTTTGCTTAACCAAAAACCTACAACTAGCCTGTACTCAGATGCAGGAACAATGTTAACAAAGTGCATCGACTGGTTTGCTTAACCAAAAACTTACAACTAGCCACACAGATGCAGAGACAATATAATCAAAGTGCATCGACTGGTTTGCTTAACCAAAAACCTACAACTAGCCACTCAGAAGCAGAAACAATGTTATCAAAGTGCATCGACTGGTTTGAAATGCAAGAGGAGGGAAATGTAACACAGATCCTACTTCTGCATAAGATACGGAACATCACCTCGCAGAAAGCTTTAACGTCACAGACACAGAAGGAGATCACATATTATTTTTAGGTAACGTAGGTTTATAGTGTTACAATACATTTCTGTGCATTACCACTCTTATATTGAAGTTTATATTGATAGTTTCGTAAAATTAAATACAATATGTATGTATTTTTCACTTTTAAATGATTTTCATGTTGGTCCCAAGCCCGCAGTGAAATCACACTACTGTAGACTACATATCTATTCGGTTATCCGTCACAGCCTTGGTACGACGGTGACGGTTAATAGAAGTTTTACTGTAATACTATATTCAAGTAGTAGCCTGCCCGTTGCGGAACGTCGCTTTTATCACATCTCTTCTGAAAAAATCTCAAGTTTCTAGCAAGTTCTCCCGTTTCTTTCAGAGTCAGGTTCAATGTTCCTTTGATTCCCTGCTGCCACCTTTGATTTGGTCGTCCCCTGCTGCGTACTTCAGAAACCATACCTTCTGTTGTTGCTCTGACGAGCTGTGATAAAAGCAACGTTCCGCAAGTGGCATGCTACTATTTGTATTATATTTTCAATTAGGCTTGATAGAATAATAGTCACTCTAAGATGTTGCTTGGTCTTGCCCATCCACTCTTGAGATGTTGCTCATCAACTCTTGAGATGTTGATTGTCCACTCTTGAGATGTTGCTCGTCCACTCTTGAGATGTTGCTCGTCCACTCTTGAGATGTTGCTCGTCCACTCTTGTGATGTTGCTCGTCTACTCTTGAGATGTTGATTGTCCACTCTTGAAATTTTACTCGTCCACTCTTGAGATGTTGCTAGTCCACTCTGAGATGTTGCTAGTCCACTCTGAGATGTTGCTCGTCCACTCTTGAGATGTTGCTCGTCCACTCTTGAGATCTTGCTCGTCCACTCTGAGATCGGAACACATATGGTTACTCGCCGAAGTGCAATGAGGATGGTCCTATCAATCAATCAGCATTCTCTACACATATCTGATTAACTCTGTTTGCGTCTCTCGGAAATTTTGGGTAGTGCTCAACGCCTGATCATCGCTATATGGTGGGATTGTTCAGTAAAGTCAATCCTTTCTCGAATCCTGTTTTGCCTCACATCATCAGGATAAGAAGAGATTTCCAGAACGAGCCCTTGTGTGCGCTTTATAGATAGAGTGTTTCGTCGCCCCTGTTATCTCTGAGGTCCACCTTTTGCGTGACTGTCCTTTTGCTTTGTATCTAATGAATTGGAGAAGCATTGCTCTTTGATGTTATACCCCCTTTTTTCTTGATGTCTTCATTTCTCAACCTGTCTCTTCTTGTTACCCCCAGCATTCTACGTAAACACCGATGGCTCTGTCAAGCGTGGCACCAGATCATCGTGGGCTTACTCAGCACAACGAAACGGTCGCACACTTCATGAGGACTGCGGGCTTTTGAGACAACAACATCGAGCATGACTATGGAGAACACCGCTGCCTCCAGGGCTCTGACATGGGTGGCTGAGCAACAGGTTACCCATACGATCATCATATCAGACTCGATGAATATGCTTCAACTGATTGAATCTGGAAGTATGCGTGTGGAATGGGTGGACATCATTCGGAGATCACATATCAAGAAAATGACTTGGCTGTACACACCTGGACATGCTGGAGTGCGGGGTAACGAGCGTGCTGACTCTCTTGCAAACAGTGCCCCGACTCAAGTGGGCAGAACCATGGACAGAGCCGATATCATCAATGCGGTACGCTCTCAATTGGGTGACATGGGCGGGTCTCAGACACTTGAACGAGTTCGAGAATTAGGCGTTAAGTTTGGACATGCCAGACAGTGTCGTCTTCGTGGTAGAGAGAGAAGATGTAGTAATCAACTTCTCATGGGTACTGTGAGCAAATGGACTTTGGGATGGCTGCTGCAACGGAGGACAGAGCACGAATGGGAATGCGCAATGTGCCATGACGTCGATCGCACAACATAACATAACATTCTACGTAAACACTTCATCTCTGTCGTGACTAGTTTTCTTCGAAATAGGAGGAAAATTTGTACGTGTTTCGCTAGTTTTCTTCTATCATTTTATGTCAGCGTCCAGGTTTGGCACTGATAGCATAATGTGGGAGAAAGATTGTGTTAAACATTGCTCGTTTTGTGTTCATGTGACATGTTTGCATTTTAAGATTGGCGCTGTCGTCCTATCATTTGATTTGTTGCATATATGTCAATAGGCACACAAAAGAAGCGCCAGGCGAGCTTGCATCATTTCGGATGAGACATTGCAGCACTGCCGAGGAGGATGAAAAAATATTAAATTAAAAATACATAATCTGCTTAATAGTTGACACATGTATGGTTTATATGCACATAAAGATATAATAAAGACTGCAAGAAAAGGCAATATAATTTTTGTTAAAGTTCTTTTTTATTCAAAGATTTTGTTCCCATTCCATAAGCACTTGAGCTTTCAGCCCTTCGGCCCGGTGCCATGTACATCGTAATCATTCGGTTCGGTGCCACGAACAATCTGGAGAACCTGTGGCTTTTTCTGCCAGACTGCGGAATTGAACCTGCACTCATAGAGGGCTTGTCACCCGTCGTCCAACGCGCTACAAACACGCTGGACAGGCGGTCTTATTCAAAGATAAAGAAATACACAAACTTAAGTAGTAGCAGTAGCAGAAGCAGCAGAAGTAGCAGTAGTAGTAGCGGCAGTATTAGCAGCAGTAGTAGCAGTAGTAATAGTAGTAGCAGCAGAAGAAGTAGCAGCAGTAGTAATACCAGTAGTAGTAGTAGCAGCAGCAGAAGTGGCAGCAGTAGTAGCAGTAGTACATGATCAACAAATAAACAGGGTTCAGGAGCTTCCGAAAAAACAAATAGACAAACACGGGACTCGAATCACTTACCCTTGTCCTTACGACACCAATCGCTTAGCCTAGCAATACGAGCGTCTTTATGAACACAACCAATGAGCCATCATATTCGTTACTTCCGTTACTTCCTCTGGGGTTCTTGAAAAAAAACTTCTTGTGCTCATCTAGCAGTAGTATAGTACTAGTAGCAGTAGTACTAGCAGCAGAAGTGGCAGCAGTGGTATAGTACTAGTAGCAGTAGTAGTAGTGTAGCAGCAGAGTGGCAGCAGTAGTATGTACTGTAGCAGTAGTAGTAGTAGTAGCGCAGAAGTGGCGGCAGTAGTATAGTACTAGTAGCGGTAGTAGTAGTAGTAGCAGCAAGTGGCAGCGGTGGTATAGTACTAGTAGCAGTAGTAGTAGTAGTAGCAGCAGAGTGGCGCAGTGAGTATAATACTAGTAGCAGTAGTAGTAGTAGTAGTAGTAGTAGGGCAGAGTGACAGCAGTAGTATAGTACTAGTAGCAGTAGTAGTAGTAGTAGCAGCAACAGCAGTAGTAGCAGTAGAGATATGCTAACAACACATTACAATCGTCAGCAACACAAATGTGTTCGGCTATAATACAAAGTAACGAATACATTTAAACTCATCATCAGGTGCCGTCTCCACATCGAAGGTTGGCTGCAATGGATCTCCAGCATCCTCTGTCTTTCACCTTGGTGTTGCACACTGCCAGACTGTAACCTGTCCATTTCTTTAAGTTTCCTCCCACTTATCTCTCGGTCTTCCTCTTGCTCTTCCCCCTTAACTTTCCCCTCTAGTAAATGTTTTATCATGGTGTCATGTCTTTTTATATGCCCAAAATACTTTACTTGTCTGAATTGTATTTCTCTTAATAATTGTCTCTTCATGCCTAGTTTTCCTAAAACTTGTTTATTTGTCTGTTTTTCTGTCCATGGAACTCTGCCTATTCTTCTATATATCCACATCTCAAAACATTTAATAGGTAGTAATAGGTATTCGACAACCAAATATTTAATTTTCTAACTTCTTCTTCTTCTTTTCTTTTGTCGTCACACTGTTACCGGGTTGTTGCCCAGTGTCGTGGTTTTCTGTTTTGTCTTGCACTGTTCTGGTGGCTTGTGTGATTGTTATTTTTGCTCTTTCACACGATTCTCCTACGCCATCTAACCATCTTTTCCGTGGTCTTGATCTTGCCTTCTTTCCCAATGTTCTGTTGTAGAAGACTCTGTATACTGTGGAGTTTGGATGCATTCTTATTAAGTGGCCAAACCACTTCATTCTTTGTTTATCTATGTAATTCAAGCACGGTTTTGTGCCAACTTTCTTTCTTATGTTGATGTTAGTGATTCTGTCTTTTCTTGTGTTGTTGGTAACTTTTCGCAGGCAACGCATTTCACATGTAGTTATTTTTGTAACTGCGCTTTGCTCAATGTCCATGTTTGGATATGATAACACAAAGTAGGTATAAAAATGCTGTTGATCATCTGTTGTTAGCTGCCTGTGAAATTGTTGGGTGCCTTAACAATGGGGCTAGCTGGTAGGTTACAGCATTTGCTTTTGTACTCTAGCCTCTATCTCTCTATCTAGTTTTCCGTCTTCTGTGAATATGCTTCCTAAGTATTTGAATTCTTTCACTTGGTTTATTTTAGTGCCATTGACATGGATGTCTAGATTGTTATGTTTTCTTCCCATATTCATTATTTCTGTTTTAGTGTTGTTGATTTTCATGTCATGATTTATACAATTTTGTTCAAGGTGTCAATATGATGTTGTAGATCTTTTTCATTTTGATGTATCAGGCACTGATCATCTGCAAAAAGCAGTTCATTTATTTCCTCATTATCTGAATTTGACTCTTGAGTTATTTTATCCATATATGTAATAAAGAGTAGTGGTGAGAGGACACAACCTTGTCTAACACCTGATGTAATGGAGAACCAGTCGGTCATTCCTTCTGTTGTTCTTACTGTACTCTGGCTATCTTGTTATAAGGCCATGATATTACCTAATAGTTGTCCCTGGACGCCATATTCTTCAAGGATCTACCATAGTTTGCACCTGTTTACTACCCCCCTAAACCCAAACTGGCTATTATTTAACTGGGGCTCTAATATTTTCGAACTATGTATTACATTTAAACTAGGTATTCGGTAATAGGTAGTAATAGGTATTCGACAACCAAATATTTATTTTTGCTCATCTGTACTTTCCATCATTTCCTTTTTACTTCTGGGTCTAGCCATGTTGAGATCTCAATCCATGTATTAATTACAAGTTTATGCTCATAATTGGACAATTGAATTCTCCGTAAGTATTCTTTATTATCCATGTTTCTGGTCCTAGACGCTCTAATTTAATTAAGAAAGTTGTTTTCTTAGATTCAAAGTGCGTGCCTCGTCGTTAAGTAACTTACTTATAATCCCGTCATGCCTAGTGACATGGGGCTTCAGAAAGGACTTTCCATGCTCTCCTGTCCCTTGCAACCTTCAGCGCAGAGCCCCACGTCAGAGATGCGGTGTCCAGTTCCTCTTCCATCATGCGCCTCCATGTTGTCCGTGGTCTGCCTTTCTTTCTCTTTTCCTCTGGTGTCCAAGTGAGGGCTATCCTTGCAGGCATTTCTTGTCTCATTCTCATAACATGTCCGAGCCATTTCCATCTTCTCTTTGAGTATGTCATTCATTGCCTCTTGTCTTGTGTCTTGGAGTAGTTGGTTATTGGATATTTTTACTGGCCAAAAGATTCCCAAGATTCTGCGAAGACAAGAGTGGTGGAAAACTGACAGCCTGCTAGTATCTCCTTTGGTCATCCTCCAACACTCCGATCCGTAGAGCAAACTGGCAAAACAATGCTTTTATAGAGTTTAAGCTTTGTGGTCCTATTGTAGATTTTGGACTTCCATACTGGTTTCATTCTGGCAAAAGCGGTTCTGGCCTTACTTAGACGTGATTTTATATCTTCCTCTGTGCCACCATTTAGTGTCAGTACGCTACCAAGATATGTAAACTGCTCAACCCTTTCCAGTGTTTCATTTTCTAACATTACTGGTTGTTGGATTTCACTGTTTGTCATAATTTTTGTTTTTCCTGTGTTTGTTTTGAGGCCTACTGTCTTTGCCGTGCTGTGAAGTATTGTACTTTCTCTTGTATATGTTCATATTTGTGTGACACCAGGGCTATATCGTCTGCAATGTCCAGGTCCTCAAGCATCTCGAAAGGGTCCATCTTATTCCTCTTGGTGCTTGTTGTTTTATGGCATTTTAGCACCCAGTCAATTGTAATACTAAACAAAGAGAGGACATTACGCATCCCTGTCTTACACCAGATTTTACTGGGAATGTTTTGTTGGAATTCTTTAGGTTGCAGGAGAAATCTTTATAGAAGAGGGCTATGATGTTGACAAGCTTGTGCGTCGCCGTATTGTCTTAGTATCTTCCATAGGCTGTCTCTGTGGACGCTGTCAATGCCTTTTCAAAATCTATGAGTTGATATATATAGTCCTTTGCCACTCGCTACATTGTTCTAAAATGTTACGCAAGGTAAATATATGTTCATTTGTTCCTCTTCCTTTCCTAAATCCTGCTTGCTCCATTCGTAGACACTTGTCTACTGCTTCTTGTATTCGCATTATGACAATTTTGCAGAATATCTTACTTGGGATTGAAAGCAACGTGATTCCTCTCCAGTTATTGCAATCTGTTAGGTCTCCTTTCTTGGGGATTTTCACCACAGTACCCTAGTCCAATCCTTAGGCAATTCTTCTTTCTCCCAGATATCTGCAAACAATGGCTCTAATATGTTTGCAGCTAAGATTGGATCGATCTTGAAAAGCTCTGCTGTCATTTCATCATTTCCGGTGCTTTGTTGTTTCTCAGGGATCCAATAGCTTTACTATTTCTTGCTTTTCTGGCAATTTGAGGTTGATATCAATATCCTGTGCGGCCGTGGGATATCCGGTGGATGTTCAGGATCAGGTCTGTTTAGCACATCTTCAAAGTGGGATGTCCATCTCATATCCTGCTCTTGCTCTGTTGTCAACAGTTGTCCTAGACTGTTTCTGACTGGCATGTTATGGTTGTGTCTTTACCTCCGCATAATTGTTTGGTAATCTTGTACAGTGTGTGCAGATCACGTACTTTAGCAGCCTTTTCTGCTATTTCTGCTGTCTTTCCATAAATTTTCTCTTGTCTGTTCTAGCACTTCTTTTACCATTTTGTTTAGTTCTGTATATTCTTTTCTTGCCTTATCTTTTGACGTTCTGATCTAATGCTATTGATGAGATTTTTTTTTTCTCCTTTCGCTTTTGGATGTATTCTAAGGTCTGGCCACTTATCCACTCTTTATGTTGTCCTTTACTGGTTTCCAGTACCCTACTGCTAACTATTTTATATGTGCCTTTGATCGCATTCCATTTTTCTTGGATACTTTCAGTTGGTGTTGTGTCTGACTGCTCTGACAGGATTTGAAATCTGTTCTTTAGTTCCACTATATATTTTGTAGCAATCTCTCTGTCTTTTAATAGGTTAACATTAAAGTATTATGTTCTTGTCTTGGCTTGTATATATGTTTTCTTGAGTTTGAGCCTGATCATGGCAACGACAAGGTGGTGATCGCTGCCCACGTCAGCTCCTCTTTTCACCTTTACATCAAGTAATGTCTTTCGCCATTTGCTGTTGATCATAAAGTGGTCTATCTGGTTTTCATCTCTTCCATTTGGGGATATCCATGTGTACTTGTGTATGGTCCTGTGTTGAAACAATGTGCCTCCTATGATCAGTCTGTTTTCTAGACAAAAAATTGCTCAACATTTCTCCATTTTCATTTGGAGTGCCACATCCCTCTTTCCCCATTATTGCTTCTCTGTGTCTGTTATTGTTTCCAACTTTTGCGTTTAGGTCTCCCATTATGCACAAACGTCCTGAGCTGGAACCTTGTCCACTATTTCTTGTAACCTTCTATAAAATGTGTTTTTGTCCTCTTCTTCAGCTTCGTTAGTGGGTGCATAGCATTGAATGATAGTTAGCTTCCTTGTTTCCCATTAAATCGGCTTTCAACAATCTTTCATTAATCGGGTGCCACTCTAAGAGATGTTTATTCAATCCTTTCCTTATTATTAGTGCAACTCCTGCTGAATGATTCCCGTGTCTCTTCCTGAGTATAGATGGTTTCCCTGTTCTAGTTGTCGCCTGTCCAAGCCTGTCCATCTACTTTCGCTGAACCCTAGAATGTGTAATTTATAGTGTTGCATCTCTTTTACCACCTGTGATGTCTTTGTGGTCTCGAACATTGTTCTGACGTTCCAGAATCCTATTCTTAGTTTAGTTTTGACATCCAGCAGACTTGAATTCCCAGCATGGCTTCCTTCAGCTTTCACCCATACTGTTCATGCTGACAGTGGTACTCTGTCTCAAGACCGCTGGACATCGAGAGCATTTTTTCCTTTTGAAGTTTCTGTAACATTTTTCTTTTATGAGGGCAGAGTTGTTGGGACTGCGCCCAACCCTCAACCTGGAGGACCAGGAGGCCACATTTAGTCTGACCTCTCACCTTGGACCTGTCGGCATGGGTAACCCTTCCAGGAACAGAACGTTCCTGCCGCATAGCTCTGGATCATTGAGCACGCAAGCCCCCACCACTACAAGGTAATGGCCTCATGAGGGGGCTTGCGTCTTCTGTGAATATGCTTCCTAAGTATTTGAATTCTTTCACTTGGTTTATTTTAGTGCCATTGACATGGATGTCTAGATTGTTATGTTTTCTTCCCATATTCATTATTTCTGTTTTAGTGTTGTTGATTTTCATGTCATGATTTATACAATTTTTGTTCAAGGTGTCAATATGATGTTGTAGATCTTTTTCATTTTGATGTATCAGGCACTGATCATCTGCAAAAGCAGTTCATTTATTTCATCATTATCTGAATTTGACTCTTGAGTTATTTTATCCATATATGTAATAAAGAGTAGTGGAGAGAGGACACAACCTTGTCTAACACCTGATGTAATGGAGAACCAATCGGTCATTCCTTCTGTTGTTCTTACTGTACTCTGGCTATCTTGTTATAAGGCCATGATATTACCTAATAGTTGTCCCTGGACGCCATATTCTTCAAGGATCTACATAGTTTGCACCTGTTTACTACCCCCTAAACCCAAACTGGCTATTATTTAACTGGGGCTCTAATATTTTCGAACTATGTATTACATTTAAACTAGGTATTCGGTAATAGGTAGTAATAGGTATTCGACAACCAAATATTTATTTTTGCTCATCTGTACTTTCCATCATTTCCTTTTTACTTCTGGGTCTAGCCATGTTGAGATCTCAATCCATGTAAATAATTACAAGTTTATGCTCATAATTGGACAATTTAATTCTCCGTAAGTATTCTTTATTATCCATGTTTCTGGTCCTAGACGCTCTAATTTAATTAAGAAAGTTGTTTTCTTAGATTCAAAGTGCGTGCCTCGTCGTTAAGTAACTTAGTAACTAAGAAATACTCAAATAGTTTTTAAAATCTGTCAATTCATCACTATCTTCAAGTTTATAAGTATATTTCTCTTTAGAGATTATAAGATATTATATATATACATATTAAATTGTCATGTAATTCTACGCTAACGGATTAGTGAAAGTAGCAAGTAAAATTTGCCAAAGATCTGACTGATGATTACATTACATTTTTACAAGTTACAATCTCAGGCCGATATATAATAATAATTCCTCTCGGCGTTATACGTTACATATGACCTGCAAGTAATTTCTCCATACCTCTCTATCCTGAGCAACTCGCTCAATCTCATCCATGGAACTGAGACCGATATTTCTTGCCTCTCTCAGCAAAGTTCGTTTCAGGGTCTCCTTAGGTCGACATCTCTTTCTTGAACCATTTGCATCCCACTTCAATGCCTGCTTTGATATTCGTTGATCATTTCTCCTCAAGGTGTGTCTAACATATCTCCATCTTCTCTTTCTTATAACAGTTGTCACTAGTGGTTGACCAGACATATCTCTGATTTCATCACTTCTGAATTCGTTTCATTTTATATGCATCTGATATATCATGATTAAGCATGATATATGATATCTTCTTCAGCGATCTCTGGTCATACGCTAATTTACTGTGGACCACAAACTGGACAGTCAGCTTCAGGTCTGTCAGGTTTCCCAAAGCTTAGATTTCAGGTCGACTGGGTGTGGCCACATGTTGCTTCTCAGCTAATACAGGAGAGGACAGTCTTGTAGGATATACTCTGGTGTCTGTTCCGCCTGCTGACACTAGCAGAGAGCTGTTTGACTTATTCCTAGTCTATATAAGTGTTTGTGTTGAGTCTGCAGTGTCGGTGAGTGTCGAAATATAATGACCTGGTCTGTTCTGCTTAGGTCTTTGAGGGAGTCTTTTTCATAATATCCAGTGTTTGTCTTCCAGTCTACTGCAGATTTTCTCTGTATGAGGGTTTTGACCTCTTGAAAGACAAGGGTTGGTAAATTTGCTCTTTGGCACTGCCTCTTAGCTAAGACATCGGCACTCTCATTGCCTGCAATGCCACAGTGAGATGGAATCCACTGCAAGTGAATTTCTGCCTTTCTGAAAGCTGAGCAAGTTCTCCTTTTAGGTTTTGTACTGTGCTATCAGCGGATTTAGCCTCCAAGGCTTGTATAGCTGACAGTGAGTCTGTAAGAAATACCATCTTGCCTGCAGGTGCTTGCAGCTTTTTAATGTGCTGTGCTGCCATCAGAAGGGCTAAGAGTTCTGCTTTGTAGTTGGAATATATTCTTCCAGTAGGGGCCGCTAGAGACACAGTAGTAGCATCTGGGTGCCCAATGTACACTCCTGCTCCACCATTCATGGTTGTCTCCATTGTCGATCCATCTGTGTAAATTCTTATCCAGCTGTCTTCTGGAAACATGTAATGGAGATGTTCCATTGTAGTTGTTTTCTTCACTAGATTAGGCTCGGCATCTTTGCGTAACATTTTAGGGATGGAGGTTGAGAAGTTTAGTGCTACTGAGTCTGGTTCCCAGTGATCAAAAAGTAATTCTTCAGTTATGGAATTATGATTTAGTAGTTCCAAGTATGACTTTCCTATTTATTTTGCTTTGTAGTTTAGACTTGTACGCTTTAGCCTGTTTTTGTACTAGCCGCCGTTTTTCATGCAGTGGATGGTGAGGCATCCCTTTTATCCTTTCAGTCTGTAGAATCACTTTTCTCCTTCTGTCTTCCAAGGGCTGGATTTTGGCTGCCTTTTCCATTTCTACAATTGGTGTAGATTTCATTGCTCCCAAAATAGTACGCAGACACCTGTTTTGTGTTTTTCCAGTATCGATTTGTTTTAATGGGCTGCTGATATCCATGTCGATGATGCATATTCCAGGGTTGGTCTAACTGCACCAGTGTACACCTGACTCAGGATTCAACTATCAGCTCTCCAGGTAGTTCCAGCCAGCTTTCGCATCACGCTTTGTTTCCTCATAGCCTTTCTGTTTGTTTCCATAATGTGGTGTTTCCATGTCAGACGACTGTCAAGTTTAACTCCCAAAAGGTTGGAGTATGGGAACGGGGAACGAAATCATTGTTAAATTTCAGTCTGAAGTGTTCTTCCTTTGTTGACAATGAGAAAGCGTTGCTATAGTTTTGCTCCGGTTTATTTCTAGACCCCATTTACTTGCCAACATTATGACGCTGTTCTGGCTTTCCTGGAGTTTAAAGATGGCAGGACCCAGAAACTCGGAGGTGTACCACATAGCTATGGCCATGATATGATATGAAGTTCAACTTATAGTAGCCATTTGCAATTTGCTTTTTATTTTATAAAGTTTCACATCTAGCATACAATGGTCTGGATATCCTATATATCCTAGTTTAGGGCATATTTCTCATTTGAAGTTTTGATGTGGAAGTTGTGACTGAAATTAGCTGCAAATTCATTAACAAATCACAGTTAAATATTAATATTATTTAAAATGACTGCCAACATTTTTAAAAGCCTCCATCTTGTATGTATCACCGATGATGCTAACTGATTTATCATCCTAATGATTTTTACAGTCGTCTGATGATAATGACTTCCTGTTAGTCTTGAATTGTTTGAGTTTCTCCTGACAATTTTTAAGTTTTTATATCTGCCAATTTATCTGATTTCACCAGTTCTCAGATCAGTGTACATGACCTACTTCTAGCAGAACATATTTCTAGTAAGCTTTTTGCCAGTTTGGTTTTTTTATCTCTAGTTCATGGTTAAAAGGAATATCCATTCCAAAGATCTCCATAAGGTAACCTTAGCGGTCCAGCCATTATCCACCGCAAGAGACTCATCCATCTTAGGCAGCTTTTGCAAAATTGGGTATCATGCTGGATATTTATAACAGGACCACAAACAGGAAAATGAGATAGAACAGGACAATGGTAGGTGGAACAAGTTATAAGGGGTCAGAAGATGGCGATGTATAGGGGACACACTGAGGTGAGCCTCCTGACAGAATCACGAGACAGGTCTTCTGATGGAACCCTAGGGTAATAGAGGTACAGAAAACCAAGGAACACATGGTGGTGGGAGTTAAAGATAGAATGCAAGAAAATGGGAAGAGAGTGGAGATATCTGGAAAAGATGGCCTTGTTTGCGGACCTATGCCTCCCTAGGAGTGAAGAAAAATGCTGGTCATTCCAGAATATCCCATTATCTTGTTGTTTGCTACTCTAAAAGATCTGAGGTACACTGCTGAAATCAAACCATCATGTTGCACTGTGTATTTCATATCCTGATGAAATAACTGATGGAAAGTTTGACAGCTGTGATGAGTGTTCCATATGTGCTTTGGTGAGATTAAGACAAGAATGTATAACTTATGATGTTCTCTGCACTGTTCTTGTAGCTGCCTCAGTGAAATGATCACATCTCATATCATTTTTTAAATTGAAACCACACTGACTCAAGGTACACCCTTTCTACAAGATTTTAAAATAATGTTCAGGAATTTAATAATTGCATATCTGTATACTTTTCTCACAGTAGTCAAAAGAGATATTCCTTGATAGTTGTTGCAATCTTCTCTGCCATTTTTTATTTTTGTAAGTCCTCTGTGTCATAAGGTGTTACTCCGTCATCCCGGCACTGACAAAAGAGGTCATGCTTGTGCTGTAGCTGAGCTTTGTCTCTACCCTTGATGACATTTCTCAATTCGTTTACAGACAGTGTTTCCGTAGGTATACAGTGTGAAGTAATGCTCCACCCATCATTTGATCTGAAACTTCTTTTTCTAAATGGACTCATGGATTATAACCTGTTACTGCTGCCCACCATTGACTCCCTGGTACTTCATTTACTGGGGCCATTGTATCTGACTCTCAGTCGATGCTTCACAAGTTCCAAAAGAGCAGGTTTCGGTATGAGTGGATGTCGTCTATAGAAGTTTCTAACTTTCAGAGGCTTACGTGGATCTACTGTCCTGGGCATGCAGGTATTTGCGGTGAATGAGAAAGCGGACAGGCTTTCATCAACAGCATCTATTGTTGGGCAGTTGAAGATGGATAAGGGGGATGTTCTTTCGTCTCTTCGCTGCTATCTGTTGGATGAGGACTAAAATAGATATTGAATTGATCCAGCAATTTAGAAAAGTTTGGAGTTACCCGTTGTACAAGTAGAACTGGATGCCTGAGGGCAGAGTGAGGAGTGTGTTTAATCAGTATGCATACTCTTCAATATCTGTTGGGGAGACTGAGCACCTATGGGTCTGCCCAGAGTGAAATGACGTCAGTTTAGTTACCAATAACCTGTAACTGTTGTTTCAGTAAAAACTGGCAACATAGAGCCAGAGCTTGAGAAGACCAAGAGCTCGATGGATAGATGTTATCACAGATATCATGTGACATCAAAGACTTAACTACAGATGCAATACACCTGGTACAGGATAGAAAACTGAAACTCTCCACAACACTTGACGGCACATGTGGATATGACAAGACTTGTTTCCAGTGTTATCTTGCCACAGTAATTCAGAGTTGTAGTGTATTCTCCATGGCACTTTTTGTACATTTTATTATGGAGGATTGCTATTTCACAATTCATCTCTTCCCATTTCTGATAGATACATTGGAATGACAAGGCTTCATAAAGAAGGAAGCAGAGGTTTAAATTCAATTTTCTTTTCTCTTAAGGGAGTGACCTTACAAGGATAGTAGATAAAATCTACCTATAGCTTCTGATTGTCAGGGGTCCAACATTTTACCTGTTCTACTTCTAATTTAAACGGAGCATCCAGAAGTTTGATTTCATTAGCAATCTTCATTTAAAATGACAAACCTGCAGGCTATAAGACTACATCGTTGCCAAGAAGTCTTCCTCCTTTCGTCTCGCTTGAAATATTGTCTATATATTCATTGTTGTCTCTTGTACAAACTTTATTGTCTTTTGTAGTTCACACAGAGGTCTGTAGTTTTCTGTCGAGTGTTGTTTCATTAGGCCAGTGAGTTTGCCTCATATCATATTTGAGGTAGTCTTGAAGTATGTGCTCTGCAGAATGATGTGCATGTACATATGGGTGAATTGCCAATCTTGAATATTGTATACATGTGGCTGCAGAGTCGACTGTGTCCTGTTCTAAGGCGCAGAATGACAACTTGTTCCAATCTGTTAA
Organism: Arion vulgaris; assembly: GCA_020796225.1. Lineage (NCBI taxonomy): Eukaryota > Metazoa > Mollusca > Gastropoda > Stylommatophora > Arionidae > Arion > Arion vulgaris. Next base: position 8,502,113 of record CM036772.1, read on the forward strand.
TATTATAGTAGTTGGCTTGTGTTGGTATTTGTGGCTTCCTGATTGATTTAATCATCCTTTTCTTTTGGTGGTAGGTAACTGGCACATCTGGTTGGTCTCTGCAGCACCTTCCTTGGCCAGTCGGTCTTCTGTTTCATTTCCTGGTATTCCACTGTGAAACGCCAAGAAGTCTAATTAATGTTCTATAAATTGTACTATCTTCTTTTATTTGTATTTTATTCCCTCATGTTTTTATAGAATATTTTTACAATATATATTATGTGCATTTGATAACTTTGTGTTTCTGTTACAGATATCTACATTTTGGCAACTGTCTGTGAAAACACAGAAATATTTGAACAAAAAATGCTTCTATTGACTGTATTAACACTAGTAATGAGCTGCACTGCAGAAGCAGAACATTTGTGCACTAAAGGTTATTGTATGCGTATAACAAGTGAAGGGGAGATTAGGTGTGACCTGTGTATAGATGGTGTTAATTACATCTCGGAAAACTATCACCAAAAACGGGAGTGTGATAGTTGCAGCAAAATACAAAATAGCACTCTTGAAATATTGGTCAAAGCCTGTTACAGAGATGCAGATGCTGTCATTATCTGTCTATCAGGTTACTACAGAGAGAATGGAGTCTGTAAGCACTGTTCTGTTTGTGAGCATGAGATCCGACCCTGTCAAGATTATTCTGATGCAGTCTGTTGCTCTGATAAAGATGATAAGCGCAAGATTTGTAATATCATAAACAAAAGTACTCCTGTTGGTGCATCTACTGTGGAACCACATGCTGCTAGTGCATCTACTGAGGAACCACACGGTCACTGCTCACCATCTTTGAACTGGACTGATATTTGTAAAACTGATTCATTTGACCAGGCGAAATGCAAAAACTGCTGTCCACTGGTTTATGCAGGTAATGAATAATCTAACTGTCTATCCCATTTATTTAACTAATGTAGGATAGATAACAACTTTTTCTACACAAGTTAAGATTAATGTTTTAACCCTTTGAACCCTGGCCACCTGTACCTTAAAAATCCCTTCCCCTGAACTCCTAAACAAAAATGGCCCATATCAGAGTTATATTAAAACATGATAATTTAGCACACTTAAGTGCGCTATAATTTGTTATTGACTTGCCACATCACTCCGTTATTCCTGCTTATTATCTATTTGCAGAATACTAACTTGAAATTTTAAAAAAAATGTAACATTTGGGTATGGCCATAAATACTCCAATATATGTAGATTTTTCACAAGATTGAACATATACTTGAATATCAATCGATGTGAACATATACTTGAATATCAATTGATGTGAACCTATACTTGTTTCACAATTTTTCATCGTCTAAATGATCATCTATCTCACTTTCTATATCCTTAACAGAATAATCATATTATAATCCTAATTCATCTTCAGATTCATTTTTTTTTTTCCGATCCAGAAGCTTTTCAGCTCTTCTGCTCGGTGCCATGGTCATCGTAACCCTTCGGTTCGGTGCCACGAACACCATAAATCTGGGGAATCTGTGGCTTTTTCTGCCATCCCTCGTAATTGAACCCGCACACACAGAGGGATAGTCAGCCGTAGTCCAATGCGCTACGAACACGCTGGGCAGACAGGCTCAGATTCATTTAAAACTAGCTAAGCAGCTTGCTTTGTTGTTATACTTTTAGAATGACCATTTCCAAAAAATTTAGAACATCTTTTCAACATGAAAATACTTAACTAATTACCTTATCAGTACAAAAAAATCACACAACAGTGTCTGCCATCTTGCAAAACCATGTAGAACATGTGGATTGTGTTTGAATTCAAACAATTTGTACACAATTTATTTCAAACACCGAAAAATAATGAAAAATATTCTCAGACTGTTATATCGAGCTCGGGATATGCAACGCGTACATTCTATTCGAAATATCGGAGCCCGGGTTCTAAGGGTTAATAGATTAAGCTGATAAGAATGTATCAATGATAATTTTATTAATTTGTACACATTTTCATGACAAAATAGTTTTACATGAGAATTCTAAGAATTTAATTAATTGTGAAAATAACTAATGTTGATGTGTTGAAAGAGGTCAAGGCACAAAGAAAATTTATCATTTTAATAAAGAGATAGGACGTCACATTTTTTTCTAATATGTAATGAGAAAGATGCTGACACCGGTCAACTTGCACAGAACAGAATGTTCTTCAGGACTGCTGTCATGGGAGCCAAGTTCCGGAAAGGACAAGCTACTTGATGATGATGATTAATGAGAAAGAAGATTTAAAACACACTGTGACAACCGGTAAAACACACTGTGACAACCGGTAAAACACACTGTGACAACCGGTAAAACACACTGTGACAACTGGTAAAATAACTGGGAGATGAGTCCAATATGACAGGGAGAAAAAAAAATTTGGTACAGTCTGATTTCATAACATGGAATCGTGTCAAAATCCGAGCTGATAATCCATACTAAGAACAGTTTGTGGAGATTCATGATTTCCAACACTAGCCAGCAGGATCCATGATGAAAATATAATATCATTGTTCAATATGAAACTTATCACTGATATGTTTTGCACATATTGCTGCTGTAAAAAAAAAACGTGAGTCGCAAATGACTGCTAATTTCTGAATTCCTTAATGGAGAGAGGATGTGTAAATGATTCAAGTATTGGTGGGAATCTACAACCCTAACCAGAATACCTATTAAAATGTAGTGTAGCTAGACAACAGCCCTATACTGGAAGTCAAAGAAGAATAGTAAACCAACATAGATCAGGAGATCGGAGCACTTACGGACTAATTGGTCAGAGCACTTGTGAACTAATTTGTTCGATGTGCAATGATTTTGATAGAATAGATACACTAAGCTGTCACTGATATGGAATTTCAAGATGTCTGTAACTCCATCAATCCATTTTTTGCTTGGTCTGCCCTTTCCTCTTGATGATTCCATTTTCAGGTTGTACACTCTTGCAACTGGTGTAGTCGGGTTCATTCTCCCACAAGTGGCCGTACCATTTCAGTCTATTTTTCAGTGAATCTAACAAATGTTGTTCCGACTGTTTTTCTATCTTTCTTTTACAGTTTCTTCTTGTTTTATTTACCGCTTTTCTCATACATCTCATTTCACAGGTGGTAATTTTCACTTATTGCTCTTTCATCAGTAAGGTAAATAAAACATTGCATTATCAGTGGTAGTGAGCTCAATCACAACCCACGCGTACCTGGTTCAAGCTTTGCGGTGGCCGAGTTTGGAAGCAAATTCGTTTCCGTAGGATTTTTACGAACAGTAAAAATAGTCCTCAGCGTTCAGAAAGCAATGACAAACTACTGAATGTATAAGTGTGCCTAGAAGATCAACAACCCGTTTACTGTGGTTGATAGCTACATCCTATAAAGGATATGCCACAATTTTCAAATAAAACAAGGTTTAAGGTGATCAGGTCTAAATGTTATTACATCATTCTACCATCTATGGCAGTGCTGTCCAACATTTTATACAGGGTGTTCAACTTAAAAGCAGCCCCAGTGATAAATATAAATTTGCCAGGAACGCATTGCATCTCGTCTATTTACTATTTAAACCGGTTCTGACTAGCTTGTCCTACGTCACATTTGTTCATCGCCCCTTCCGCACTACAATTACACACCATCACACAACCTTGACCTATACTACGTCATAACTGAACCTTCTCATTTCCATACATATATGACAGATTAGTTCCATTCACAGGCTGCTTTTAAGTTGAACACCCTGTATATTGGGACACATCTGACTGATGGCTATGAGAGTGCGGATGTCATGTGATGATTACAATACTACTACTACTAGTAAAATCAAGAGTAATTATAATATATTTGAGATGTAGAAGCTTTCTCCAGTGAAAAAGCAACGGGTGGGTCCAAGTGAAAGTAGAATGGTTACAAAAGTAAAAAACTTTAAAAATCGGAATATCATACTCGTGTTAATTTTTAAAAAAGTTTTGTTTAGATATCTGACTTGCGTTAAAGCTGGCAGAGTAAAATAATGAAACTGGTTACAGCCAACGCTAGATAACTAGGCCTGACAACTGATGGGAAAGCCCTGACCTAGATCAGAAAGGGGTGGGGAGTGGCTAGAATGTATATATGTTTGATAGAACATTGCAAGCTTTTTGCAATTTTACTCAATTCTGTGAGTCTATGGTTATTTATTGGGGAAACATTCATAATATTGATATTTTTTATTGTTAAACTTAACTTGTTGCATAATATAACTTCGATTTCGCATTTTGTGTTGATTTTAAAATGAATTTGTCTATATACAACAATACTGGAATGTGAGCTCACGTAGTGTAGTTGTGGTCTGATTTCCCATAATTTTACCTGAGAGCTGATCTATGAAGTTGATTGATGAGTTGACCATCTTCTCTTGGAATGGGATCAAGTTTCTTCAGTCATTGAAACTATGATTCTATCTTTGTGGCATCCCTAGTATATATCTCATGACATGTTTGTTATTATGATATCTAAATTAAATGTGTAATAAGATTCCCAGAAATTTTCTGGTAAATTACGATAGCTTCTTCTTGAACGCTCCATATCGACTACTTGTTAACCATTCTGTGTGATTTGTACGTTGTGCCAGTTATGCCTCTACAAGTAGGCCAGCACATCTGATTTATGTGATGCTTTTTGTTTACGAGGGTAGCTTTCCTAGGTTATGTTATGTTATGCGATCGACGTCATGGCACATTGGGCATTCCCATTTGTGCTCTATCCTCCGTTGCAGCAGCCATCCGAAAGTCCATTTGCTCACAGTACCCATGAGAAGTTGATTATTATATCTTCTCTCTCTACCACGAAGATGATGCTGTCTGGCATGTCCAAACTTAACGCCTAATTCTCTAACTCGTTCCAGTGTCTGAGACCCGCCCATGTCACACAATTGAGAGCGTACTGCATTGATATCGACTCTGTCCATACTTCTGCCCACTTGAGTCAGGGCACTGTTTGCAAGAGAGTCAGCACGCTCATTACCCCACACTCCAGCATGTCCAGGCATGTACAGCCAAGTCAATTTCTTGAGATGTGATCTCCGAATGATGTCCATCCATTCCACACGCATACTTCCGGATTCAATCAGTTGAAGCATATTCATCGAGTTTGATATGATAATCGTATGGGTAACCTGTTGCTCAGCCACCCATGACAGAGCCCTGGAGGCAAAGGTGATCTCCATAGTCATGCTCGATGTCATTGTCTCAAAAGCCCTAAACATTAGTCGCCTCTTACGACATGCCTTGTAGGTCGTAGTGGTATTATTCTTTGCTTCTCTTGCCTGCCCCAGCACCACACAGACAAATTGCGATAGTAATTATAGAGATTTTAAAACAAACAAACTTTGTATCATTGGAGACTATCACTAAAAGATAGAGGTTGGTTGGGCATGTATGTATATCTTCTTCAGTGATCTCTGGTCATGCGCTTAATTTACTGTGGACCACAAACTGGGCAGTCAGCTTCTGGTCTGTCAAGTTTCTCCAAAGCTTAGTTTTCAGGTCGACTGGTGTGGCCACATGTTGCTTCTCAGCTCCCCCAGGAGAGGACAGTCTTGCAGGCTCTGGTGTCGTATATGTGTATGACAATATGTGCTTTGGCTAGAACATGCTCTTTGAAGGACAACAGATGGGAAAAGTAGGTCTGGACGTTCAAAGGAAACATGAAGAATTGTGAAGAGTTTAACAATTATGGTCTGGCATGAGAAACAATTAGTAGAAAGGCAGCAAAACAATAATGGAAATCTTTTGTGGAAGATGTATGTATCAGATGTAATATGAAGAGGATATATATTATGATTTTCCATGAATATTTTACAATAATAATTATTAATGCCATAATTTTTTTCCTTTTTCAGAGAAATTCTTTAATGAACATACTACTGCGCCTTGGGAAGAAATTTTCAGCTTCATCAGTTTCGGTTATGTTGCCATAGCTGTAGCAATATTTAATATTTTGGTTTTTTTTATGTCCAAGTTAACTATTTCAGCTCGGCCTTGGTTGGGGAAAATACAGGCTAACGTTAAATCTGTTCTGTACTGGCTTTGTATCATATTTCTCTTATTACTCGTAGGATTTTCAATGTCTATATTTGGGGTAACCAGTAGCATGAGAATTGATCACAAAGTTGGTGTTGCTGCTATTGGTGTGGTCACAGTAGGTATTTTAATGGGCATCAAATATCGTTTTAATCAGAATAATAATAATAATAATTCCTCTCGATCCGTTATCGTTAACTATGGCCTGCAAGTAATTTCTCCATACCGCTCTATCCTGGGCAACTCGCTCAATGTCCTCCATGGAATTGAGACCGATATTTCCTGCCTCTCTCAGCAAAGTTCGCTTTAGGGTCTCCTTAGGTCTACCTCTCTTTCTTGAACCCTTTGCATCCCACTTCAATGCCTGCTTTGATATTCGTTGATCATTTCTCCTCAAGGTGTGTCCAACATATCTCCATCTTCTCTTTCTTATAACAGTTGTCACTAGTGGTTGACCAGACATGTCTCTGATTTCATCACTTCTCCTGAATTCATTCCATTTTATATTCATTATTTTTCGCAGACATCTATTTCCAAATGCATTCAACTTGCTTTCTATATCCTTAGTCATTTTCCAACTCTCGCTAGCATATGTTAGGATTGATACAACATTTGAATTGAAAATTCGTAATTTAGTTTTAACACTATATAACTTGCAGTTCCATATTTTATTTAGACTTTTAAAAGCTGATGTTGCCCTGCCAATTCGTATCATAATTTATTTTTTTAACATTTCCTGTACAATCAAAATTGCTACCCAAATCAGGATGGTTGTAATAAGAATAAAAGTCAAGATGTTGGCGGAGCACTAAATTAATGGAACAAGAGAAATAAAAGAAATAAAACACAAATGTGCTGCTACCAAGTTTCAACATAACAATGTAATTTAAAACATGTTTGAACAACACAACAAGTATAACATTGCAACCTTACATCCAGACACTTGAATCAAACATAACCAAACCAGACTGACAACAATAAACTCATTAAGTAAGCTCAGACAATAAAATACAAAATATGACCTTCCTATGCTCTTTATAATGTCCATAGATCAATGAGAATGGGACAAAATTACCCAGTAGTGAGCAAAAAGAAACAAATGTGTCAAGAATTAATGCAAAGAAAGTTAACACAACCAGAAAAATAGGACTATAAAGGAAAATATACCTACTGTACAGTGTCGACAGTACATTATTCTATTTATTACATTACACTAGATTTTATACTACAATAATTATAACATTACACTAGGTTTTGCAATAAGTGGTACATTACATTGAGGATTGATAGGACCATCATCATTGCACTTCGATGAGTTACTGTTTGTGCTCTGATCTCTTTCTTACACAGGAAGATCTCAGTGACAGTGTGCGAACTCCGTAGCACCGGCAAGGGTCCTGATGTAATTTAAACGATGGTGAAGATATTTTGTAGGGATTTTATTTTTAAACTTTTTCTAATGCATTTTTCCCGGACAGGGAAAATTTGCAGCATGCTCAAATTCAACACAGGGCCTTACATTTTATCGTCCGTCTAATAGGACTAAAAATTCGATCTCACATACACTGAGATCAGGGATCTCTGGAAAGATATCTTGATGGCTCCGCGAGGGAACGAACGCGACATTTGGAATGAGAGGCAAGCACCTAACCTCTACGCCACAGAGACTCCATGAGTATTGCAATATTATATATAATGTCCTGAGTGCTATGATTATTCTTCTTTGAACGCTCCATATCAACCACATGTTAACCACTCTGTGTGATTTGTATGTGATCTGAGCCTTAGAGCAGTTGTACGTTGTGCCAGTTATGAGCCTACAATTAGGCCAGCACATCCGATTGAAGAGAGGCCGAGGATGTTATTAAACAGGTCTGTACTCTAGACAAGCTTAGGCATGGGGAAGAATGGATGCCTATATCAGAGGATATGATTGATTACACCAGGGTTGTCGGTACACTTGGACGCTGCTGTAGGGAATGGGCGGGCACGGGCGTAGTCAATGCGGAGATTCTTGCACTCGTGGATCATCACTCCCAACCAGGTGATATCATTATCTACACCAATGGCTCTGTCAGATGTGGAGTCCGATCATTGTGGGCCTATTCAGCACAATGAAACGGTAGGACACTGCATGAGGACTGCAGCGCTTTTGAGACAACGACATCGAGCATGACTATGGAGATCACCGCTGCCTCCAGGGCTCTGTCATGGGTGGCTGAACAACAGGTAACCCATACGATTATCATATCAGACTCTATGAATATGCTTCAAAGGATTGAATCTGGAAGTCTGTACGTGGAATGAGTGGACATCATTCGGAGATCACATCTCAAGAAAAGGACTTGGCTGTACACACCTGGACATGCTCCAGTTCAGGGTAACAAGCATGATGACCTTCTTGCAAACAATGCCCCAACTCAAGAGGGCAGAAGCATGGACAGAGCCGATATAAATGTAGTATGCTCTCATTTATGTGATATGTGCGAGTCTCATACACTGAAACGTGTTAGAGAATTAGGTGTTAAGTCTGGACATGCCAGACAGTGTCGTCTTCAGGGTAGAGAGAGAAGATATACTAATCGGTTTCTCATGGGTATGGTGAGCAAATGGACTTTGGGATGGCTTCTGCAGCGGAGGGCGGAGCATAAATGGGAATGCCCAATGTGCCATGGCGTTGATCGCATAACATTCGATTTCTGTGGCGCTTTTTATTTACTAGGGTAGCTTTCCCAGGCCCCTACCATAGTCGCCTTATGCGACATGCCTTGTAGGTTGCATTGTTGCTATTCTTTTCTCCCCTTCCAAGCCCCAGCAATGCACAGGCAGAGTGCTATGATGATAGTACTCATATACCTGGTGACCGTATTTATGTTATAGCAAGTGTTACAAAACACATTATTATATTACACTGGGTAGTTTATTATAGTACTACATTATATTAAAGTAGTATGTTGTAGTATTACATTACACTAAATATCACTAACTATTACATTACATAAAGTTAGGTATTATAGAACACAAATGTTGAAGTCTTGTTGTAAACCAGCAGCACATTATACTTGCTCATAAAATATGGTTCATAATCGATCGAATGCAGAAGTAGAGTGGTTATCAGAACAGCTTGAGGACACTATGAACAATAAAAAAGTGGGCAGTCTTTTCCATCAAGTACTGTAATGGTTTATCTGTATTTATATTTATTGTTTTTAGAAGTGTTTATTTCTGTTTTGTTTCTGGACATATGTAATCACATTTTTAAACGTACAATGTTTGTTCATGTAATATATCTAGTTTTTGCATTTTCTGAATTTGTAGGTAAGCCTACTTAACTGGCAGCTAGCGTAAGAGATATGGCCAGATGGCATTAGCGCTGGTCTTGATGCTGTCTAACTTGATGATGTCATCAGATGACATTAGTATTGGGACTGTTTTAACTTGGTGGTGATGACATTAGCACTAGGCTTGAGACTGTTTTAACTTGATGGTGGTGGCATGACCAGATGATATTAGTACTAGTCTTTAGACTGTATTAAAATGGTAATGTTTGTAATGAATTGAACAACAACTGGTGGAACATTTAGAAAACTGGTCTCTTAGTTTTAAGACTGTGATTAACAGCAAATAGTTGAATATTTGTACAACTGGTCTCATGGTATTGATTATGCTGGTTCGAGATATGATTTTAAAAAATGTCTTTGTAGAATAAGCAAATGTTTTCATTGTGTATTCTGTAACCTACCAGCTATCCCTATTGTTACGGCAATCAAAAATCTCACTGACCGCTAAACAACAGGATGATCAACAGCATTTTTGTACTTACATTGTGTTCTCAAAGCCAAACATGGACAATGAGCAAAGCGTAGTTGCAAAAAATAACTACATGTGAAATGTGATACCTTTGAAAAGTTGCCAACAACACTAGAAAAGACAGTCACCAACAACAGAACATCAGGAAAGAAGGCGAGAGGAAGACCACAAAAATATGGTTATATGGCATAGCAGAATCCTGTGAAAGAGCAAAAATAACTATCACCAAAGTAACCAGAATAGCGCAAGACAAAAGCAGAAAACCACAACACTGTGCAACAACCTGGTAACAGTGTGTTGACGACAAAGGAATAAGAAGATCCTGTAGGGGAAGGGGATAGAATTGCTGCACACTACCAAATATAACAAAAGAAGTGAGTGAGGAGAGGGTTCTGTCTGGGACAAACAACTTAATTATAGAACAAAAAATGTTGCACAAATTACTGCCTTAAGATATGGTTTTTTTTGGTTTGTTTTATCTAGAACTGCTGATGTTATATTATTGTTATTATATTATTGTTATGTGATCTGGTAACAAATTTCTTCTGTGCATGGAGAATTGTATAACTATTGAGTGATAGTATGCTATCATTGTTTGTATTCACTCCATCAACCACTTGTTAGTCATTCTTTGTGAGAGTTGATTGAGATTGTTATGTGATCTGGTAGCAGATTTCTTCTGTGCATGGAGAATTGTATAACTATTGAGTGATAGTATGCTATCACTGTTTGTATTCACTCCATCAAGCACTTGTTAGTCATTCTTTGTGAGAGTTGATTGAGATTGTAATGTGATCTGGTAACAAATTTCTTCTGTGCATGGAGAATTGTATAACTGTTGAGTGATAGTATGCTATCACTGTTTGTATTCACTCCATCAAGCACTTGTTAGTCATTCTTTGTGAGAGTTGATTGAGATTGTTATGTGATCAAGGACGAGTTGTCTTAAAATAAATATAGTCTAAAGGAGAAGGATTGCCTTCATTGCATCGGGTTTCCCCATACCACCCCGACCCTGTCTGCAGAGATTGCATGCCATCTGCCGAGAGCGTTTCAAAAAGCAGAAACTCTAGCTCTGGCAACAATCCTAGGGATCTCATGAAAAATTGCACATGTGTCTCAGTCTGGATTCAAACCCACAGCCTTCAATACAACAGGCAAACAACTTCACCATTGAGACGCTCTAAGGCAGTTGTTCTCAATCTTTCTTATGCCGCAACCCTTTAATACAGTTCTTCATGTTGTGGTAACCCCCAACCATAAAATTATGTAACAATATTTCTAATTATGATAAATATGTGCTTTTCGATTTTTTTTAGGCAACCCCTGTGAAATGGTCGTTCGACCTCCAAAGGGGTCGCAACCCACAGTTTGAGAACCACGGCTCTAAGAAGAGTTGTGTTACTGTTAAATGATAGTATGTTATTGTTGTTTGTGTTTACTCCATCAAGCATTTGTTAATCATTCTTTGTGATCTAATTGAGATTGTTGTGTAACCTGGTTACATTTCTTCTTTCTAATGAGTTTTGGCAGCTGCACAAATTAGCATTGTTTGTTCATGTACAGTTGCAACTGTTGTAGGGAAGGCGGCGCAGTGGTTTTACTGTGCCTTCTGAAGATTGTGGGTTCTAACTCAGATTGCGTCTTTCAGTTCACATGTTCCAGATATCCTAGGATCTTTGCTGGAGCTATGGAACATATGCTTTGTGCAACACTATCAGCAGATGGCTTGCCATTTCTGCCAAAAAGTAAGGAGCTGTATACAAAAACCCATGGCAGTAGAGTCAATCCTTCGCCTTCAGCCCCATTTAGGCAACAATTTGTTATTTGGTTAAAACACTTATCATGTCAAGTCTTCAGTTGTATTCTTGTTTTGTTTTCAGTTGATGATCATGATTATAAGATTACAGTGGATCTGCTGACAATTTGTAATAATTTTCTCACAATATGTGACATTAAATCTCATTGTTTTTATTATGTCATTCACAGCTGAAATATTATTTACTCACTCACAGCTGAAATATTATTTACCTAAACATTTCTTTATTGTTTTAAAATGACATTTTATATTTTTTACCTGCGGCAGGTTTGTGAAAAAAGAACCCCAACTAAAATAATCTTCAACTAGCTTTATGAGGCATGTTCAATACTTTAAGTCTCAACTAAATGAAACAGGACAGAAGCCATGTTTTTACAAGCTGTTTGTTTTTAGAATAAAAACACCCATTAGTATGGCGTATGGTCCATAGGAGTTAATAAATAAAATGTGGCTTCCAAGCAAAAGAAGTGTTGTTATTCCTACCATTACTTTGAATATTATTGTTTGTTTGTTTATATGTTATAATATCTTAGTTCAGGTATTTCTCTTCCTCCGATTATAAAAGGATCATATTGTTCCTTTTCTGCTATCTTTTGTAACATGAAAATATATGCAAAATAATCAATTCAAGCTAACATTCCAACCAAAATGAATTGTGTGCAGATACCAAACCTTAGTGTCCTTCAAAATGTACTTCTTTTTGCAGATGACCAAGCAATATCCTGATGCTATGAGGCAAAACAGGATTGGAGAAAAGACAGAACAGAGGTCTATGTAGTTTTCTGTCCTATGTTAATTCATTATGCCAGCGAGTCTACCTCATATCATATTCAGGGTAGTCTTGTAGTATGTGCTCTGCAGACTGATGTGCATGTACACATGGCTGAATTGCCATTCTTGAATATTGTATACATGTGGCTGCAGAGTCGACTGTGTCCTGTTCTAAGGCGCAGAATTACAACTTGTTCCAATCTGTTCATATTATAGTAGTCGGCTTGTGTTGGTATTTGTGGCTTTCAGATTTTTTAAATCATCCTTTTCTTTTGGTGGTAGGTAACTATCACATCCAGTTGCTCTCCTGCAGCACCTTCCTTGGCCATTTGATCTTCTATTTCATTTCTTGGTATTCCACAGTGAGAGGTATCACTCAAGTCGACCTTGTGCTGCTTACACAGTTTAGACAGTAGGTTCTGTAGAGCTGGCAATTTTCTGGCTCGGAGTGTTGATTTTGCATGTCAAAAATACAATAGATTTACATAAGCTCAACAACAAACGAAATAACACATGGCAAGATCACAACATGAAAATTAACGATGTTACGGCCGAGGTTATGATAATAGCAAGAGAAGAAAAGTAAATATGGCAAACTAACGAAAGACTTTACACGTCTAGAAAGCTTGATATCAGCAGAGAGATGAATCCGTATCGAAGTACATCAAAGATGCAACAAAGCAAACCAAATGACACATATTATCAATTGCTATTGGCTGAAATCGGATGCACGTGTCCTAAACATGTAGAAGTCTATGCATTTAGGGGCCTACCAAACCAATGTGCGACGTATACACGTTCTTGGCAAAGATCAAACATATCACAAAGAGTGATTAAAATTGGTCATAAAGAACGAACGCAAAGAAGAAGAAGATCAATTGCTAACATACATCTGTACACAAAAAACCGCCCGTGTGGTGCTGGGACCCACAAGGAAAGCAAAGGATAGTATCGAAAAAGGGTGGAGACAGCGGTAAAACGTGGAAAATAGCTAAACACGTAAAAACAAAGTACTATAGTTTTACAAAATACCGAAACAGTGACGATAAACAGCAACGTTTCGACCAAAAGGCCTTTATCAATAAATAGAATAGTACCACTGCAACCTACACGGCATGTCGTAAAAGACGATTGATGTAAAACCTAGGGAAGCTACCCCAGTAAATAAAAAGCATCGCAAAAATCGGATGAGTACTTGTAGGCGCATAACTAGCACATCGTACAATCGCTCTAATGCTCAGATCACATACAAATCACACAGAGGGATTAACAAGTGGCCGATATAGAGCGTTCGAAGAAGAAGACACACAAAACTAGCCTTATCAAATAATACTTCATTCTAACTTTGTGCTGTCTCTGTCAAAAATGGAAAAATACAACAGCAGAGATGAAATGTCTGCCAAAAATAGTAGTAGTAACATGGAGATTGGTTTATTGATAGGACTATCATCATTGCACTTCAGTGAGTAACCATGTGTGCTCGATCTCTATTACAAGGAAGATCTCAGCTGCAGTGACGAACTCCGTAGCACCGGCAAGGGTTCCCGATGTCATTTTGAAGGTGAAGATATTTTTGTAGGAATTTTATTTTTCAACTTTTCTAAAGAATTTTGCTCGGATAGTGAGTGACCATTGGTGCTACCATTTCTTTCTTACGCGGAAAGATTTCAGCGGCAGTGCACGAACTCTGTAGCATAGACGAGGGTCACGAGCGTAATTTTGAAGATGAAGAAATATTATTTTGTAGAAATTTTATTGTAATATTTTTAATGAATTTTGCTTTTAGACAGCGGCTTAAAATTCTACTCTTATCATTGTCCCACTGCCTACGGGTTTTGTGTGTGCTCATTTTGAACAAAAGATCTACGTTTTATCGTCAGTAACCGATAGGAAGACCTTACCGTTCAGAAAGCAATGGAAACTACTGAACGTATACGTGGTGCCTAAAAAATCAACGACTCGTTTACTGTGGTTGATGGCTACGTCCTGTAAAGGATATACCACGATTTTCATTCATTTCAACCGATAGGACTAGGAACTTGATCACACCTATTGCGATTAGAGATCTCTGAAAAAATATTCTGATCACTCTACGAGAGAGCGAACCGAGCACTTTTGGAGCGAAAGTTGAGTATCTTATCTCCACGTCACAGAGACCCAATGAAGTCAAGGGCATAGAGTGCATAGATTATAGAACAATTATCCATATGACTCGTGTAAAAATACAAGGATCATCATCATCAGGTGCCGTGGCGGCTGGCGGGCGAAGACGATCATCTCTTTTCTCTCTTTAGCTTGTTACGCCATTGGTGTTTAGTGCAGCAACAAACGTACATCATTCTTCTCTATTCATGGTCTTCCTCTGTATTGTGTTCAAGCTATGAAATCTTTGTCTCTGGTGTATGCAATCATCTCAAATGTCAGATACCGAGGCATAAAGTCAGGCTATCCAACATTTTCTCTGTCTCATCTACCCTCGATTTTACCAGTTGTTACAATGTGTTCCAAACCTCCCTTTCCTCATCACATTTTCAAAAATGACGACTGCCTCTTTCTTATATTGATAAGCTTTCCATGTGTCTTGAACTCATTCAACAACACATCATTAGTCATTTAGCAGTCCATACATAGAAACTAAAATGAAAAATTGAGAACGACGTTAGTCAGAACAATTGCTTATCAAAATAACTGTGAAACTAGCCATTGTCTTGCGGGGTTCAAATCCGGACCGCGCCGTTCTTTCACGAGTGCATTTTTTCCCAGAGACCCAAAGGTTGTTGCTGGAGCTACGGAGTTCGTGCTTTGTGCAGTACTTTTCGCAAGTGGCGTACCATTTCTGCGGAGAGGGACCGAGCCATATGGGGTAAAACCGGATGCAATGAAGACAATCTTTCGGCTTTAAAACCCCTTTAATTCTACAAATAAAAAGTTACATCGTAAATACTTTCGACTCAACTGTATGTGTGTCAATTACTACGCTTGATTGGCACGTACAAGCGTGATCTAACTTCATGCAGCATGGATACAGAAAATTGGAAGCAGTTGGCCAAAGACAGGCAGGCATGGCGGTCGGATGAATCAAAAGAAAATACATGTAGAAACGCACCATATGGAAACAAAGAGTGTTCAAGAGCAGAGATCTATCTATTCATCAGCTCCAATCTCCAATTTCACTTACAGCAAATGTGTCAAGGATTGCAACTCCAGAATATGACATTACAGCCACTGCAAAGATGTGATTCAGCACTAACAAACTACTTTACATAAAACCTACTGTCTCTTGAGACAAATAAGCCAATGGTGAGAAGATATTACAGAATTAACGTATGCCCGCCTGCCCAGGGTGTTATGTTATGTTATGCGATCGATGTCACGGCACACTGGGCATTCCCATGCATGCTCTGTCCTCCGCTGCAGCAGCCATCCCAAAGTCCATTTGCCCACCGTACCCATGAGAAGTTGATTACTATATCTTCTCTCTCCACCACGAAGACGACACTGTCTGGCATGTCCACACCCAACGCCCAACTCTCGAACTCCAGGGTGTTCGTAGCGCGTTGAACGACGGGTGACAAGCCCACATTGAATGCTGTTCAATTCAGCGAGCTACAAGATAAGCCACAGGTTCTCCAGATTTACGATGTCCGTGGCACCGAGTCGAAGAGCTGAAAACTCATGTGCTTCTGGATCGGGAAAAAAAAGTAACGAATACTGTTTAAATGTGCAGATTCCATCAGTATCTAGTATTCTAAACTAGCGACACTAATCTCTCTAGCTAATACGACAGAGATATCATTGGGAAGTAAACATAAATATGTCCTTGCCATCAGGATAATAAAATAATTTGTTGAAATTCCAATACAGTCAAACATTCGTGTGGGGACGAAAAAAAATGGTAACATCATGAAAAAGTGTAGGATACTGTTTTCTAAGTTCAATTTAGAACTTTCGGAATCGTTAAATAACAGATATTCGAATAACTATATAGATTATAGATTATTATTGATTATATTCGAATTCCGGTGTCAATAATACTTTTATTAATTTCAATGAAGACTATATCAAATCTTTCCATCAAGATACTTGTTATTTTTATAAACTGTGGGTATACATTATCATTATATTTGTATATACATTTTAAGTAGCTTATTTTCATAAACTTCTTTTGTTAGTGAAAGTGGCAAGTTGAATTATATTTTTATTAGTTGGGTTAAAGTTTTTAATAAAGTTGAAAGGAAATCCAAATTGTTGACAATTCAATTTGATGTCAAGGCAGAATAAGGAGTGGCTACTGACAGTCGTGTACGATTAAGCTAACGATTTGTTTGGATAAAGCTGCTTCCATCTAGATATCGTAATTCAGGGTACATCTCAGTTATTTGTTGCATGAAGTTGATACGCAGAAGTGGTAACTGAAATTAACTGCTAATTTGAATTAATTAAATAACAAATCAAACTCAACTAACAACTTTTAACTTTATTATAAAACTTAAAATTAAAAGTTATTATAGTTATAAATAAATAGAACTCAACATTAAAAAGGTAAAAACGTAAGCAAACATTCCTGAGTCACTCAGCAGTGATTCATCATTATCATTTAATCATTAACTTCTAAGTGAATTGTTATCATAAGATAGTTATGTCAATAATGAAACATGTACAAACAAAGTACTATAGTTTTACAAAATACATAAACAGTGACGATAATTATCGTCACTGTTTATGTATTTTATAAAACTATAAATACTTGTTTGTACATGTTCACTATTCAAGTTTTACTGCAGTCTTCCCCCTATTTCGATATGTCAATAATGTCATTAGTTATGTTAAAATGTTATGATTATATATTTCACTCATTGAATGCACCGTATCATGGATTGTAGTATGTCACCTCAGTCACACCATTCATCATAGAGATAGAATAAGTTAAGTATATGTATACTTATGATTGTGTAAATTATTTATGATAGACAGTCTATGTATAATTATGATTGTGTGTGATCATAATCATTGTGCACCATTTATTATTCTTCTTGTGATCTTAACAGAATCGTCTGATAATATTAATAATGATAAATAAATATCATCCCCAGTTAGTCTCCCGCCAAACACTAGATCTGTAGAAAACATTTTAAACACATTCACAATGTTTGGAAAAGGTAGCGAGGCAAAGATAAACGTACACACATCTTCAATAATGGGAATAGGAAAATGGAAGAACAAGTCAGACTTCCCTTTTAGCATTACATCAACAAATAACATGAAACTATACGGCATCACATTTCCATCGCACCCAAACAGAACACACTTAAGCACATGGCAGAACATGGTAGCACATATAACAGATATGATCAACAGATACAAGTTCAAGACATCAACAATTTTTGGCAGAAGTGTTGTTGTCACACATACATTATTCAAAAATTATCTACACAGCTGAGTCTTTGACCCTCCAAACAGGGCGATCAGAGACATAAACAAACAGATCAGAAGATTCGTCTTCGGAAACACAATATACAGCATACAGCACGCAACACTCATACAAGACAAGAGACAAGGAGGTATAGCACTACAAGACATACAGACAAAAATAAAAGCACTCAGAATAAACCATATAAGCCACATCATCAAACACCCAGAACATCACAAGCTAGCGCACTACTACATAGGACTCAGATTAACCAAACTGGTCCCACTGGAAAACTCAGTGCCACACTATTTTGGTTCACTACCCACATTCTACAAAACATGCATTCAAGCCATACAAGGAAACGAAAAACTGATACATCAGACAACAACAAAAATATATAAACATTTAGTTAAGCTTCAAGCTCCACCATTACACCTCAGAATCAAAAGAGGTTATAACTATTTCATAACAGACCACACCAACACTTTAGTAAACTTACACAACCCAAACATTCCAATCAAAGCCGAAGGTAACATTCAGACTAATATACAACATGACACCTACAAGAGAACGGGTAGCAAACAGACCCAGACAAGTAACAAAATGCCAGCTATGCAGAACAAACACACAAGAAACGGAAGAGCACATATTCTTTCAATGCAGCACAGTCAGACCAACCTCAGAATCACTTGAAACATAATCAAAACACACACAAATAAAAAGATAGATATATACAGAGCCATCACGCTAAACACACTACCCAAAACAACTCCAGACATACACACAAAATTACTTATACTGCTCGCAGAATACAGGCACCTCATATGGACCTGAAGGAATGCAGCAAAATTTTACATCAAAACATACAATGCTCATCTATTCCAACAAATATTCCTTCGAAAGCCGCATCCATAATATGATGTATGTAGTGAATGAAACTTATTGTTGAAAGCTCTTTAATTGGAAACATCACTGTTAAATTGCACATGTCCTTATTGTTCATAATGTATTTCAAACATCGCTGTTAAATTGCACATGTCCTTATTGTTATAATGTATTTCAAACATCACTGTTAAATTGCACATTTCCTTGAAATGTATGTTGAAATGTATTATGGAGAAGAAAAAAAAAAACCCTGCAATTTCTTGAAAAAAAGAAAAAAGAAAGAAAAAAAAAAGTAGTGCTGCTATTTAAGCGGACATATGTTCTGTACCATAAAATACATGCCTTTATTATGTTGAAATGTATGTTGAAATGTATGTTGAAATGCATGTTGACATATGTTCAGTACCATAACATACATGCCTTTATTATGTTGAAATGTAAGTTGAAATGTATATTAAGATGTATATTGAGATGTATGTTGAAATGTATGTTGAAATGTATATTGAGATGTATGTTGAAATGTATGTTGAAATGTATATATTAAGATGTATATTGAGATGTATATTGAGATGTAGGTTGAAATGTATATTAAGATGTATATTGATGTATGTTGAAATGTATATTAAGATGTATATTGAGATGTATGTTGAAATGTATGTTGAAATGTATATTGAAATGTATGTTGAAATGTATGTTGAAATGTATATATTAAGATGTATATTGAGATGTAGAGTTGAAATGTATATTAAGATGTATATTGATGTATGTTGAAATGTATATTAAGATGTATATTGAGATGTATGTTGAAATGTATGTTGAAATGTATATTGAGATGTATGTTGAAATGTATATTAAGATGTATATTGAGATGTATGTTGAAATATATGTTGAAATGTATATATTAAGATGTATATTGAGATGTATATTGAGATGTAGGTTGAAATGTATATTGATGTATGTTGAAATGTATATTAAGATGTATATTAAGATGTATGTTGAAATGTAAGTTGAAATGTATATTAAGATGTATATTAAGATGTATGTTGAAATGTAAGTTGAAATGTATATTAAGATGTATATTGATGTATGTTGAAATGTATATTAAGATGTATATTGAGATGTATGTTGAAATGTATGTTGAAATGTATATTGAGATGTATGTTGAAATGTATATTAAGATGTATATTGAGATGTATGTTGAAATATATGTTGAAATGTATATATTAAGATGTATATTGAGATGTATATTGAGATGTAGGTTGAAATGTATATTAAGATGTATATTGATGTATGTTGAAATGTATATTAAGATGTATATTAAGATGTATGTTGAAATGTAAGTTGAAATGTATATTAAGATGTATATTAAGATGTATGTTGAAATGTAAGTTGAAATGTATATTAAGATGTATATTGAGATGTATGTTGAAATATATATTGAGATATATGTTGAAATGTATGTTAATATGTATGTTAAAATGTATGGTGAAATGCCTTGTATCCAAATCCAATATAGGATGAAATCCCTTGTATACACATACAAGGTATGGTGAAAGTGTCATATTGTGACATATTCGCACCAGCACAAGTCCAAGCGTCAGGTGGGAAAACTGAACAAAGGATCCGTAATATTGTTTCTTCTCTTCCCCTTTCCCTCTCCTAAACGAAATAAGGATCGAGTCGTGTAGAGACTTGTCTACGTCTCAAGCCGAGTGACAAAAGAACAGACAACACAGTGTTTTTACTCATGCCAGACTTTGTTGTTTCTGGCCGCCGAACTCAGATGGGAGGTGCCACCAAGAGCCTGTCCGTGGGCAAGCAATTTTGAAAATGCAAATGTCATACTTTGTATTATATTTTCCTGTATTTTCTTTAAAACGTATTTTTAAATGTATGTATCAATGTATCATATTTTGAATGTATGTATCAATGTATCATATTTTAAATGTATGTATCATATTTGATATGTATGTATCAATGTATCATATTTATCATCATCATCACTTTCATTAGATAATCACCATAAAGCCCAACATCTCATATTTTCATCTCACGGGCATGTCACTTCAGTCCACAAAAATTTGTCAAACATGAAATTGCTGATATTGTTATGTACAAAATGAAATAAACACTTAAAAAAAAAAAAAAACAATTAATTGAATTAATTAAATAGCAAATCAAACTCAACTAACAACTTTTAATTTTATATAATATAAAACTTAAAATTAAAAGTTATTATAGTTATAAATAAATATAACTCAACATTAAAGCGGTAAACGTAAGCAAACATTCCCTGAGTCACTCAGCAGTGATTTATCATTAACTTCTAAGTGAATTGATATCATAAGATAGTTATGTCAATAATGTCATCATTAGTTATGTTAATGTTATGATTATATGTTTCACTCATTGTAATCATAAAAAGATGATCATAATGTATGGATTGTAGTATGTCACCTCAGTCACACCATTCATCATAGAGATAGAATAAGTTAAGTATATGTATACTTATGATTGTGTAAATTATTTATGATAGACAGTCTATGTATAATTATGATTGTGTGTGATCATAATCATTGTGCACCATTTATTATTCTTCTTGTGATCTTAACAGAATCATCTGATAATATTAATAATGATAAATAAATATCATCCCCAGTTAGTCTCCAATTGTACTAGTTTCTGGTTAACAAATCAAACAATGCTGACCTTATCTTTATCAGTTCATAACTTTATGATACTTTTGACTTTATAGATTAAAATTATATATTAAAAACAGTGATTCACTAAGTGAAAGTCAGTATAAGTATGTGATTAGTGAAGTAATAATATTTTAATATTTAAATGCTTCGATATGTTTCAGAGTCGGTGCCTCCAATCAGCTTGTAATTGTCTTCTTCTTTGCGTTCATTCTTTGCACCAATTTTAATCACTCTTTGTGATGTTTGATCTTTGCCAAGAACATGTATCGTTACACATTGGTTTGGTAGGCCCCTAAACGCATAGACTTCTTCACGTTTAGGACACATGCATCTGATTTCAGGCAAACATCCTTAGTCGCCTCTTACGACATCCATGGCAGGCAACAGTGGTTCTATTCTTTACACCCCAAATTTGGGCCCCAGTAACCACTCGGGTACAGTTTGTAATGAAGAAATAGAATGTGTCCTATTTAATGATGGTACTACCATTTAATACATTTATTCTTCTTCTTCTTATTATCTTAACAGTTGACGAGTCATCTGATAATAATGTCATAGCGTTAGTCTAAAATTTGCGAGTTTCTGCCTGCACTTTTTATGTCAATTAATATGTCTGGTTTCATTAAACCAGTCGTCGGAGCCCAAGGAAGCAAAGAATAGTACTACTGTGACCTACAAGGCATGTCGTGAGAGGCCACTGATGTAGGACCTAGGGAAGCTGCTCTAGTAAATAAAAAGCATTGCAGAAATCAGATGTGCTGGTCTACTTGTAGGTGCGTAACTGGCACAATGTACAATCACCCTTAGGCTCAGATCACATACAAATAACACAGAGTGGTTAACAAGTGGTCAAAATGGAGCGTTCGCAGAAGAAGATTAGCCAGTCTGCTTTCAGATTGGCATGTTCCGTCAAACTTTTTCGACTAGGAACTGGTTTTCCTTCATCTATCACAACTGACACAGCTATTATCAGTGTCATAGAGGATATTCCAGAATATTCTTATGCTTCATTTTATTGTTTATTACAATGCTACTCCAGAAGATCTAGAGCAGCGTTTCCCAAAGTGGGCGTGTAGGCCCCTGTGAAGTGCTGAAGCCTTCAATGGGGCATAGTGGGTTCAGAAGAATTTGGGGAAATTTGGCAAACTGTTATAATGGGGAGGGGGAATTACAAAGTTGATGTCGTGGGCAGTGGGCGAAAAAGTTTGGAATCTATGATCTAGAGAAATATGCTTCATGCAGCAGATGTGAAATGTATCAATCTTATTTTTGTCTGTGGTTTGTGCAATGTCTGTGATTCACTAGCATTCACAACATAGAGGGCTCAACATGCAGACTGAGACTATTGTACATAACAACTGTGATATTGATGGTCAGGTCAGGCCATCATGCTATTTGTTTACCTATCTTCAATAGTATGGTTACCAATGCCATACTGATCCACTTGTGTAGTTCCACTTTCAATGAGAGGTTATCAGTGATGAATGAAATGGTAAAAGTCCTGCATGTGTGTTGAGCTTATATATTCGTACAGAAAGCATTGGCAAACTACTGAACGTATAAGTGGTGTCTAGGAAATCGATGACTCGTTTACTGTTGTTGATGGCTGCGTCCTGTAAATGATGTGCCACAGATTTCATTCATGATATGTCATAGACCATCATATTGGTGTTATTTAGGCTGATTGTGAGCCCAACATTTGGACAGACAATTGCATATCTTTTCCTGGGAGTGTTATATACTGTAGTGAATTCTGGACAATGACTCACATATAGTAGTTGGAAACATCTCCCCTTCCCCACAAAAAAAACCTCACTATTTTTCTGACCAAATTAGATAACTTATGAAGAACTTTTAAAATGAGCAAATTGTGTATCATCGGAGACAATTATTAAATAATGGAGATGCATTTGGCATCCTTAAAGTCCACAGTGTCTGGTGTCAGAGACCCAACTTTGTACCCATTTTACTTTTAGTTTAAACAGATCATCCAGGGGTTTGATTTTGTTGGTAATTCTCATTTCAAACGTCAAACCTGCAGACTATAAGACTACATCATTTCTTTCTTTCTTTCTCGAATCCTGTATGCCTCACAGCGTCAGGTCAGGATTAGATTTCTAAAGCGGCCTAGTATGCGCTTTGTAGATAGTCTCTTTCGTCGCCTCTGTTATCTCTGAGGTCCATCTTTTGCGTGCGCCTTTTGCTTTGTACCCGTTGTATCGACAGCATTGCTCTTTGGGTGCACTGTCTGATGGTAATCTGCTTACGTGACCGAACCATTTAATTTGTTGTTTCTTGATGAAGTCTAGTACTGATGTTGTACCCACTTTTTCCTGATGTCTTCATTTCTCAACCGGTCTCTTCTTGTTACACCCAGCATTCTGCGTAGACACTTCATCTCTGTTGTGACTAGTTTTCTTCTATCGTTTGTTGTCAGCGTCCAGGTTTGGCACTGGTAACATAATGCCAAGAAGTCTTTAATTAATGTTCTATAAATTTCTCTAGAAGCTGCCCCTATGGTGCCGGTGCCCACAAGGGAAGCTAAGAACAGTACCATTGCAACCTACAATGCATGTCGTAAGAGGCGTCTGATGTAGGCCCTAGGAATGCTACCTAGTAAAAAAAAAACAGCGCAGAAATCGGATGTGCTGGCCTACTTGTAGGCACCTAACTGGCACAACGTACAATCGCTCTTAGGCTCAGATCACCTAAAATCACACAGAGTGGTTGACAAGTGGTCGATATGGAGCTTTCAAGATGAAGAAGAAGAAAGAAGCCTAGAAGCACCCTTAACAAGAAATCAAAACAGAAAACCACGACACTGGGCAACAGCCCGGTAGCAGTGTGACAACAAAAGAAGAAGAAAGAAGCCTAGAAGCACCCTTAACAAGAAATACAAAACAGAAAACCACGACACTGGGCAACAACCCGGTAGCAGTGTGACGACAAAAGAAGAAGAAAGAAGCCCTAGATGCACCTTAACAAGAAATACAAAACAGAAAACCACAACACTGGGCAACAACCCGGTAGCAGCGTGACGACAAAAGAAGAAGAAAGAAGCCCTAGAAGCACCCTTAACAAGAAATACAAAAACAGAAAACCACCACACTGGGCAACAACCCGGTAGCAGTGTGATGACAAAAGAAGAAGAAGAAACTATCTTCTTTTATTTGTATTTTATTCCCTCATGTTTTTATAGAATATTTTTACAATATATATTATGTGCATTTGATAACGTTGTGTTTCTGTTACAGATATCTACATTTTGGCAACACTGTCTGTGATAACCGGGGAATAATGGAATACAAAGTGCATCTATTAGTTCTATTAACACTTGTAGTTCTGAGCTCCAGTACAGAAGTAGAACGTACATGCCCTAAAGGTCATTGGATGCATACAACAAGTGAAGGGGAAAATTAGGTGTGACCTGTGTGTAGATGGTGAAAATTACATCTCGGAAAATGACCACCAAAAACGGGAGTGTAATAGTTGTCGCAAAATACAAAATAGCACTCTTGAAATATTGGTCAAAGCCTGTTACAGAGATGCAGATGCTGTCATTATCTGTATATCAGGCTACTACAGAGAGAATGGAGTCTGTAAACACTGTTCTGTTTGTGAGCATGAGATCCGACCCTGTCAAGATTATTTGGATGCAGTCTGTTGCTCTGATAAAGATAATAAGCATAAGATTTGTAATCTTACAAACAAGAGTGCTAATGCATCTACTGAGCTGGAACCACAAAGTCACTGCTTGCCATCCTCGAACTGCACTGATGTTTGTAAAAGTGCACCATTTGTCCAGGCAATATGCAAAAACTGCTGTCCAACGGTTAATGCAACAGGTAATGAGTAATCTAACTGTCTATCCCATTTATATAACTAAAGTAGGATAGATAAAAATATGTTCTAAACAAGTTAAGATTTGTCTTAATAGATTAAGTAGATAAGACTATTCTAGAAAGTGTCAATTATAATGTTTATTAATTTTTCACATTATCCTAATTCTTATTTTATAAAATGGACCTTGGATACTTTACCGCTTGTGACTTTGTACGTGGCCAACGTTACTAACTGGCCTCAGTGCGGACGGCACTATTGCCATGTGACGTCACAGGCTGAGGCGGTGTATTCTCACAGACTAACTATTGACTGTTACTATTGGGAAACGCTGATCTAGACAATACATCTTGCAGATGTTAGAAACTTGTTGTTGGATGCATGTGTGTATTACAGAAGATGTTTTCTGATGAGTAGCTATAGTTGTTGCTCTCACATACTATTTTAGTTTAATTTTATACAGAATACTTAGATTAATTTTAAATATTATAACTATTGTACTTACATCAGCTTATGGTGGTCTCTCTTCAGTTATCCATGAATAAGTAAGCTACATGTTTGCACAACACTACATCTTGATTAGCACATAAACTAACATCACTTATCAGTAATCCACGAATTAGTCAGTCACAAGTTTGCACATCACCACAGCTTGATTAGCACAGAAACTAAACAGTATTACATAAATATATTTATCTACTACTGAATTTTGCTACTTTCCTTTTTTGTGAAGAAGCAGTTTGCTGAACATTGCATTGATCATTCCTTATTTTTCCTTAATTGTTGAGGAAAATGTTAGCAAATGTTGGAACAGCTGACAATAAAGTTTTTCTTTTGAGCTCCAGATCACATGCAGTACTGTCTAATGAGAATTTTATGTAGCTGGCAGTTACAATTTGTATGACAGTCTCCTTATGGTTTGTCGTGGCTAAGAACTTATCTCCATATCCAGATGATATGAGGACAGATCAGGTTCAATTTAATATGTCATAAATGCAAAACACTGAATGTTATACCATTTTCTGTTATCTTTAGTTCTGACCAGATGCAACTGCTCAGCGAGGAATTGGAGTGTTTTCTCTGGCACAAAACTAATGCTTGTTGTGGATGATAAACTAATTGCTTCAACCAGATTATCATGTGCCATTGTCATGTAATAGTCAATAGTTGGTGCTCTTCTAAATCTTTTCATGATTTGCATGGACAAGAGGTTTTCAACATGAAACCATCTCTCAATTTTCCACTATTTGACAGCCAGTTAAAGGAACTCTTATCTATGGAAACTTTCTTTAGGTGAACAGTAAAAGACATGTCTTGATCTATTTTAATACTGAGTCCTATAGCTGGTGCTTTCAATAATTATACAATAGAACATGGTGTATGTTCCTTGTCTACATTTCGATACACAACACTTTCTAAGCATCGTTATTTTGTTGTTATGTTTACTAAAGAAGTCTGTTTGAGTCCGTATGTTTACTAAAATGTCCATATGTTTACTAAACACGTTTGAATAATCCGCCTCACCCTCCATCTTGAAAATATAGGCGTAGGCCAGTAGTTATGTTGGCCACGCTTTGTAGCACCAAAGCGCACCCTCAGAATACATTTTGTAAGGCTGTTCCCATCCTTGGTCAGAATAAAATATGATCTAAGGTAGTATCTCTTTGAGATAAATTGTGTAGAAACCAGAAAAGGAAGATCAAAACAGAGATGCAACTGTGAGCGGAACATCAGGAAGTTTATTGACAAATGTTTGGTAGAGTGTACCATAAGGGCAAGGAACAGAACATGTTGGAGAGTCATTAGAGCCAACTATCGATGCGGAGATGGCACATGATTGATTGATTAATATTTCATTGGAAACACAGGAGTGCTATCTGTTGCTCTTGCAGATCCCACTTGTAAAGCATTGCCGTTTGTACCACATTTGTACATTTATTCAGTCCAACATTTTGTTTAAAGTTTCGTCAAATTTTCTTGTTTGAACATCATTACACTAATCATCATCTATGAAGATGTTCTGTTTAGAGTTGGTCAACCCATCTGCTCATTTTGGGATCTCCTTCTTTTGCTCTTCAAATTTTGAATCTAAATTTGTAAACTGTCATTACTGCCTGTAGTACGCTTTTAGGGCGGTGTTGGATGAGAGCGTGCAAGATTTAATGATTGCATGGCTAGTGCAGCCGCAGTGAAGCTGTTCAGGTTAGGATTTTTCATCTATTCTAAATTTGTAGCATTCCTAATATCTATCATTCCCACTAGCCTTTGCTCTCCTGCACACAGTGTGGAAATCTACTGCCATCTGCACTAAAGTAAAGCTATGGCTATTCAGGGTAAATGTGAAATCTGTGTTGCTGTATGGCTCAGAAATGTGGCGAGTCACCAAGTTAAATGCAAGTAAAATTCAGACCTTTGTTAACGGAAGTCGTCAGTGTATTCGTAGGCTGAGATGATTTGGCATTGCTGCAAACCAAGGCTTGTTGATAAGAATATGACAGAAACCAGTGATGACTCAGGTTAAGAGGAGAAAAATTGAGATGGGTTGGGCATACACAGCGGAAAACACAGTCAAGTGTCACTAAACAAGCACTTGAGTGGAACCGCAAAGAAAATTTAAAGGGATGTTCTAAACCAGTGTTTCCCAACCTTTTTGTGCCATGCCCCACAAAGCCGTTCAAAATTTCTACCCTCTCCCCTCTCCCCTTGTAACAATTGCAAAAATGTTAATTTTCCAAAATTGAATTGTTCGTTGAAGAAACTTAAATGATAGGTTTTAGGAAGAAATAACTAGGAAATTGTCACGGAAACACAGTAAGTAAATTTTCAAAACATATAATGGAGAACTGAAATTCAAGTACAAAATAATTGTAACAGAGATTTTCTATATTATTTTAATTATTAGTAATTATTTATTACTTACACTTAGTGAGACCATTGCGCTCAATGCATGCTGCAAAAAGATTTTATGTTAGGTTCTAATTTAGTTAGCTTCAGTCTCAAGTCTCCCGTTGTGTTATATCCAGCGTTATATCCAATATTTCTTTTTTAGCAGCAAATTAGTTATGGCACTAAATCCACATTCAGCTAAATATGAAGATGGAAATGGTAATAACAGTTTTCTTGCACATTTGGTTGAATTTGGATATTTGATTTCTATTTCCTCACAAAGACATGCTATCTCTCCTTTTATATTAAATAAAGTTTTTACAGACTTTTCATTTTGCATTTTTTCGAGTTCTTCTTGATACCGCATATTTGAAATATCAGATAAATCCACTAACATTGGCTGCATCATACAAGTTGGAAAATCAATTTGTTTCAAATCTGAAAATCTTTCTTTTAAATTATCAGATAGAATTTTCAGATGATCGACAATAAAAAGTATAGCGGTATCAGTCACTTCCCATTTCTAGAGCCAATGAAACTTTTCAAAATTTCGGTTGCAAATATATTTCTGACATAATTTAATAAATCTAATGAAAACAAATATCTTACCTTTTGCATCAACAAGAGTTTTATTTGTTCATTGAAGTTGGTTATTTAATAAATTTAGTTTTTCAACGATATCTGCTAGAAAACTCACGAATGCTTTACCATCGACTGTTAACAGATACTTTATTTCAGGTTTGTCGCTTTAAAATCACTAAGAGTATCAAATAGTTCCATAAATCTTTTCAAGTAGTTATTTTTCGAGAGCCAGCTTACTTCAGTGTGAAGTAAAAGTCTCAGATGGTCTGCATTTTGTTCTTCACAAAATAGCTTGAAGAGACGCTCACATTTGGCATTAGCTTTAATAGCAATGATACACTTTATAACTGAGTTTATTACTTCATTAGAACAGGAGAAATATTTTTCTTTTCTATTCTTCATACTGTTTTTTCTATTCTTCATAATGTTTTTTTCTCTATTCTTCATACTTTTTTATCTCTATTCGTCATACCGTTTTTCTCTATTCTGAATACTTTTTGTCTTTTTTATTCTTGATTTTTTGTGTTCCTATAATCTATTTGCCTTTCTCCTTCCTGTCCTCTTTGCCTACCATACGCGTCGGTTGCAGCAAGTATCCTTGCAAGCAATCATATAAAAAAGCATCAGCTGATCAATTACCGTCCAAACTTTCATGTTGGCGTTGATGATATTGGAACCAGCTAACGCCTGCAAACATGTGTTACAGAAGAAGCGAGCAGACACTGAAACTTATTCTATATTCATTCATTGAAAAGGCAGCTATTGCTTTATTTCAGCGAGTGTTTTATTTCTTTTATTTCTTGTTTCAGATTGAGGCAGCAGTTCGAAATGCTCTGTCTCTCTTGTAGTCTTTCTGGTCCTCTGTAAACAAACTAATGGTCCATAACTTGCAATTGAGTCAAAGCCCTGGATGTTTCTTGGTTGCTTTTCCCATAGTACTTAACATTCCAAGCCAAATCAAACTTTGGACGTGCTTTCTGTGGCGGAAATATGATATACGTGGCTCTGTCCAATGATATTACACACTCAAGATTGCAATGTATAAACTCATTTTAGTCTTCATGACAAGGTTGGCAAACATTGGACCCATTACCTTTTAAAAAAAAATATCACTCGATTTTAAGACAATAACACATGCTTTCCCGCTCTCAAAGCTTTGTTAAATGGAGGTAGAAATGTACCTAGATATAAGTGTTTTCCATTTATTGAAGATTTTTTAAACTTCACAGTAACGTGATTGTCAAACAACATTCGTTTTTGCAAACAGACATCCAAAAGCTGAGATATTGGTTTTACAACATCGTGGACATTAGTTAAACTCTGAACAAGTCCATTGCCCCCTAAACGATGAAAATGCCCCCTGTGGGGCATGGCCCACGTTGGGAAACAAGGTTCTAAACAGACCTGGAGATTGAGTCTACTTAAGGAATTCAAGGATGCTGGACTATCCTGGGAATAATAATAATAATAATTCCTCTCGTACCGTTATATGTTACGTAGGACCTGCAAGTAATTTCTCCATACCGCTCTGTCCTGGGCAACTCGCTCAATCTCATCCATGGAACTGAGACCGATATTTCCTGCCTCTCTCAGCAAAGTTCGTTTCAGGTTCTCCTTAGGTCGTCCTCTCTTTCTTGAACCCTTTGCATCCCACTTCAATGCCTGCTTTGATATTTGTTGATCATTTCTCCTCAAGGTGTGTCCAACATATCTCCATCTCTCTTTCTTATAACAGTTATCACTAGTGGTTGACCTGACATGTCTCTGATTTCATCACTTCTCCTGAATTCGTTTCATTTTATATTCATTATTTTTCGCAGACATCTATTTTCAAATGCATTCAACTTGCTTTCTATATCTTTAGTCATTTTCCAACTCTCGTTGGCCTATGTTAGATTGATACAACATTTGAATTGAAAATTGGTAATTTAGTTTTAATACTATATAACTTGCAGTTCCATATTTTATTTAGACTTTTAAAAACTATCCTGGGAAGCCATAAAGAAATTATCCGGTCAGGGAAAAGTAAGTGAACAACTGTTGAGACCCTATTCTCCATGAGGAACAGAGGGGAATAAGTAAGTAGTAAATAACATATATGACATGTTATATGGTTAATTTTTATATTCAATATATATTTTATAATGATGACATTTATGTCAAATCTTTTTTTTCTCCCCCAGAGATACTATGTGATTGGATACTAACTATATCTCATGAAGAGAAATCTTCCTGGTATGTCAGTAATGTTCAGTCTGTCGTAGATGTTGTACTGATGTTTGTCTTGGTCGTTGTGTTACAGTCATCTCCAAAAAAACAAGTTACAAGTCCCTTGGTTAATGAGAAACCAGCAGAAAGTTTCGTTGGTTGTTAAATGGCTTACTATCTTATTTCCTGTTTCAATTATAATCATCATAGCACCTGCAATGCATATGGAAGCAAATGTCTCTATTGTTGTTGCAAAATATGTTTTAACAGTTGTGGGTTGTTTTATTGTTATCGTTTTAACACTTCTCAGTAAACTTCAGTAAACTGTAACAACAGCACACTATTCAGACATATCACAATGTATAGAAGTAATCTAGCCTGCATAAGCAGAATAGCTGCGGATCTAGCTAGAAAGGTCGGCCCAACAGAAATTCAATGAAAAGAAGCACACCTTTTTCATCGGTAATTGGTAACAAATCGTCACTAAAATGTAAAAATCATACAAGAATACAATTTTTGCTATTTAACTAATTGGCTGCTATAATCCACTGGGAGCGCCACTATTTTTTAAAATTTTAGAACGATCTTAAAGAAAATTCATTTCCCTCAAAATGGTATATTACTCATAAAAGTTTGTTAATAATTAAAAATTGAGATGAATTTGTACATACACCAGTAATGGGAAAATAGAACCATACTTTAATTCAGCCGCGAGCCTTGTTTCAATTCAGTAGCTAATTAGTCAAATCTGAATATTTTTTGGTTCTTTTAAAAAAAAAATTAATTAAATACTGATTTAAAACCAACAACCAGGCACATTAAGATGACTAAACTTGTTGATAGTGTAGTCACCTTTCAACTCCCAACAGAGCACAGGTCTTCAACAAACTTTTCCAGCTCTTCCTCTCTCCTGCCATCCCTTCCAATTCTTTCCACGTTTTACCTATCCTTTTCATATCAGTCTCCAGCTCTCTTCTCCAGGTATGACTAGGCCTTCCCCTACTCCTCTTTCCCCGCGCGTTCCAAAACATTGCATTGTAGTCATCTATCTAACTCTAAATTCTTTGACCAGTCTAAAATGTCACAGTGGACCTGTTTCCCATGTCCTGTTATTTTGTGACTCAAAATAAGTAGGACCATACATATCAACCACTAGTAACAACTGTTATAAGAAAGAGAAGATGGAGATATTTGGACACACCTTGAGAAGAAATGATCAACGTTAAATCGGGCATTGAAGTGGGATGCAAAAGGTTCAAGAAAGAGAGGACAACCTGTGATGAACTTTTCTGAGAGAGGCAAGAAATTTTGGTATCAGTTCCATGAAGGAGATTGAGTGAGTTGCCAAGGGTAGAGCGATATGGAGAAAATACTTTCAGGCCCTATGTACATATAAGGTCGAGAGGAATTATTTATTATTATACATATATAATTTCGTAATATGTAATATCATACATATATGTTATCGTAAACCAGATCATTTAACAAACCATAATGATATTGTTTCAATTTATTTGTAAAATGAAGTATAAATAATATTAATAATTTCTCTTGCACGTTATACACTCATAGAACTTAAACAATTTCTCCATCGCTCTATCTTGGGTGACTACATCAACCTAGAGCTGAGACTGATATTTCTTGCCTCTCTCAGCAAAGTTTGTTTCAGGTCTCCTAGGTTGACCTCTCTTTCTTGAACCCTTTGCATCCCACTTCAATGCCTGTTTGATATTCTTTGATCATTTCTTCAAGGTGTGTCTAACATATCTCCATCTTCTCCTTCTTATAACAGTTCTTACTAGTGGTTGACCAGTAGAATAAAGTATAACTGGTGTGAAATGAAAATCATGGCAGATCCTTTACAGGCATGCCATCAATC
This sequence comes from Arion vulgaris, assembly GCA_020796225.1. Taxonomy (NCBI): domain Eukaryota; kingdom Metazoa; phylum Mollusca; class Gastropoda; order Stylommatophora; family Arionidae; genus Arion; species Arion vulgaris. The sequence goes on from CM036772.1 coordinate 8,534,984, forward strand.
AGGAAGCAAGTCATTGATTTTCTAGGCACCACTTATACATTCAGTAGTTTGCCATTAGCTTTGAATGGTGCTCATTTTTACCATTCATAAAAATCCATGTGAACAAATTTGCTTCTAAACTGTGGTGTTTGAACCAGGTACTCTCGGGTTGTGATCATGCTCACTATCGCTAAGCCATAGACACCCATATACCTGGTGTAACTTGAAGTAAACATGGTTGATCAATAGTATTTGGTCCTATTAAAATGTTAAAATACATTGTTCAAATAAGCTGTATGATTAAATATCTCATCATTTTTGTCCTATATCTTTTGGAAACATTGCCTTCTTTGTTCTTTTTACATCCACCACTTGTTAAAACCACTTTTTGTGATTGGTATGGGATATTGTCCTTAGAGCAGGGTTTTCTTGTGTCAGTTAGGTGCCTGTAGACCAGCAAATCCAATTTCCACATAATTTTTTTAAATCAGGTCGCCTCCCACTTAGGAGAAAAGAAACTGACTTAACTCTTGTGGACCAAAAGCCACACTATGTGGCTTTGAATGGACACCTTTACCAGGAGCCACACTAAAAGACATTTTAAAATTCTAAATCAAGTTGCTTGCAAAAACATGGCTTTTGCCTTTGTCCACTAAGAGCTAGGAGAACCTATCCCCTAGGCTAGCCAAAACCTCGTTAGTTTATTACATGATAAAGTTTCCTGGTCTACACCACTGGTAGGTTGGGTTTACTTGGATGTGAGTCATCAGCAAGCTACTTATTTTCACCCTTCCTAACAAAAACTAACTTACCCCAATTCTGCTAAACGCATAGCTAGGCACAGAACACACCATGTAGACCTGTTTGAAAACAATCCTTTGTCATTTAAAAAAAAATACATGTGTCCATCCTGTAAAAGCTCATTAACCACATTTAAGTTGTATGACCAACTCTTCTGCCTTGATCATTATAAGAGGGTCATTGATAGAAATATATTCTTAATGCTTATTTTGAAATAATTTAAGCACAGCTTCTTCAATATTGTCAAACTTTAAAATCAAATTTTGTCCAGTGTCTTGCACTGATTAATTTAATTTATCACACTTTTGTTTACCAGATAATATTTGTTGAAATTCATACCCACAGCATTCTTCTCCAATTTTAAAATTATGTAACTTCATATTTGTCTCATATTTATCATGCAGTGTATTTTGTTGTTGTTGACATGTTATTTTCTTTCGTGTGTATAATATTGATGAAATTTAGAAGTGCTGAAATTCTGAAACACAACAATCATCATCATCAGGTGCTGGTAGCGTACACTTAATTTGAGTAAGATGTGATTAGAACTAATATTTTTGGGTTTTTGTTTTATGTGATGTTAAAGACTATGTGCAGAGACATGACACTTTCAACAAAAGAACAGTTGTGTTTTGTTTTATTAGGTGTTTGATCATTAGAATCAAAGCAGTCAAAACTTCAGAACTCCTTGTGGACCAAATGCCACACTATGTGGCGTTGGGTTGACACCGTTTTACCAGAAGGGCATTTACTAAGGGCATTTTATTCTAAAAACAAATGGCTTGTAAAAACATGGCTTTTGTCCTGATCCACTAAGAGTTAAAGCAAATTGTTACCAACTGTTTCTTGTTCATTAATTCTATTTTAAAACTAGTTGATTGCACTTCTCTTTTTTTATGAGTAGTTGTCAATATTTTAAGCAGTAATATAGTTTGTTTGTCGGATTCACAAAATGTTAAGATGTTTTTTTCTTTTTGGATCGGGACACAAAGAGTTATGGGTATGGTTTTCCGCACCCAGCGATCCACAAGTGTTGATAATAATTGACCCTCCTAACCTCTGCATAAAAACTGTAATTTTTGTCTGTGATACGCTTTCTAGGTAAGACAAGAGCCTGAGTAATTGCATGGCTAGTGCAGTGGCAGTGGCTGTTCAGGTTAAGATTTTTTCTTTCATGCCCACAACAGAAAAATCCTTGGCGTGCCATGGATTGAACATGGGTCTCCTGCATGGAAGCCATGCTCTAATCCATTTGGCCAGTTGGAGCTGGAAATGTGAAATAATGGGCATTTCATACCCTGTGGTTTGCAAAAGCTACATAACATTTTTATTCAATATAGCACATGTCCTACATGTGATGCACAAACTACAGTAATCTCAGCAAGAAGTGCTTTTATGGTCTACATTTTAAAGAAATTTTTATAAAGTTAACAAAATTAATAAAGTGTAGGTTCCATAGAAAACTTGATCTACACCAGTAGATTTTAACCTGGGAGGCATGGGGCAGATCCTGAGGCATTTATTTTCCGATCCAGAAGCACTTGAGCTTTCAGCTCTTGGCTCGGTGCCATGGACATTGTAACCCTTCGGTTCGATGCCACAAACACCGTAAATCTGGAGGCATGAAACATAACAATTTAATAAATTTTGTATTTTAATAAATTTGTATACTAGCATTTTTTTTTACAAGATGATACAAAATGTTTCATATCGACCACTTATTGCTTTGACTGTGCAAAATGAAGAGAAGAAGAACGTTGATTATTTATTACAATCACAATTTATACATATATAATATTTTTGCTTTGAGATGTAATTGTGTACCTCTGAGAATTCAGATTTTTTAATCAGCCATTTTATCAAGCTTTAGACAGGCTGCAGTTGAGAGATCTGATATCAGATGACATTAGTGCTAGTCTTGAGACTGTCTATCAGATAGATTCCAAACTTTATCCCAATTCGCCCACTTTAGTAAAAGAAAAGTAAAGGAACCCTTTCATACCTTGGGTATATAGGGCAATACAGTGTTAGGCCTGTATTTTTCATTGACTGTCGGCACGCGATGGGTGATGTGGTCAGCATCACGCCGGCTGCCTTTACTTCCCAGAGCATGTCTGGTACCCAGTTGAGGCTGGGTTGACTTGAGAGGTCGTGGTCGGGAAAATTCACGCCCACTTGGGAGCTGAACCCGACACCAGCCTTGAGAAGTGAGTTCACTGTCCACTTTGCACAACTACAAACTTTATAACGCCCTACACATTATAACAGTTTGCCAGCCTCTTCTCTTTCTCTCTCCCCCATTATATACATGCTCTGTTCTCTTGACATAGAAAATTGCTGCATATTTCTGTCATACATGGTCAATTTTCAAATAATTATATGAATGAAATAGGAAATTGATGAAAAAATGGATCGTGTAAGACGAATAAGATGAATTAAAATGCAGAATTCTGCATTTTAAATGATTATTCAATCGGAAAATCATAAAATGATTTATTTTAAAATATTTATTATTTAATTCTTCTTTAAGGAGCCACCGACCACAAACCGCCTGAACCCTCCAAATTCTCCTGGAGCCCCTATCGTCCCAGAACTCTTCAACACCACTGGGGCGGACGCACTTTGGGAAGCGCTGGTCTATCTTAATGATGGTGACATGTTACAGTGTAGAGACATATCGGATGACATTAGTAGTAGTCTTAATGTTGGTGACGTGTTACAGTCGAGAGAGAGAGAGATGACATTATTGCTAGTCTTAATGTTGGTGAGGTTACTGGGAGACATATCGGATGACATTAGTAGTAGTCTTAATGTTGGTGACGTGTTACAGTGGAGAGAAATATCTGATGACATTAGTAATAGTCTTAATGTTGGTGACGTGTTACAGTGGAGAGACATATCGGATGACATTAGTAGTAGTCTTAATGTTGGTGACGTGTTACAGTGGAGAGAAATATCGGATGACATTAGTAGTAGTCTTAATGTTGGTGACGTGTTACAGTGGAGAGACATATCAGATGACATTAATGTGGAATCGAGAGAGATGACATTAATGCTAGTCTTAATGACATATCAGATGACATTAATACTAGTCTTAATGTTGGTGACATATTACAGTGGAGAGACATATAACATTAATGCTAGTCTTAATGTTGGTGACATGTTACAGTGTAGACATATGACATTAGTACAAGTCTTAATGTTGGTGACATGTTACAGTAGTGGTAGTCTTAATGTTGGTGACATATTACAGTGGAGAGACATATGACATTAATGCTAGTCTTGAGACTCTCTAATCTATAAATGAAGAGAAGACAAAAGTAATATTGTTTACAAATTGTACTGTAACTGTCATCATCATTTGAAACTATTTTGGTATTGTTAAACCTTATTATCACCCAGTAATTGTAGTAGTTAGTTCATTTTATTATATGCATTTTAAACTGATATTTTTAGTATGCATTGTTCTTGTTGTTCTGTGTCATCAGATTGTAGTGTTATACTGTTGTCTTTCATTAGTATGTATGTGTTTCCTTCTTCATTTTAGAAACCATTCATTGCTCATTCTCTTGCCAAATATATTTACATTTACACAGTCAGTTCTTTAATTATATGTATTTTTAAAATTGTGTTTCTTGTTCACCATAATATTAAGCTCATTCTTTGTTAACTTGTAAATTTTTGACATTAAGGAATATGTCAAATGAAATGTCAGCCATCATCATCAGGTGCGGCCTAGACAATCATGTATCTCAACACATTTCTGTCTCTGGTGTTTGCTATCATCTCATATGTTGACGCTCTTCCGTGCCATGACGTCAGGTTATCCACAAATTTTTCTCTCCGTCTCCCTCTGCCTCGTCTCCCTTGATTTTCAGTTGTTACAATGTGTTCTAAACTCACTTTCTCAATGTCAGCCATAGTAACTTCAATTGCTGTTTGAAGTTTATATTCGGATAAGCTGTTCATACTTTTTTAAAATCTGTTTGTTTTTACAGACCCATATTCCTACAATAATTGTATGTATTGTTTTATTGTCTTTCTTATTCAGCATAATATTAATCTCATTCTTGTTACTTTGTAGATTTTTACCTTGTGGTTTTTGTCAAATGTAATGTCGACCATAGTGCCTTCTATTTGCTGTTTTAACATTTAATGTTAGAGAGAATTTTCATTGTTTATTCTCTTTCAAAGTATATTTACAGGCGCAGTACTATAATTGTATGTATTTTTTTATTGTAACTTTTAGATTTTTTACCGTAAGGAAAATGCCAAATGAAATTTCAGCTATAATGCCTACTTTTTGCTATTTTATGTTAGGGGGTCTTTATGGTATAGATGTAGAGCTCTGGGTTCAAACATTCTTGGTTCATTTCTCAGATGTAGCGATTAAACAGTTTTTTAATAGTAATTCCTGATCAAAAGTGTAGATGAGATTGAGTTCCTAATTTTAATCAGAGATGACGATAAAACAAATTAATTTGTTCAAGTTGAGCATGTAAAAAACAGCCGGCGTTGTACAATCGAAGAGTAAAATAGATAAACCACTGTCCAGGAAAACAAAAACACTATTAACTCCTTGGGACCAAATGCCACACTACATGGCTTTGGGTTGGGACGCTTCACCAGGAGCCACACTAAAGGGTATTTTTTTATTCTAAAAACAAATGGCTTGTAAAAACATGGCTTTTGGTTCTGGTCCACTAAGAGTTAATAATTAAAATAATACCCTGCACATTTTTTTACCATTCTCCAAATTACATCTTAGATTCTCACTACTGCTACAGAGTTTGTGCTCTACCGCTGAGATCTTCCTGTGCAAGGAAGAGATTAAAGCACAAATTGTTATACACCAAAGTTGAGTTAAAATGGTCCAATCAAGCAAAATAAAATATGTGCTTTTTTAATTAGATGTAACATTTTGCTGAATAGTTATAAAAATCATCTTTCACTTTTGAAAATATGAGTGACAGCAAGTGGCTGAGTAGTTGGAACACTGGTCTGTTAGTTTTGATTGCGTGTGTTCAAGTCTTAGAAGATTTCATGTCTTTTATATTCAGTGTAAAACAAAATGAAAATGTTGACAATACATTCCCTGTATGTATCTTGAGACCTTTTATTAGGAGTACAGAATATAATTCGCAACCTACCAAAAGAACAAATAAAGCAACTGAGGGTGGACATTTTTGTTTATGGCATGCATAATTATAGAAAATATATATCTTAATTATAGAAAATATATATCATAATTATAGAAATATATATAATAATTATATAAAATATATAGTATCTAATTATAGAAAATATATATAATTATAGAAAATATATATCTTAATTATAGAAAATATATATCATAATTATAGAAAATATATATAATAATTATAGAAAATATATATAATAATTATATAAAATATATAGTATCTTAATTATAGAAAATATATATAATAATTATAGAAAATATATATAATAATTATATAAAATATATAATATCTTAATTATAGAAAATATATATAATAATTATAGAAAATATATATCTTAATTATAGAAAATATATATCATAATTATAGAAAATATATATAATAATTATAGAAAATATATATTATCTTAATTGTAGAAAATATATATCTTAATTATAGAAAATATATATCTTAACTATATAAAATAGATATCATTATAGAAAATAGATATCTTAATTATAGAAAACATATCTTAATTATAGAAAATATATATCTTAATTATAGAAAATATATTTTTTAATTATAGAAATATATATTTATAATATAATATAAAATATAATATATAAAATATATATTTATATATAATTATAGAAAATATATATCTTAATTATAGAAAATATATATCTTAATTATAGAAAATATCTATAATAATTATAGAAAATATATATCATAATTATAGAAAATGTATAACTTAATTATAGAAAATATATATCTTAATTATAGAAAGTATCTATAATAATTATAGAAAATAAATATCATTATAGAAAATATATATCATAATTATAGAAAATGTATAACTTAATTATAGAAAATAGATGTATGAAATATAGAAATTAAAATGGTGCACAAATTACCACATTAAGATAGCATTATTGTGGGAGGTTGTTTATTATGTATAACTGCTATTATTTGTTTAACAAGCCAATATGAAACTCAGGAATTTGTTAGTGTTTTGTAATTGTTGAGTTGTGGTATAGATACTGTGATTGTTGTGTGATTTCGTTACATATTTCTTATTTGCAAGGAAAGTTTTGTAACTGTTGAGTATTTGTGTGATTGTACTTTAGTTTGTTAACTTTTGCATTTAAAAGAGAGATGTGGACATTCCAGCAATACACATTCGATTTGCACATTTTAGTTTATGTGTAGAGTTTTATTTGTTTAATTGTCTGTTGATGCAGCTTTGTTTCATGAAGTGTAGTTTGTTATTGTTATCATTCTTGTTTAGTTAGTTTGTTCCTTTCATGCCAAAGGCGGCACATTAGGGCAGAGGTTTAGATCTCCATGTATCTGGGTTGTCGTCTGCAAACTGTGCCTCCCGTTTTGAAATAACCGGACGGCGAGCCAGTCAGCGACGCTGTTCCCAGTGTCGATAACCAATTGCGTGCATAGTCTCTAACGGCTGCGCGTGCCTCCTCGCTTTTCACGCGAACGAGGCTCCCAGCGAATAAGGGACAAGGTAGCGTCTGCTATTAAGACTCGCTCGCTCGCACGGTCTTATTGGTGGTGTGTGTGTGTCCGTATATCGGAGTTTCTCGTTCGCGTGTGATGCAGTCAGTCTAAAATTTTAAACGCTCGACGGTGGTCCGTTAAAGGCCCGGCTCTTGCAACGAGCTTGTGGGTCCGCAGGTAGTAACATGGTGTCGTTTTTGCTTGGCGAGCGCAAGTCTTGCCGGCAAAACTGTGGGAAGCGAGCCTGGTCGTTTCGCTTCAATTTCGCATTTTCGCCGGGACGTCGGGATCCGCTCTGCACAGAGCGCTGTCTCCCTACCCGAGCATTGTCGGTCCGGTCTCGTCCATGACAGCTATCTGGTTGATCCTGCCAGTAGTCATATGCTTGTCTCAAAGATTAAGCCATGCATGTCTAAGTTCACACTGTCTCACGGTGAAACCGCGAATGGCTCATTAAATCAGTCGAGGTTCAATCTAACCTCCACGCGGTGACCCTGGAAACAGACTCTGGTTCTGGTCTGGCTAAGAGGGGCAGGGATCGGGAGAGAAAACTACTGGTAGTGGTAGCAGTGCAATTACGAAATACGATAAAGATACATACAAATAAAATGCACAATTCTCCTGACCGATGTCCAACAAGATATTGCCCAAGCCCCTGAACGCAAAGAAACAGCAAGACGACTCAGACATGGATGAGAGGTGCATCCAGTGACCAAGACGTATGCCCACGTAGGGCGAAGCTCGAAGCCCTGAGGAGGGGGCAAACATTGCCAGCCCGTCGGCAAGAATAAATAAGACAGGACCGTAACGAATGAAAGTCTACCCTCGTGTTGGTGCGCGAGAAGATTGCAGCTGACCCCGCATTGGTAGCCTGGTGCAGATACATGTACTGGGCAAGGTTTGCCGAGCGCAAAAGAACAAGTTGCGTTTAGTGCATAACGAAACTACCCGCCCTGGGAAAACCGTGCAAGGTACTGTGCGATTAAAATTAACATCCCGGAAGAACTGAGGTTGGTGATGCCTAACGGAACTGCCAGCCTTGGGGCAACTGGGCAGGAATCGATTGCAGTCGCAACTAACATCCCCGGAATAACTGGGGCGGGTGATGGCGGCGAGCGCAAAATCCTCAGTTACGCTTATAGTGCCCACTGAAACGACCCTCTACATTGTTTGTACTCGGTCCCATGCCAGTGCTTTGAGGTAAATTGCAAATTGCCACGTACGATACGCTGTCTAGAAAAGGCTGAGAATGTTCCTTCCCCGGATCAAACTCAAAATGTACGGTAAAGCAAGGCCGACAATGTACGGATCAAACAGGAAGCCCGGGTCCTGAACATTGGCGAAGGCGATACTTTACACGGTGTTTTATACGAGTAAGACGCCGTCCGAGGACAAGCTGACAAGCCCAGAGAAATATTTCTCAGTCAGAACTGGTAAAGCAGCGTAACTCACTGTCTTGGCGTAGATCACAAAGCCCAAATATACGGCAAAGTTGATCGAAAAGGCGTAGATCCGAAAGGATCGTTCTAAGGAAAGTTCACCCTAGTAAATCAAAAGCTGGCAGAAAACGGACGGGCGGGCCTAGTCACCATGGGCGCACAATCGTCCGGACGTAGATCACTCCGTTCTTGCCAGTGGACCAATTATACATCACAATAAGAATGATCAAATTGGCCGTGAAGAATGTTAGCAGAAGAAGAAGAAGAAGATCTCCATGTGATGCGGTTCATTGCTAGCAGTTGATCTCGTATGGTTTTATATCCCAATAGTTTTCTTTCTTGTAGGATTGGTCTTCCACGTTTTCTTTTCCCAATTGGTGACCACATAAGGACTTGTCAGTTTAGTCTCTTTTCGTCTGATCTAAGAACATGACATAAATATTTTTGTTTGGGTGGATCATATTTCTCTATATGAAGTACCTTTTCATTTACCTATCTGTTCAGACATTCTATTTTGAAGTATTTATTTTATATTTTTTTAAATGTCTGCTTACTGGTTGGAGTGTTTACTTGCCATGTTATGTTATGCGATTGATGTCATGGCACATCAGGCATTCCCATGTGTGCTCTGTTCTCCGCTGCAGCAGCCACCCTAAAGTCCATTTGCTCATCGTGCCCATGAGAAGTTGATTAGTATACCTTCTCTCTCTACCAAGAAGATGACACTGTCTGGTATGTCCAAACTTAACTCGGGTTTCTCGCGCTCGTTCCAGTGTCTGAGACTCGCCCATATCGCCTTATGTCTGCTCTTTCACTGCAAGGTTGGTATGTGTGTCATTCTTGTATCCATTGAAGAGCAATTATGATGATTGGGATCAGATAATTCATCCCCTTTTGGGGAACTACACTAAAGCTGCCTGAGCTTATAGCAGTCTGTGACTCGTACCTAACTGCTAGCATTAGGGTCAGCGTAAGAACAAAGCTGACCATTACCCCACTGTCTCTTCCGTCTGGTGCCGGAAGCGGACAACAAGTCTGGCTAAGTTTGTGGAGATTAAAGAGGAGAAGCTAAGGCAGTACCTAAAAAGGCGACAATGCTTTTCTTTCTTTTGCATTTGTCCGCTGTGAATTCGAGTGTTAGCCATGACGCCTGGTATGGCGCTTCTGACTGATTTTTGCATGAAAGCCTGCTTGAGCATTTGACTGGTGGCGGCGCAGCGCTATGCTGAATCAAATATACCGTATTGAAAGGTATAGATATCACATCTCACGCTGAAAGCTGGGACACAACGCATTCTGTTCTCCGGACTGCATCCTGCTATAACCAGAGAGAGTACGAGAACGAACAAGGAAGAAGAATAATAAGTATGAGAATTTTAGCTTATCAATTATTTTGACAGATTTGTTTTCAGTTTATACTTATAAATATGTATTTTTATTCTATATAAAATTGATCTGTTTTAAATTAACATGTTCTATTTTTTAGATTTAAAATTTTGCAACTTACATTCCGTAATATGTTCTTCCTTTACTGTAACTCTACCTGCAGCAGAAATATCATCAATATTACCATTATCAATATAAAGGAAGACCGCAGTAAAACTGTAGCAATTTGAAAACACAAAAACAAAGTACTGTAGTCTTACAAAGTACAAAACAAAAGCGTTGACAGAATCCTTTATCAAGAGAGCCTTGTGTACTGGCACAAGAAGAGAGCTGAAATGAGTAACACTGCGATCTACAAGACATGTTGTAAGAGGCAACTGAAATACTGGCCTAGGGAAGCTACCCTAGTAAATAAAATGTGTCGCAGAAATCTGATGTGCTGGTCTATTTGTGGGCACATAACTATCACAACGTATAATCTCTCTTAGACTCAGATCATATACAAATCACAAAGAGCGGTTAAGGGGTTTGGCACCGAAAAAAATAATTTTCTTTATTAATTAAGTTCAAGCAATTATTTTATAATGAGCATGTTAAACTATGAATGTAGATCATTTTAATCATCAAAAACATTGCATGGTTGCCATGACAACAGCGGCCATTTACAAAAAATACATGTAATTAGCATTCTAAATTTACAAAACAAACAAATATATTGAGAAATAAATGGATGATTCATAAACTGTAAGCATATTTACAGCTACTGATGCATTTATTTTCTGTAAAATCTCAAGAAATATTTTTCATTTTAAAACATGTTTGGCAAAAAAAAACCCACACAAAATGGTTCATAATTTCGCATTAAAAAACACTTTGAAAAATCTATGTTTTTGACTACAACTAACATTTTCTAGAGAGAGGCAAACCCCTTAACAAGTCGGTATGGAACTCTCGAAGAAAAATGTCTGCGGTATAAGACGTCAAAATTTCTTCGTTTCTGGTGTATACTTTTGTTTGATAAATGCCTTTTGGCAGAACCACCGGCTGTATATTGTTTTTGTACTTTGTAAAACTAAAGTACTTTGTTTTTACGAGTTTAAATAATACCACATATTTTTATTCTATTCTTGGACATGTTAAAAAAAAAATGAAAGATATTTATATGCATGCATATAATTATTTATGTATGTGTATATATACATATGTCATATGCAACAGATGTTAATGTGTACTTGGCAACTAACATAACATCAATGTGTACATTTTGACTCATACTTTATTAAAAATTAAACTTGATCTCAAGCACAAATTTTTTGTTTTTTCCATTAATTTGAATATTATTTGTGTTTTAAAGGTTTTAAAGCCGAAGGATTGACTTCATTGCACCGGTTTTACCCCATATGGCTCGGTCCTCTCCGCAGAAATGGCACGCCACCTGCCGAGAGTATTGCACAAAGCACGAACTCCGTAGCTCCAGCAACAATCCCGGGGGTCTCTGGAAAAAAACTGCACTCGTGAACAGAAGGCCGGATTCGAACCTACGACCCTCGACTCGCAAGGTAAAGGGCTTAACCACTCAGCCACAGAGACCCCCTAAATATTATTTGTGTGCTCAGTTAAATGACTATCATCATATCACTCCGGCGGACATGTGTAGGTGCTTCGATCCACGCCTTAACTAATCCAGCAGTGTCCAGCGGTCCAATACACCAGTTTGATGTTGATTAGTTAAGATTTGGCATGCCCAGCATGTTCGTAGCGCGTTGGACGATGGGTGGCAAGCCCACTGTGAGTGCAGTTCAATTCTGCCGGCTGGCAGAAAAGCCAAAGGTTCCCCAGATTTATGGTGTTCGTGGCACCGAACCGAAGGGTCCGATGTCCATGACACCGAGCCGAAGGCTGAAAGCTTAAGTGCTTCGGGATCGAAAAAAGAAGATTTGGCATGTCGTTTTTTCTGTATACCAATATCGACACACATCTCTCTTATCATCATCCAATAGCTTGTTCTGAGCAGAACTTTGCCACCCCAGCAGTCCTCATAAGCCAGATGTCCTGCCTCTGCAGCCGTCATGTTCAAACCATCAGTGATCTTCTTCTCTTTGCCAGTATGCCCCCTTCCATAATGGTCTTCTCCAGCCCATCTTGTTTTTTTATATGTCCAAGTTTCTCAATTTTCTCTTTCTTATTTGTAACACACCTCTCTGGGATTCACAATCCTGAAACTCCTCTGTTCGGAATGACTCTCTCAATGCGTTAAGAGTGTCATTTTGGTCTATTGCAGTTCCTTGTGATATCGTAGCCATGCCAGTGAATCTATCAGCTTGTTTATTACCCCTGACTCCTGCATGCCAAGGAATGCTTTGTTTGTTCTTCTTTTGTCGTCACACTGCTACCGGGTTGTTGCCCAGTGTCGTGGTTTTCTGTTTTTGTCTTTGCGTTGTTCTGGTGGCTTGTGTGATTGTTATCTTTGGTCTTTCACAGGATTTTGCTACACCATCTAACCATCTTTTCCGTGGTCTTCCTCTTGCCTTCTTTCCCGATGTTCTGTTGTAAAAGACTGTATACTGTGGAGTTTGGATGCATTCTTATTAAGTGGCCAAACCACTTCATTCTTTGTTTCTCTATGTAATTCAAGCACGGTTTTGTGCCAACTTTCTTTCTTATGCTGATGTTAGTGATTCTGTCTTTTCTTGTGTTGTTGGTAACTTTTCGCAGGCAACGCATTTACATGTAGTTATTTTTGTGACTGCGCTTTGCTCAATGTCCATGTTTGGCTCTGGTAACACAAAGTAGGTATAAAAATGCTGTTGATCATCTGTTGCTTAGTTGCCTGTCTATTTGTTTGTTTGTTAACATGGTTTATTAATAATAGTCCATTGTAAGCAATCATAACAGCAACTCTACATAAACAAAACTTATAATCTTATCACACTAAGTATCTAAAGACAAAGATAGCATGAACTCAATACACCCTGCATAGAATATGGACCAGTCCAAATCTGCGCTATACAGTTTTCTAACTCTTCTATTTCGTTTGGGAGTTCTCATTAACTCTTTCTGTAAAATATCTCAAAATGTAGGGAACTGCGACCATCATAGTGACATGTGACCTACGTCATCAGTTTTTACTTCTGTTGTGTTGCCGGGGCCCCCCAAGAGGAGCAAAGAATAGTAACACTGCGACCTGCAAGGCATGTCATAAGAGGCGACTGAGGTAGTGACCTAGAGAAGCTACTCTACTCAATAGAAAGCGTAGCAGAAATCGGATTGCTGGCCTACTTGAAGGTGCATAACTGGCACAACGTTCAATCGCTCTTTGGCTCATATCAAATACAAGTCACAGAGGGGTTAACAAGTGGTCGATATGAAGTAAGATGAAGAAGATGAAGAATTATGTTGAAGAACTAAATAAGATTGGTACAAAAGAAATGATTTCGTTAGAACTATGTCTTTGTAAACATATATGTAATGCTTTTATTGAATGTGATGTAGCTTTTTCTTATTGCAATAGTAATTGGAGACTGAATATTCAGATTTAAGAAGAATCCTGCAGTTTTTTTGGTCAAATACCATAACAAATGAGGAGCTTTTGAAACGAACAGACTGCATCCTTGGAGACCATCATTAAGAGACGAAGATGGAGATGGTTTGGACATGTATGTTGTATACCAGTGGGTGCATTGGCTTGGACAGCGGATGGGAAGAGAATGCCTGGACGTCCAAAGGAAACATGGAAAAGAACGGTGGAGAGAGAGTTGAAAGAGTATGGCCTGACGTAGGAGACAGTTGCTACAAAGGCAGCAGTGGAAGTCTCTTGTGGAAGCCTTATGTGTCAATCGGGACACGAAGAGGATAAAGAATATAGAGAGAATATTCAGAACCAGTTCATGGAAGACATGTGACACAGCTGTTTATTGTAATAGTCGCTTTGAATATCTTCTACTTCGAATGCTCCATATTGACCACTTGTTAAACCACTCGTTGTGATCTGAACTTTGAAGCGGTTGTGCGTTGTGCCAGTTATGCGCCAACAAGTAGGCCAGCACATCTGATTTCTGCGATGCTTTTTATTTACCAGGGTACTTCTCCAGTCCTCTACCTCTGTTGCCTCTTGCAACATGCCTTGCAGGTTGCAGTGTTACTATTTTTTCTCCTTTGTGAGCCCAGGCAATACACGGGCGATATCTTGATCTAATGTCTACGATGCTTTAGCTAAGCCAAGACAGCATCCGAGGTAGAACATTTTATAACTAATATAGCTGCAATCCCTAGGAATAATTTGCTAGTCTATGTATAATAATAATAATTCTTTTCGTACCGTTATACGTTAAATAGGGCCTGCAAGCAATTTCTCCATATTATTCTATCCTAGGCAACTCGCTCAATGTCCTCATGACACTGAAACCAATATTTATTGCCTCTTCAGCAAAGTTCGTTTCAGGGTCTCCTTAGGTCGTCCTCTCATTCTTGAACCCTTTGCTTCCCATTTCAATGTCTGCTTTGATATTCTTTGATCATTTTTTCTCAATATGTGTCCAACATATCTCCATCTTCTAGTCTATGTATAAAGAAAGCATAATACTCCTTACCAACAACATATTGTGTAATACTCAGACTGAGAGAACTAACAATAAAATATATAATAATTGTATCGTCTTCAAATCGCACAAAAATCACAATAGTTGGAAATACCTTCTTTCATGTTGCTACCAGAGATTTCACCAAGTGTGAAATGAAATGCTTGAGTAAGGCAGTAGGGTCACCAGGAAAGATAGACTACGAAATGAGAGCATCAGAAGCAGAGTGGGCATGACTTCATGCTCCAAATACATTGAATGACAACAAATGCAGTGGTTTGGATATTTAATGAGAATGAAATACAGCCAACCACTAACAACAGCATACAATAAAAGAACCGAGGAAGACCAAGAAAAGATGGACAGACAATATGAAGACCATCTTAAATAAACACGGATATAACACAACAATGGCGACTCATCTGGCACTGGAACGCAAATTAAAGCTCCCACCCCTACGTTTAACGACAAGACTGGACAACCAATTTCATCATCCACCTGGGGAGAGACAAGACAATAAAAAAAAGACCAGAGATAAAGAAACATCAAAGAAAAAGATAAATAATCGTCGAGGCAACAAACCAACAGCAAACATCCACAATATTTCACAAGCAGTATAAACATAAAACAGTACACAGCAATCGTCCAACTTAGAACATGACACTGCAGGCTCAACCACCACAAGCACAAAGTAGAATCTGCTCAGATTGTACATTGTTCATTTGAGGATCATCGGACATGTCCATAATTGCTCCGATCTCCTCCCAAGCATGTATCTCAGTGTGTTTAGGCTAACAACTCCCGTTCTGTGTTGATTGAAGTATCTACTGGGTTTTCTCTCGTGGTTTTTCCTTGTTGCCGCACCTATCGGTATGCACAACTTGCGCAACCGATATTGTGCATTTCAGGCTGAAGCACAGACTCTATGGAACATCCTACAGTAATGTCTATTACATCTGCACGAGCGAAACGAAACATGGCCTCATGAACGAAGTTTACAGAGCGAGCTATGGGGAACCCAGAGGAACTTCACCTGAAGTGCAGTTTCATAGAGGCAACCTATCTCATAGTTTAGACTGAGCATATCTTCTTCGAACACTGCATATCGACCACTTGTTAACCACTCTGTGTGATTTGTATGTGATCTCAGCCTAAGAGCGATTGTACGTTGTGCCAGTTGTGCACCTACAAGTAGGCCATCACATCGATTTCTGCGATGCTTCTTATTTACTAGGAAGCTTCCTATGTCCTACATCAGTCGCCTCTTACGACAAGCGTTGTCGGTCGCAGTGGTACTATTCTTTGCTTCCCTTGCGGGCCCCGCACCACACGGGCGAGACTCACCATATGAAACAGTTTAAGAGACAGACAAAGCGAGTTAAAGATAGGAGGACTGTTGTGCTTTTGACATAACTACAAGCAGCCTCACAATTTATATCAAAGCGGTAGCTATGTCTCTGAAGTGATTGAGCACACAGGAATTCACACATGCGTGTTGGTTAATGGATTGATTGCAAGGACAATCATAATTGCACTTCGGTGAGTAGCCATGTGTGCTCAGATCTCTTTTTTTTTACAGAAGAAGATCTCAGCGGAAGTGCACAAACTCTGTAGCACCAGTGAGGGTAATTTAGAAGATGGTGAAAATATGACGTAGAAATGTTTATTATTTTAAAATCTTGCTAATGAATTTTGCCCGGGCAGTGACATTCCAGCCCACTCTTCGCGATTTTGAGCTGCCAATGGTTCTTTTACGTGCTCAACTTGAACATGGGATCAACGATTTATCGTCCGTCTCCGATAAGACTAGGAACTCGTTCTCATTTACACTGAGATCTCACCTAAACTGAGTTCACACATGCGTGTCTACTGAGCGAGTCAATAAATAAGTTTAAAAGAAGATCAGACTGGCTGTATAATGCAGGAATGGCTGATCTCATTGAACATCCCGAATGTCCTAATTAACTTTTAACATCCATTTAACATTCATTACATTCTAAGCTCTCATTGTCTTCAGAAACATTCGGATCTTCTAGTACAAAATAAAGGTGATCTTCCGTGCCAACAATGTCCTGACCAGCGACCGATTTTAGTTCTTGCTTCGTTGGAAACAAGGACACACTGTTTTGATGTGGTAACTGATCTGCCAGATTTATTCTTCTATCATCAGAGTCTCTTCCGAGTCTGGTAATCAAAGCTGGAATTATTTGAATATCTGTTGGAGTGTTTTCATTGTGCGAAATATGATATCTGAAGTGGCTGTCCACTAATTGTTGCATTTCCATACTAGATGTTGATACAGAATTCTCTGTAACTACATGTTGTGATATACAGTTTCCTTTTAGAGTGGATACGATGCTACCCGGATGTGTAAGGTTGTTATCAAATCTTCTGTTTTGTGAATAGTAGTCAGGAAGTTGTGATTTTTCATAGTCCAAATCTTCCAAATCGATTTCCTTTTCTAGTTCGTAATAAACATTATCGTTTGTGTTGTCTTCTTCTCTCTCATGTATATCGAATCCTAACTGTTGATCGTCTGTTATGACAGCAATTGAATGTGTAGCTCGTGAAGTCTGTGGAAATAATCTTATCTTGTTTTCTTTTTCGTTCGGCAGAATGTTGTACGGATTTGTTATGTTTCTGATTTCATCACCAAGTCTTGTGTAAATTTGGTCAGATCTAGACCTGGAATAATCATTGTCGGAATAGCTGCCACGTACTTTGGGAAACTTCCTGTTCTACTTTGAGTGGGTCAGAATCGAACACATTTCCAACATTAACGTAATCGCTATCGTTTGTATCAGACCTCATTAAATTCACTAACGTTATTTCATTGTTGTCACGACTCACAGTAATTTCATCCCCACTATTCATACGGTACGCATAATTGTACGTATTGTGTATAATCGGACTTTCAAGTTCAATTATATCTAAACCACCATTTCTGTTTTCATTCTCGAACACATTTTTCTTGTGTTCTTCTGGACCACTGCAGACATATTCTTCATTTATTTGCAACGACATCCTACATATGACGTCATCAATATCAGTGTAGTCCTCCATTGTGCTATTTTCCATTTCTGCATCTTTTCCAGCCGTTATTAATCTTCCTGTTTGACTATTCTTACCCTCGGTGTCTATATCAACACTTGAACTTCTTCCGCTTCTATCAATATCCCCTTTTAGACACTCTATTGTGTCCGTTATTTTATTAACCACAATATTTTCTTTTGGTTCACCAAGTTTTACATCTCGATTCGCTTTTTTATTTACAAAACCTGATAAATGAGAACTATTGCCATCTTTGACAGGCTCAATTATGCATGACGTATTGGAGTACACATGTTCATCGTTACTCATGTACATGTCATCTGTTATGACTGAACTTGAATGTGTAGCTCGTGAAGTCTGTGTAGTACTTTCAGATTCCATGTGAATCTGCACGTTTGAAGTAGAACCACTGGGGTTGCTAGAATTCTTGAAAACCACCGAACTGGTTGCAGTTTGCATTCGTTTCTTCTTTCTCCACAGTAGAAGAAAGATAATGATACCGGCAATAAGTAACACGGATACAACTACAACGACACTAACGATAATACTGGTTTCTTCTGTTGTCATCGTTTCGGGTGAATCAGGTGTAGGTTTATTTGTCAATTACGTTAATTTTTACAACTTCCGAAGAATGTTACAATTTGTTGTTTGTTTTTACATGTTGACGAGAGAAAAACACATGTAGTGTAAGTCCTTGGCGCAGTCAATGGGATATATGTGCTGACGTTAAAGTGAGTATGAGTGCTGACGTAGTCAATGGGGTATATGTGCTGACGTTAAAGTGGGTATGAGTGCTGACGTAGTCAATGGGATATATGTGCTGACGTTAAAGTGGATATGAGTGCTGACGTTAAAGTAGGTATGAGTGCTGACGTAGTCAATGGGGTATATGTGCTGACGTAGTCAATGGGGTATATGTGCTGACGTAGTCAATGGGGTATATGTGCTGACGTTAAAGTGAGTATGAGTGCTGACGTAGTCAATGGGGTATATGTGCTGACGTAGTCAATGGGGTATATGTGTCGACGTTAAAGTGGATATGAGTGCTGACGTAATCAATGGTGCATGAAAGCTGGCGTAGTCAAGTAGATATGAGAGCTGGTGTAATCAAGTGACTAGAGTGCTGTCGTAGTCATGTAGTTAGAATGAGTTTCATTTCGTTAGAGAACTGGCAAAATCAAATAGATATATTGCTGGTACATTCAGTTTATTAGTACGCTGGCTGTAGTCAAATATAGCACTGTTGAAGCTAATTTGTTAATGTGCTAGTGTAGTTAAGTGGCTAGCTTGCTGCGTAGTCAGTTGGTTAGAGCTCTGACGTAGTCAAAATGGTAGAATATTAGCGTAATCAAATGACTAGTGCGATGGCGTAGTCAGGCAGATAGAGTGCTGGCGTAGTCAAGCGGATAGAATGTTGGCGTAGTAAAATGGACAGTAAGCTAACGTAATCAGGTAACTGAATTTGCTATTGTAGTCAAGTAGTTAGAGCGCTGAGCTAGCATTAAAACTATGATTAGGACAGCCTACTGGTATAGTCAAACTAAACGTACACTCAACTGAAAAACAGAACACAGGTCAATGATGTTGGTTAGGGAACTTAGCGAGGAAGAAATCTAGTTATTCAATTTCCAAAAGAGAAGATCTAGTATTGTTATATCTCCAATACTTCATATTACAGCGTTATTATTTAATGTGCGTCTACCTAACCACTTTTGTTGTCAAGACGAGCGAATAGTTCGTCTTTCATCGTGTGCTTTTTTTTGTGCTGTCTATCTCGCCATGGTTATGCATAGACATTATTATATTTCTGCCCTTCATTGTTCAATTGTGGGTCATCGCTATTGGATATATCCACAATTGCTCCGATCTCCTCCCAATCATATATTTCAGTGTGTTTAGACTAACAACTCCCGTTCTGTGTTAGTTGATGTATCTACTGGGGTTTCTCTCATGGTTTTCCCGTCTTGACGCACCTATCGGTATGCATAACTTGCGCAACCGAGATAGAGAGTATTTATGTCATACCGTTAAACGTTACATAGGGACTACAAGCAACTTCTCCATACGGCTCCATACTAGGCAACTCAGTTCAATTTTTCGATGGAACTATTTCCGAACATTCCGAAATGTCTTGTCTCTCTCTCAGTAATGTTCACACATATTTATTGTTTTCCAAATTCTGTTTAAACCGCCCAGTTCCATTCATTATACACACATTCATATTCTTGACTTGTATTACAGGGTTTCAGTATAAGAACTGTGTGGGTTTTATTTTGCTATATTCTCTAACATCTAGTTGTACTATTGGGGGGTCTCTAATGTGAAGTGGTTAAGACGTTTTCCTATCGTTCTGAAGGCTATAGGTTCGAATCTGGATTTAGTCAAATGTGCAATTTGTTAATGAGATCTCTAGGATTGTTACTGGAGCTACGGAGTTCGTAGTTTGTTCAACACTCTCGGCATATGACGTGCATCTTCTGCCAACAGGGGCAGAGCCATATAGGGATGCCCAGTGCAATGAAGGCAATCCTTCGCTGTTAGACTGTTTTTTTTAAATATATAATTCTGTATTAACGTATCCCACCACATGAGAGTCTGTGTAGACTGGACGTTGAAGGTTGAGAAACTTCCAGAATTAGGTCATCTCTAAATGTTCTTGACGTTTAGGCTATTTGTAATAGAACTCCGCCTCTCACATTTACATGAACTCAGATTCACGTCATATGACTTATGATAATTGAAAGATGTGACCTATATCTGTCCTACAGATTCGAATGTCCAGTACATGATTAGTTGAAACATGTGTTACACAAATCTATAACCGTTTCTGACGATCCGAAGCAGTGATCTATTCAAAGTTATCAATAACTTTTTTTTATGAATACCACACGTTTCCACTTTTGTTGATATTTATTTCTTTACCATATATTGTGCCGTAGAGTTATGATTGTCTTGTTTTTATGTAGTCCATTGTTCCTGATAACTTGTTAAAAACACTTCCAGATCTAGAACAAAACAAAAACTAAATAGAACAAAATTCAATAAAATAATCAGAAATGTGCAAAGACAGTTGTTATTTTCTATAAAGTTCAATTTCATGCATGTAATATATGTTGATCTCAGAGATAACAGAGGCGGCGACAAACACTGTTTGTGAAGCACACACAAAAACCGGTTCTAGAAATCTCTTCTTATCGTGACGTTGTGAGGCAGTACAGGATGAGAGAAAAAAAGGAGAAAATTGTGCAAACATCATTCGTGTATATTTTCTTATTTTCATATTTTCTTCTTCTCTACTCTTCCTCCATAGTACCTCAGTAAGGTGTTTGGTGGGAGGAGAGGGGGTCGAGGTGTAAGGATCTCCTTATCTTCCTCCATAGTACCTCAGTAAGGTGTTTGGTGGGAGGAGAGGGGGTCGAGGTGTAAGGATCTCTTATCTTCCTCCATAGTACCTCAGTCTTCTTCTTCTTTGCGTTCGTTCTTTACCACCAATTTTAATCACTCTTTGTGATATGTTTGATATTTGCCAAGAACGTGTATACGTTGCACATTGGTTTGGTAGGCCCCTAAACGCATAGACTTCTACACATTTAGGACACGTGCATCCGATTTCAGTCAAACCTCCTTAGTCGCTTCTTACGACATGCGCGGCAGGTAACAGTGGTTCTATTCTTTACACCCCAAATTTGGGCCCGGTAACCACTCGGGCGAGTACCTCAGTGACATGGGATGGTAGGGGTGGGGGTGGGGTGGTGGAGATGTAAGAATCTTCTTTGCAGACATGTATGAATCCGCATCCTAATCCAGAGTGAAGCAAACGTTTTAAGGTAGATGTCCCCTTAAGAAGGCTAATATCGTTAATATAGTTCCCAGCTTAATTTAAACCATACAGTTATACTTAATAGGGTTTAACTAAATGATCTGATTGAATTTTGTTTTTAAATATGCAAATTAGATTTCAATATACCCTCAATTGCTAAAAATAGGTACTTTTTTTCAAACAAGATTACTCAGCAGCCATTTCATTGAAAGCCTTCATTTTTAGCATACATGTTTGCAACAGTTGGATTATCTGAAGTAAAATATTGGAATTTCCTTGAGAACTTTAAAAAAGTGAATTTAAATGATATACCACTCCCAAAAATGGAAAAATTTTCCATTTATTAAACTTGCTTGATTTGAAGGAAATACTGATGGCTCTCAGTGTTTTCTTTTTTTCTGTGTTGCTTTTGCTGCATTCGCCACCGAACAATTTATTGGAATGGTGTCCTTGACTTTACTTCTTTCCACAGAATAGTATTTTTGCATTTATAAATTTGCAAACATCAGTTCGTCAACTTTCGCGGGATTTCTCACATTATTAGAGTAATGTCCCTTTGTCGAATATGTCCTCGCACTTGTTAGAATGTCATTTTCATAATTAAATCGCACTTTTTGTGAGAAGGGTGGAGTGTAGAAACATAGTAACCAATTGTAAATAATAGTTGCTAAGGAAAATTTTGAGGAAGGTGATCACATAAACATGCATATAATAAAAACACAAAGGCTTTAAGACGTTCAAAAACAATGTGAAGTTGTAGTCTAATGCATGAAGTTTCTAAAAATGCAATTAACTGGCAAGTGTCATAATTTTTCGTCAATTGCCAAGGGGAAAATCTACCTTAACCACTTCACCCCAGATACCCTCGTTATGTGTCCTGTCTGTGTTGCCGATAACGTCAGTATAATTTATATGTCGTTAGAGATCCAGTATTAGATAGAAGGTGCACTACACAGTCTGATTCTCACATACACACCAACACATGTTACATACAGGATACAGGTAATTCCAGGTGATAACTGGAAAGTTATACATTCTAGCTGCTTTCCAGGATATGTTTTTTCTCAATACAGCTACAACTTCTAGCACTGTTGTCATAATGCCGGCTACTATTACTGCTATTACTACTATTAGTACTACTACTACTACTACTACTACTAACACTACTACTAGTACTACTACTACTAACACAACTTTTAATACTACCACTACTACTACAAGTACTACTACTACAAGTGCTAACACTACCACTACTATTACAAGTACTACAACTACTAACACTACTACACTACTACTCACATTAGTACTACTACTAACACTACTACTAGTACTGCTACTAGTACTACTACTACTAACACCACTAATACAACCACTACTAAGACTACTACTACTACTACTCACTACTAAGACTACTACTACTACTACTACTGACTACTACTCTACTACTACTACTCTACCTACTACTACTACTACTCTACTACTACTACTTACTACTCACTACTAGACTACTACTACTAACTACTACTACTGACTACTACTACTACTACTACTACTACTACTACTACTTCTACTCTACTACTACTACTACTACTACTACTACTACTACTACTAATAACATTATTACCACTATTACTATTACTATTACAGCATGGCTTGTGCAGTCGCCGCGAACTGTTCAGGTTAGTTTTTTTTCTCTATGCCCCCAACAGAAAAAAGTCATTCGCCTTACCGAGAATTGAACCTGGGTCTCCCTCATTGGAGCCCGCGCACTAATCCATTCTGTTAGACTCTCCATTCTGCTAGGCTCTCCATTCTGCTAGACTCTCCATTCTGTTAGACTCTCCATTATGTTACTCTCTATTCTGTTAGACTCTCTATTCTGTTAGACTCTCTATTCTGCTAGACTCTCAATTCTGTTGGACTCTATTCTGTTAGACTCTCTATTCTGTTAGACTCTCTATTCTGTTACTCTCCATTCTGTTAGACTCTTTTTCTGTTAGACTCTCTATTCTGTTAGACTCTCTATTCTGCTAGACTCTCTATTCTGTTAGACTCTCCATTCTGCTGGACTCTCCATTCTGCTAGACTCTCCATTCTGCTTTTGACTCTCTATTCTGCTAGACTCTCTATTCTGTTAGACTCTCTATTCTGCTAGACTCTCTATTCTGTTAGACTCTCCATTATGCTAGACTCTCTATTCTGCTAAACTCTCCATTCAGAGAAGGATAATCTAATGAAATGTTATCTAATCTAATGAACCATTAGTGAAGAAAAAGTTGAGAGCATTAGAACGACAACACCGTTTAGTAAAAATTGAACATTTAGATATAAACAAAGAACACATTGTCACAGTACTCAATCATGTTAAGATACACGAAAATTTGAGATATTTTACAGCCGATCTACAATGTGGAGACGGCAAGTGATCAACTGTGTATTAGTAGCAGTATTTATTTTAGTAGCTGCATCAAGTAACAATCCTGATCTGGTAAAAATCTTTAGCTACACAATCCAGCTACTCATAAACTAGCATGAGTTGGTTGAGGGCCTATACTCCAAATGTGCTTTAAAATGTGTGTGGGAAAGAGAGAGAGAGAGAGAGAGAGAGAAAGAGACAAACAGAGAAAGAGAAAGTAAGGAAAGTAATATTAACAGTGGCAGTATGTAACAAAAGTAATGTTAACAGTTGCAGTAAGAAAAAAATTAATTGCATACCTTTACAGGATTTTGCGAATCAACCTCATCTTTTTAACGGTGTTCGTGATTTTTCTAGTCATTATTACGTTTATTGCTTTCTGAATGGGTTGTGCCATCGTCCTTTTGTAAAAATCAACGTGAAACAATTTCTAGCACCAAACTGTCCGCAGCGTGATTCGAACTCAGAACGTCGGGGTTAATAGACCGAGTCACTATTCCCTAAGCCACAGACGCCACCAAGAAACAAAAGTCATATTAATAGTTGTAATTAGTAACAAAAGTAATATTAACAGTTGCAGGAAGTAACAAAAGTAATATTAATAGTTGCAAATAGTAATAAAGTAATATTAATAGTTTCAAGTTTAAGTCAAGACAAAAGTAATATTAATAGTTTCAATTTGCAACAAAAGTAATATTAATAGTTTCAATTTGAACAAAAGTAATATTAAGCCTTCATACTCCTGAGTCGATATACTGACTAGCAGTAATTTTCAGATGACGCAAAGACGATATACCGTCTACTTCAGCATACGTTAAAAAAAAATGTTCTGGATGTAAAAATAGAATATGGAGTGAAAGGGTTAATAGTTGCAGCTAGTAACAAAAGTAATATTGATAGTTGGAGTAACAAAAGTAATAATAATAGTAATAAATGAAAGTAGTACATACCTGTTATTTTAATAAATTATTCAGTTATTTGATTGTACGTGTTTTAGGGGACACACGTAACACATTTTAGGGAATAAAATAAACAGGTTAAGTCCGTATTTTCTTCAAATTCCCTTCATAGTTGGTCCTAGGTATGTAGAAAATATTAACGTTGGGTAGTTTCCAGTTTGAATATTTGAAGAACAGGTGCATACGTTAAAGTGATACCCAATATATAAGCAGATTATACAGGAATTAAAATGTTGTACTAAATATAGGATTCTAAATTTTTTCTTTGTATGGTGGGTTAGATTAGTGTTAACCCGTGTGTTGTCGGGTTAGAAGGGGGCAAAGAATAGCAACACTGTGACCTACAAAGCATGGTCGTAAGAGATGACTGAGGATCGAGAGAGAGAGAGAAAGAGTAACAGATGACTAAGGTAGGGACCTGGGAAAGATACCTAGTAAATAAAAAGCATAGCAGAAATCGGATGTGCTGGCCTACTTGTAGGCGCATAACTGGCACAACGTACAACCGCTCTTATGCTCAAATCAAACAAATCACAAAAGTGGTTAACAAGTGGTCGTTGGGGAGCGTTCGAGAAGAAGAAGTAGATGGGTGTTACAGCTACTTTGATGAAAGCTGATAGTGGTGTTTATATGAGGGAATTTAGTAGGTATCATAGATCAGCAAAATAAAGAAGAACTGGAGGGAGCTGCAGGAGATAACTAGAGATAGGATTACGTCGTCAGTTGGTTGAGGGTCTTGGCCCCAATCCGGGTTCAAAGACAGGTCTCTGTGGCTGAGTGGTTAAGCCCTTTGCTTGCGAGTCGAAGGTCGTGGGTTCGAATCCGGACCGCGTTCTTCTGTTCACGAGTGCAGTTTTTCCAGAGACCTCTAGGATTGTTGCCGGAGCTACGGAATTCGTGCTTTGTGCAATACTTTCGGCAGATGGCGTGCAGAGAGGGACCGAGCAATATGGGGTAAAACCCGGTGCAATGAAGTCAATCATTCGGTTTTAAACCCTTTTAGAGAGCAAGTTAGTGAGAGAGAATGAATTCCGAGTAAAGAAGTTAGAACAAGTTAGCAAGAAGAATTATTTTATATTTTTGTATTCTTTTGGTACCTGTATAATTTAGTACTGATAAACAGAGACTCAAATGGTTTGGCCACTTGGTGAGAGTGAACCCGGATACGCCAGTTGCAAGAGCATACAACCTGAAAATGGAATCATCAAGAGGAAGGGCAGACCAAGAAAAGATGGGTTGATGAAGTTACAGACATTTTAAAACACAATATCACATCATATCAAGCGACCGAGCGTGCATTATCTCGGAAACCAATCATCAGTTAAACCTGCTAGGCCTAACGGCAAAAAAGGAGAGAAGGACAAAAGAAGAAAGAAAATACCGTTATAAACTACATAGGGCCGGAAAGCAATTTCTCCATGCCGCTCTATCCTGTGAAACTCGTTCAAATTCTTCCATGCAACCGAGTTCGATATTTCTTGTCTCTCTCAGTAAATTCGTTTCAGGGTTTTCCTAGTGTGTTTCTTTCTTCCTTGAGCCGTATTATCTGCTTTGTTCTTCTTGTATCATTTCTTCTCAGAGTATGCTCGAGATATCTCCTCTATCTCTCCTTACTTATAGCCCGCATTATCTGCTTTGTACTTCTTGTATCATTTCTTCTCAGAGTATGCTCGAGATATCTCCTTTATTCTCTGCCTTATCTTTGTACTTTGTATCATTTTCTTCAAGTGTTATGATATTCTATCTCCTTCATGCAAGTGTTATTAGTGGTTGATCAGACATTTCTCTGATTTCATCATTTATCTCATTTCTCCCCCTCTCTCACTCTCTCGCAATCACCACCCAGATCGATGTACCAGATCTCACCATAAATTCTATTCATGTGGAGATCTGATTCATGCAATCTTCGCATTGGTGTTTTTACGTCACATCTTCAGCACCATTTGGAGCTCTGGTGCTTATCCGTCTGCGATATGTCCGGTTTCAGCCAGCGTTTACTCGGTTCGCTCTCCGTTCTGTAGCCATCTAGTGTATTTTACGGTGTGGGATAGCTAACCCCACGCCTAACCTCCTTAAACGCCTCTTACGACATGCGTGGCAGGTAACAGTGGTTCTATTCTTTACACCCCAAATTTGGGCCCGGTAACCACTCGGTCGAGTTTCTATATATGAAAATGGACGGGAATGAATTACCTGTGTGTTACAATAGTAAACAATGTTTTCAGACTACTGGAAACTTCAAATGATGTTTCATTTTGTCCTGTCAGACAATGTCAGACTCTAGTCAGGGTCCTTTCATTTCATTTTGTCCTGTAGACAATGTCAGACTCTGTCGTCCTTTAATTTTGTCTGTCAGACAATGTCAGACTCTAGTCGGGTTCTTCATTTGTTCTGTCAGACAATGTCAGACTCTAGTCGGGGTTCTTTAATTTTGTCCTGTCAGACAATGTCAGACTCTAGTCGGGGTCCTTTCATTTTGTCCTGTCAGACAATGTCAGACTCTAGTCAGGGTCCTTTCATTTGTCCTGTCAGACAATGTCAGACTCTAGTCGGGGTCCTTTCATTTTGTCCTGTCAGACAATGTCAGACTCTAGTCGTGGTCCTTTCATTTCACAGCTGAACTAGTTTACCACTGTTCTTAGACATGTTTTTCGCCCGCCAGCCCAGCGTGTTCGTAGCGCGTTGGACGATGGGTGGCAAGCTCCCTGTGAGTGTGGTTCTTCTTCTTCTTCTTTGCGTTCGGTTTCGTATGCTCGTCTAAATCATGAGATAGGTTGCCTCTATGAAGCTGCATGTCAGTTGGAGTTCTTCGAGAGTTCCCCATAGCTTGATCTGTAAGCTTTGTTCATGAGGCCATGTTTCATTTCGTTGGTGTATGTATGATGGACATGACTGCGGGATGTGCTCTGGAGTCTGTGTTTCTGTCTGGCATGCACACTGTGCAGTCTGAGCAGGCTTTATTCTGTGCATGTGGTGGTTGAGCCTGCAGTGACCTGCTCTTAGGCGAAAGATTGTTGTGTGCTGTTTTCTGTTTAGTCTGCTGATGGGATCTTGTGGGTGTTTGCTGTGGGTTTGTTGCCTCCATACCTCTTTGTACTTTCTTTTGATATGTGTCTTGATTTCTGGTAGTGACACTGGGTGTTTGTGTTGTGTAAGTTTTGTTCCTTCCTTAGCCAGCATGTCTGCTCTCTCATTTCCTGGTACGTCACAGTGGGCTGGTATCCACTGGTGAATAATTTTGTTGTGTTCTGAGAGCTTGTTTAGCTGTAGTGTCAGCTCTCTTTCCATGTTATCTTGTGGTTCCCTTTGTGTGGCCTGCAGGACTGACAAGCAGTCGCAAAGGAAGACAAGTTTGTTGTTTTGGATGTTTCTTTGCTGCAGTATTTTTGAGGCATCCACAATTGCCTGTTGTTCGGCTCTACAGATGATCAAACCACCTATCTTGCCCAAGAAATTGAAGATGTCTTCCAGAATAAACACAAGCTGCTGGCCACCTTCTTCGACCTGACTAAAGCCTTCGACAAAGTCTTGAAAAAAGGACTCCTGTTAAAACTAGCACAAAGCTGGATCAAAGGTCACATGTACACATGGATCAGAGATTTCCTACACAGACGATGTGCAAGAGTCAAACTGGAAGGACACAGAAGCAAGCTGGTCAGACTAGAAGATGGAGTTCCACAGGGAAGTGCAATATCCCCTACACTCTTCATCCTTTTTATCAACGATCTCCCAAACAATTTACATCTAACATTCACAAGGCACTCCATACAGACGACTTAGCCATATGGACCCAAACAGAATACATGTACATAGGAACTGCCAAGATCAGAATGCAAGGAGCCATAAATGCAGTAAAGAAATGGGCAGACACTTGGGGGTCACAATAAACCAAAACAAGACAGTGTCAACACTATTCTCACTCTCTACAAAACCTGAACAAGTCGACTTATACCTGGACAACAAACCACTACCAAGGAGGACAATCCTACCTATCTAGGAATAAAATTCGACAAAAGACACACATGGGGTACCCACATAGAAGAAACACAAAGGAAAGCCACAATAAGATTAAGACTCATGAAAAACTAGCAGGAACCCACTGGGGCGCAGATGCAAACACTACACTCCAAATATACACAGGATATGTACGTCCAAAACTGGAGTATGGCACAGGAGCCTACACAACCGCAGCACAAACAAATCTACACAAGCTAGATAAAATACAGAACACAGGCCTCAGAATCATCACCGGAGGTCTGAGAAGTACACAAATCAAAGATCTGGAGGCAACTGCTGGCATTGAGAGCCTGGGACGACGCAGGGAACAAAAATACTCACACTATCAGAAAAGTTCAAGCGCACAGAAAATGACCCCATGCACCAAACAATCAACGAACCAACCAAAACCGCATAAAAAGACACAGCTTTCATCACTTGTCAAAATCACTCTCTGCAAATAACATGGAGATCCTCTCAAAAGACCCAGCAACCTGGGAAATGATAGTACCATTCAACAACACAGACCTACAGCCCAACTTCACAGTGATAACAACAATTCCAAATGTAGACAAAAGGGTGAAGAAACAGGTCCCATCCTGAGAGCAAAGACACTAGAACACATTGACACCTCATACCCCCATCCCGAGTGGACCCATATATACACAGACGGATCATCAGACACCACATCGAGGAAAGGAGGGGCCGGAACCATCATCATACTCCAAGACGGCACCACACTAACAAATTCAAGTGCCACTGGAGTGAGTGTGTTTAAATTCCGCGGGCTTGCAGAAAAGTCACAGGTTCTCCAGAGTTACGGTATTCGTGGCACCGAACCGAAGGGTTACGATGACCATGGCACCGAACCGAAGGGTTACGATGTCCATGGCACCGAGCCGAAGAGCTGAAAGCTCAAGTGCTTCTGGATCGAAAAAAAACCCCCCAAAAAGACGTGTTTTTTTTTAAATGTCAAAGATCATAATATTTCTTGAAGCGTTTGAGGATCCACTGTGTGTACCTCGTGGATCTCAGTTCTAAAACGATGAATTACAGAATGTTTTAACTTTTCGTAGGCACAATATTTATTTTGTTATTAAACATTTAGTTAGGATTTGTATTTGTAATTATTTATTTGATTGATGTTACTTTTACTATTACATCATAATTATTATTGTTACTATTACGATTACCACATGTCGGTCACACCTTCACAGTCATTAGTCAGATGTGCACCAGTATATAAAAACTTTGGACATCATTACGTTAGACCAGCAGTTCCCAAACTTTGCATTGCCGTGAACACACTTTTAAATGCATGTTGCTGCCAGAGCCTAAAAACTTCTATATATGAAAATGAACAGGAATTAATTATCTGTGTGTTACAATAGTAAACAATGTCTGTATATTAACATTTTAATAAACAGGAAGAGGTTTCCTTTTGTCTTGAACAAGACGCGTCATCATTAGCATCATCAGTACATTTGCGTTTCAATTTCAGCCAACGATCCATCCTGAAGCTCAGTCAAAATATATTGTAGCAAAATTAAATGTACGCCAACGTTATTTATCATATCTTTCTCAAGATTGTTTCAGTCAATTACTTACTTCAATTTCATTCTTCTAACGATTGCACCACACTAACAGTCAAGCTGGCTCCAATTTCTCAGACTGCGGGAAACTTTAAATGATCTTTCATTTTGTCCTGTCAAACATTTAGACTCCGGTCTGATCCGGGTCCTTTGATTTCACAGCAGAACTAGTTTACCACTGCTTTTATACATATTTGTTATAGATTATGTTTCTGTTTGAAATGTCAAAGATCATAATATTTCTTCAAACGTTTGAGGACCCCCTGTGAGTACCTCGTGAACCCCCGGGAGTCTGCGAACCACAGTTTAGGAAATGCTGCTTTAAATCATGTCTAACGCTTTTAAGTCTCTTTTGTATAAGTCATTTTAGCAAAGAAATGCACCTCCACACACAATAACTTTTTGTTTGTCACAAGTTAAGTCTCATACAAGACATCATTAACGATACGATATAAGGAAATATTGTAACTAAAAATAGCGGAGCAGGTAGTTAAAATAAATGACAGCAACGCTAGAAAATGTTATAGACACAGGCGTTGAGATATACTTTATACAACAACAGACTTAAACTTGTTATCATGCGCTATGAACTGTGTCCAATTTAGATTGCACTGAAGCGCATTCTTCTACCTGTCACTGCCCTTTCTTGTGCCTGTAGTGAGATCATCAAGTCTCCTGACTCTGTACACTTTTATCGCTGTGTCATTTTGGTATTTATGTAAAATACTGACACACATTTGTAGAATTCTTCATAACTAGGTTAATTCTTATTTAACATATTTGTATGACCAACATACTCCGATACAGTGGCGGCTCCTGATAATTTTTGTTGATGGGGCCAGACAGATATTTTCGGAAAAATCATGGTTTCGGTTAGGATATATTTTAATTTATAAAATAATAAATACACTATACACTTTATTTTGGTGGGGCCCGGCCCCACTGGCCCTTAATGACAAGCCGTCTCTGCTCCGATATATATATACATACACATATCTACTCTCATAAATATGAGATACAAACTAGGTCTTATGTTCAAAGTTGTATACCTGAGCTTTGAAAGACTTTAACTCATTTCGTACTAACTGCCGCAGTGTGCACAAACATTATCAATTAAAATAACTAAACTGCCGCACATTGCGCCAAGCATTGGTTCATGCAAAATTTACTAGCATACATTTATTTACAATATTAGTGCTTAATTTACATCAACGCATTCTGATCAAATTTCTGGTTTTTATCTACAGCTATCTGATTCTCATCGTGGTCCGATCGGGAGCTTGGTAAAAATGTGTTCTATGAAATATATTTATTTTCAAAGCTGGAAAATGTGAATATAAAATAAATCGAAAACATCGTGATTATCAATTCAGTAGTGAATATGTTGGTGACGTGTGTGGTTTAGGGGATAGTGACTAGGTCTATTAACACCTGCGTTCTGAGTTCGAATCACGCTGCGGACAGTTTGGTTGCAAATTGTTTGCATGGATTTTTACAAAGGACGATGGCACCACCCGTTTAGAAAGCAATGGCAAATTATTGAACGTAATAATGCCTAGACAAATTACAAACAGCGTTAAAAAGTTGGGATTGATCCGCAAAGTCATGTAAAAGATATGCAATTAACTAACTTTTAGTGAATATGTCAATACGTTATATAACACAGATTTAGTTAAATGTGGAATTGACATCTAGACTCAAACATACAGAAGAAAGGCTCGAATCTGAAGAGCATCATTCGGTTCACGAGTAAAATGTTTTCCTTTTAGTATTAATGTTGGAGCTGCGAAACTCGTACGTTGTGTAAAACTCTCGACAGGTGGCGTGCCATATCTGTAGGAAGTGACCGGACCATATAAGGAAAACCTTCTAACAATGAAGTAAAGTCCAAGTCTCTAAACATTATTTTAAATCAACCGTCATCCGTTAATAAATTCTTTATCCAACGGTCAATCATGATTGAGAATGCCAGGACGAATGTGATGTTAAGAGAAATCATTAATTATCACTTCTGACCTACGTTCAGATGGAGAACTTGGATTCAGGAAGTAACTGTTGGTTTGAACATGTCGGCTAAGAGGCGGGACATCAGGCCTATGAGAGAGAAAGAGAAATTCTAGAGGACTGTTGGGATGGCAAAGTTCTGCTCAGGACAAGCTATTTGCTGATAATGATGATGACCTACTATCAAACTATACAGTGTGATTACATAGCGGACACCTGAATACATCAATTGAACATGGCATTGAACAATTTTCATACCATTAATGGTACAAGATTCTGTCCACAATCGTTTTATGAGACCATATTATTTATCACTCAAAGATTGTGTGTCTACATTGTTTGCAGAAGGTATCATATTTATATACATAACACAAATACACTATTTGTGTACCCAGAAAAAGATCGAAAATCGTGGCATATCCTTAACAGGATGTAGAAATCAACCACCGTAAACGAGAGGTTGTTTTTTTAGGCTCTACTTATACGTTCAGTAGTTTGTCATTGCTTTCTGAGCAACGGTGAGGTCTATTTTTACCTTTCGTAAAAATCCGACGGAAACGAATTGACTTCCAAACTGCCTGCAGCGTAGTTTGAACCAGGTACGCTTGGGTTGTGACGAAGCTCACTACAGCTTAAGCTACAGATGCCCATTGTTTGTGTATAATATTTGTATATACATTTTTTTAAAATAACTATATCAAAACTTGGAAGATTTTGAACGAAGCGAAAGAAAGTACTCTATGCGAAAAGTCACTATAGTAACGTGTGGTGTGTTTGGCGCACATTTGTATGCCTCATTAATGGTTAATCGTATGGAATGAGTTAATCATGAACATGCATATTTTTAATTGCGCCGTTAGTGAAGTCGATTACACGCTTCGCTAGCAGTCACGTACCTAGGAAATTATGTAGTTGAGGGCAACTTGGGCCAACAATTTTCGATGCACGGCTGGACGACAGGTTACCTGAACCATTACTTGGGGATCAAAATTACAAAATCAAATACTTCTGAAGTCTGATTAAAGCTCGCCTGGATGACGAGGGACACTGATGATAAGAAAAGCAATCTTTCAAGCAAAAACCAGTACGAGGTGCTATATTAGTTGCCCTGACTACGTCTGAATTCATAGAAAACGAAAGGGACAAAAAGTATCTTATGATCGCACCTTCACTGAGCTCAGGGATCAACCCACGAGGGAGACAACCAAGAGACCCTCTAAATGTATGCTTTATTATGATCAGCAATGATGATTCTCATTCATACTTCAGCAGAGAATTCTTATCCTGAATGTAGATGTCAGTGAACTTCTAAAGTTAGAAGATGACCAACTTCTATATGTGTAGTATCATTCTTATATCAGTGAACCGCCCGAGTGGTTACCGGGGCCCAAATTGGGGTGTAAGGAATAGAACCACTGTTACCTGCCACGCATGTTGTAAGAGGCGACTAAGGAGGTTGGGTGTGGGGCTAGCTACCCCCACCGCAAAAAGCACAATGGCTACAGAACGGAGAGCGAACCGAGTAAACGCTGGCTGAAACCGGACACATCGCCGACGGATAAGCACCAGAGCTCCAAATGGTGCTGAAGATGTGACGTAAAATACACCAATGCTAAGGCTGCATGAATCAGATTTCTACATGAATAGAATTTATTTGGAGATCTGGTACATTGGTCTTGGCGGTGATCGCAAAAGAGAGATATCAGTGGACTTCTGATATCTGAGTTAGAAGATGACCAACTTTTATATGTGTAGTATCATTCATATATTATGCTGACCAAGAGCCACGCAGGTACGTATGCCAGTATCTTTTGATTCAGATCATTTGTTAGTATCATGTTTTAGTTAATTTAGTTTTTGTGTTCTTGATAAAGGTCTTAAGCACCGAAACGTTGAGTGTGGTTTTTTCATATCTTATAATTAATTTTTCCCTTCTTATGTAATACTGTATATACCAGTCTTTGCTCTATCGCCTATTTCCTCAGTATCACCGCAGCCACCCTAACGATTTTCTCCAGATCTGATCTGATCCAGTCTGACCACCTCAGATTTGTTGATTTTCGTACATCGCATAAAAAATAGCAGTAACCAGGACACACACGAACTTCTCTACACACACACACATCACACATAACATATAATAATGTGGTATCATACACGACAACCCTCATAATCTCGTTATGTCTCAGATAAATCGACGCATTTCCTAAGTTTCTCTACTTGACCTACTTACTATATCACGATTTTGTTGCCAACAAGGATGTTAAATATGAATAACACAATGTAGAACCTGGTTTTTACCAAGAACTTGAAGATAACTAGTACTTTTCCTTCTTTATTTTTTAGATATTACTTAATCGCATCAAGTATTTGCTTTACAACACATTACTCCATTCAAAACTACATTCAAAACTCAAGACAAGAGTCGACTTTATCATAGAACGCGTCTGACGATATACTTATCAGAATAGCGAAAAGAGGGCATCAAGTATATGGCATTTTTGAGAGCGGGAATAGCGTAGCGGTTAGTGCACTTGCTTCGTTGATAAGGCTGATTATGTAAAAAAAGGGTTTTAAAAGCCGAAGGATTGACTTCATTGCACCGGGTTTTACCCCATCTGGCTGGGTCCTCTCAGCAGAAATGGCACGCCACCTACCGAGAGTATTGCACAAAGCACGAACTCTGTAGCTCCGGCAACAATCCTAGGGTCTCTGGAAAAACTGCACTCGTGAACAGAACGGAGCGGTCCGGACTCGAACCCACGACCTTCGACTCGCAAGGCAAA
This sequence comes from Arion vulgaris, assembly GCA_020796225.1. Taxonomy (NCBI): domain Eukaryota; kingdom Metazoa; phylum Mollusca; class Gastropoda; order Stylommatophora; family Arionidae; genus Arion; species Arion vulgaris. The sequence continues at coordinate 8,570,479 of CM036772.1, forward strand.
GGGCTTAACCACTCAGCCACAGAGACCTCCTAAATTATTGATTATGTAAAGGTTTTGTTTGGTCGCACAATTTCAAAACATTGACGAAGAACGAAACTTTCCGGTCACGATCGTTCCACACGAGTAAGATGACGTCTGAACACCATGGCTCTGATCAAATAAAGACCAATTAAACAGCTTAAAATTGCTCGTTAGTGTGATAAGCCAATGTGTCCATAATGACTGAGAATGTTCCTAATCTGGAACGACCTCACATAGTCAGAAATGTCGCATAGTGTAGACATACTCTTAGACGAAGATCATAAAGCTCAAATGAACTGCGAAAAATGATCGTTAAAGAGCAATGAATACACGAAGGATGGGAAAGTGTGGGAGACGTGTAGGCGCATGTGCTGAGATTCTCATATTACGATCAGATCTCGTATCAGACATGTATGCCCTTACCCTTTTACCAATTCAAAGTAGTTTTCCTTCGATCCCTACCCACTTAGCCAGACATTAGTCTGTTACCAGGGTCACCACATGGAGGTGGAGTATGATCTTGTTCATTGCCAGCTCACTGACCCTGGCGCCACTGTATATCCTTACATTATTGCGCCTGTGGTCCCATCTAAAGTTTCGTTTCACTTATTTGTCTTCTTCTTTTGCGATCGGTTTCGTATGTTCAGTGTAAACTAGGAGATGGTTTGCCTTTATCAAGCTGCACGTCAGTTGTAGTTCTTTGTGGGTTCCCCAGTTTTCTCTGTAAGTTTTGTTCATTAGGTCATGTGTCGTTTCGTTGACGTATGTATGATGAACATGAATACATGATCTGTTTTGAGGTCTGTGTTTCAGTCTGACATGTATACTATGCAAAAGGTCGGCCACGCAAAAGATGGACCTCAAAGATAACAGAGGCGACGAAAGACACCACGAAGCGCATACAAGGGCCCGTTTTAGAAATCTCTTCTTGACCTGACGCTGTGAGGCAAGCAGGATTTGAAGAGAAGCAGGAGAAGAGAACGAAGAAAGATGCACACACTATTCAGTTTGAGCAGGTTTTATTTTCTGTGTGTGTGATGGTTGGGCCTCCAGCACTCATTCCTGAGAGGGAAGATTGTTGTCTACTGTTTTTGGTTGTTTCTGCTGATGGATCTTGTGGTGGTGGGTTTGTTGCTTCTGCAACTGTTTTTATTTATGCTTGAAATGTGTCCTATGCATCGACGCAACATACCTCTGACTGGAGTGGACCCATATATGCCCGCCTGCACAGCTCTGTTCGTTGCGCGCTGGACGATGGGTGACAAGCTCTACGTGAGTACGGGTTCAATTCCGCGGGCTGGCAGAAAAAGCTAAAGGTTCTCCAGATTTACGGTGTTCGTGGCACCGAACCGAAGGTTACGATGTCCATGGCACCGAGCCAAATGGCTGAAAGCTCAAGTGCTTCTGGATCGGAAAAAAAAAATAAATAGAACGATGGATAATCGGAGACGCTAGCTAGGAAAGGTTCTGCTGGTACCATCATTATACTCCAATATGGCACCTAATTAAAAGTCCAAGTGCCACCAGAGAACTCTCAACAAATTTCAGAGCTGAGCAGCAGGCAATTGTTGATGCCGACCAAGGGAAGATAGCCAGAGTACAGTAAGAACAACAGAAGGAATGACCGACTGGTTCTCCATTACATCAGGTGTTAGACAAGGTTGTGTCCTCTCACCATTACTCTTTATTACATATATAGATAAAATACTCAAGTCAAATTCAGATAATGATGATAATAAATGAACTGCTGTTTGCAGATGATCAGTGCTTGATACATCAAAATGATAAGATCTATAACATCATATTGACACCTTGAACAGAAATTGTGTAAAACATGACATGAAAATCAACAACACTAAAATGAAATAATGAATATGGGAGAAAACATAATAACTAGACATCCATGCTCATTTTAAAATAACCTGAGCCAAGATGCTTAGGGAAGCATGATTTACAGAAGCAGGAAAACTAGAAGAAAGATAGAGCATATTCAGTAGCAAAGAGCTTTAATTTTCTGTGTAGCCTGATTGTTAAGGCACCAATTTCCTGAGAGGAAGATGTGATCTACTGTTTGTTGTTTGCTACTGGTTTGTGTTCTGCCAAACGGGTATTAGCTAAAGTGTCACAAAAATACTCTATGTGAATATGCGTTGCCCAGCGTGTTCGTTCACTGACGATAGGTACAAGCTCACTAACATAAACGGGGCAAAGAAGAAAGTTAGGGCGTCACCGAACCGAGTTGAGATTATCATAGATAAACAAAGCTCAAGTGCTTTGGATGGAAAAAATAAATAAACTCACACGATATAATCAGAGTCCTCTAAAGTTGCGACCATCATCTAGGGCACAGATAGGCAAGGGAAGACCACGAAAAATTTCAGATGGCAGCAGAATTGATGCAAAGAGCAGCTCAATCATTAAAGCCACCAGAACAGGCAAGCACAAAAAACGAACGGGCAACAAATTCAGAATGGACAAAATAGTAGATACAAGATTCTCATGTTTTCTCAAAATTGTGGGCCCCCACCAAGAAAAATGACAATGAGCCGCCACTGATGCCGACAATAAATGGGATTTTAAAGTCGAATGATTGATTTAATTGCAAGGGGTCTTACCTCATATTGCTCGTTCCCTTTTCACAGAAAGGACACGCCACTTTCCAAGAGTATTGCACCAAGCATGAACTCCGTAACTCTGGTAACAATCCTAGTGGGTCTCCAGAAAAAAGCGCCCGTGAACAGAACAGTGCGTCCCGGATTCGAATCTACGACCTTCGAATAGCAAGACAAGGACTTAGATACAGGGACCCCAATACTGCAGTAAAGAAAAATACATAATGACAAACTTGTCTTTCTATGCGACTGCATGTCAGTCCTGCAGGACACACAAAGGGAACCACAATATAATATGGAGAGAGAGAGCTAACATTACAGCTAAACAAACTTTCAATCAGTGGCGGCTCGTGATAATTTTTGTTGGTGGGGCCAGACACAAATTTGCAGGAAAAACCATGATTTTGGGTTAGGTTATATTTTAATTCATAAAACTAATACATGTTACCCATTATTTTTGGTGGGGCTCGGCCCCAATTGCCCTAATGCCGAGCCGCCACTGCTTTCAGTACACAACCAAATTATTCTCCAATGGATACTAGCTCACTGTAGCATATCAGGAAAGGAGAGAGCAAACAAAGCTGGCTAAGGAGGGAACAAAATTGATACAAGACAAACATCAATTGTCACCACTAGAGGTCGAGTTTAGTTCAAATATATAAAAGTGTATGATTTTTTAAATATATTTCGAAATCTGAAACGAAAATCGTGGCATTTCCAGTGGTGGCTCGTCATTAAGGGCCAGTGGGGTCGGACCCCACCAAAAATAAGATGTAACGTGTATTTATTATTTTATACATTAAAATATATCTAACCGAAACCATGATTTTTCGGAAAATATCTGCCTGGCCCCACCAACAAAAATGATCACGAGCCGCCACTGGGCATATCCTTTACGATATAATGAAAAACTGCAGTAAAACTATGTAGCAATGTCGAAACATGTAAAAAGAAAGTACTGTAGTGTTATAAAATATAAAAACGGTGTATTGTTATTGTTTATGTATTTGGTAAAGCTATAGTACTTTATTTTTACGTGTTTTGCATATCCTTACAAGGCGTTGTCATCAATAACAGTAAACGAGTTATTTTTTTTTCTAGACATCACTTCAACGTTCAGTAGTTTGCAATTTCTTTCTGAACGGTGAGGTCTATTTTTACTGTTCGTAAAAATCCACAGGAACAAATTTGTTTCCAAACTGATCGCCATGGAGTTTGAACCAGGTGCTCTTGGATTATGATCGAGTTCACTACTTCTTAAGCTGCAGACGTCGACACAACTATACATACACAGATGATATCACACAGGTGATATCTACACGAGATTACAGATATCTACACAGATGATATCTACACAGGTGATATCTACACAGACGGTTTCTACATAAGACAATAATAACATACATCTCATTCTCACAGAAATGTATATGCTCGTGTAATAATTTCTACTGCATTTCAAATATTTTATTTCGTGAAGAAATTCCCTTTTTGTTTAAATTTACTGATTTTGTATTTTGAACATTTTAGTATCGATTTGCAAAATGAAATAAAATGCAGAAGTAAACTTTATCATTGATTATCAAAGAAAACATTAAACACAAATTTGTGATTCATACTTGGTTTTATTTCTTAAAATAATAATTAAAAAATGTTTCTTTACTATTCTACAAAGTAAACATAGCTAGTTCTCACAGGACAACACAGAAAGTTAACAAATATAAGTCACGGTCTAAGGTAAATTTGCCTATTGTTACTATTCAAATACGCCATAAAGAGCAAAGCAACTCCGATACAGTGGATACAAAGTAAAAGACCTTCTAGGCAATGTGTGGACCTCAGAAATAACAACGGCAGTGAGAGCAATAATTATGAAGCGAAGACCGGAGCCGGTTCTATAAATCTCTACTTATCCTGATGCTGTGATTTAGTCAACATCACATCGGCCGCCCGTATTTCTTAGTGTTTTTCCTGGTACCAAACTGAGGCATGATGTTGATCACATCGCTCTTCGTGTCTGGTACCAAACTGAGGCATGATGTTGATCACATCGCTCTTCGTGTCTGGTACCAAACTGAGACATGATGTTGACCACATCGCTCTTCGTGTCTGGTACCAAACTGAGACATGATGTTGACCACATCGCTCTTCGTGTCTGGTACCAAACTGAGACATGATGTTGACCACACCGCTCTTCGTGTCTGGTACCAAACTGAGACATGATGTTGACCACACCGCTCTTCGTATCTGGTACCAAACTGAGACATGATGTTGACCACATCGCTCTTCGTGTCTGGTACCAAACTGAGGCATGATGTTGACCACATCGCTCTTCGTGTGCCGACGGGCACTGAAAAATACGGGCCTAATACCATATTATCCAATATAAAAGTAAAGGAACCCTTTCATATCTTGTGGTATATAGGGCAATACAGTGTTAGGCCTGTATTTTCATTGACCGTCGGCACACGATGGGTGATGTGGTCAGCATCCCACCGGCTGCCTTTACTTTCCCAGAGCATGTCTGGTACCCAGTTGAGGCTGGGTCGACCTGAGAGCCGTCGCAGTCGGGAAAAATTCCAGCCCACTGCGGGAGTTGAACCCGGGTCACCAGTATATTATCCAATATACCTCGAGGTAAATGCTACAGAAGAGTACTTAGAATATCATGGACAGAGAAAGAATAAATGCTTCTGTTCTGCAACAGCTTGATATTAAAGAGAGTTGGCAATTAAAGAACATCAAATCAAGGAAAATTAAATATATCGTACACATCAAACGACATGAGTGGCTGGAAGAAGAATGAGAGGAAGAGCTAGAAGACGATAAGTGGAAGATGCCATTGACGATCAGAGAATGACTGCTGCTGACACCTGTCAACTTGCACAGAACAGAGAGTTTTCAGGACTGCTGTCATGGGAGCCAAGTCCCGGATGGGACAAGCTATTTGATGATGATAATATATATGCTAAATCTCCTTTTTTCTCAGGGTTATCTATTAGAACTTAAAAAATTAACAAACTGTAACACTTTCTTAAAAGACATGAAGGGTTAGAGAAGACCATCATAAGGAGGCATATCGGCAAAGAGAAGAAGAGGAAGACCACGGAGAAGATGGATTCCGGATATAATTGATGGTTTGAATATGAAGGCTGCCGAGGCAGGACATCTGGTCTATGAGAGAGAGAAATTCCGTAGGACTGTTGGGGTGGCAAAGTTTTGTTCAGGACAAGCTATTTGATGATGAGGCTTACTTTCTTCCTGTCAACTGCAATAGTCAAACTGTAATACTTTCTAATAATTTCTAATTAACAACTTTAAATAATTTTCTCAATAAATAAACATACTTTCTTTACTAAATAAACAAATTCTGCTAGTCACGCATTAAATAAAAAAATTTTTGTTTCCTCCTATCTTCAAATAATTGTAACAATTTATTCACTAAATTTAAAAAACAAACCGATTAATTTCTTCACTAAATAAAGAAATTGAACAATTTCTTCACTAAATAAAAAAAAGTACTAATTTGTCACATAAATTCTTTCTTTCTTTGTCCTCCGCTTTGCCCTAGACGTAGCAGGTTTAACTGATGATCGGTTTCAAGATAAACACGCTCAGTCGCTTGATATGCTGTGGTATTGTTGAGTTTTAAGATGTCTGTAATTCCATCAACCCATCTTTTTCTTGGTCTGCCCTTTCCTTTTGATGATTCCATTTTCAAATTGTCGCTCTTGCAACTGGTGTATGCGGGTTGATTCTGACCAAGTGGCCAAACCATTTGAGTCTCTGTTTTTCAATAGATCTAATAGATAACATCAATGAACAAACTATAAAAGTTTCTTCACTAAATTCACGATATTTAACATATTTTGTACAAACTTATTACACTGTGATAAATATTTAGTAACTCTACAAATTTTAGTTAGAAATAGTGAACATGACAAGGATAAAATGCAGGTAAGTTATTATCTAAATCTAAACTCATACTATGTCAATAAATGAAGATCATTAGAAAATGATTTACATGCAAATGGAAGTGAAGTCACATACACTGAAGTGAAGTCACATACAACTGTAAGTGAAGTCACATACAACTGGAAGTGAGTCACATACAACTGTGAGTGAAGTCACATACACTTAGTGAAGTCAGCTACAACTGTGTAAGTCACATACAACTGTGAGTGAAGTACATACACTGTGAAGTGAGTCAATACAACTGTGAGTGAAGTCACATACAACTGTAGTGAAGTCAATACAACTGTGAAGTGAAGTCAATACAACTTGAAGTGAAGTCATACAACTATGAAGTGAAGTCACATACAACGTGAGTGAGTCACACAACATCAAGTGAAGTCACATACAACTGTGAAGTGAAGTCACATACAACTGTGAAGTGAAGTCACATACAACTGTGAAGTGAAGTGACATACAACTGTGAAGTGAAGTCACATACAACTGTAGTGAGTCACATACAACTGTGTGAAGTCACATACAACTGTGAAGTGAAGTCACATCAACTTAAGTGAGTCACATACACTGAGTGAAGTCACAAAACTGCAAGTGAGTCCATCAACTGTGAAGTGAAGTCATCAACTGTAAGTGAAGTCACATCAACTATAAGTGAGTCACATACAACTGTGAAGTGAAGTCACACAACTATGAAGTGAGTCACATCAACATGATGAAGTCACATACAACTGTGAAGTGAAGTCACATACAACTGTGAAGTGAAGTCACATACAACTATGAGTGAGTCACATACAACTGTGAGGAGTCATACAACTAGGTGAAGTCACATACAACTGTGTGAAGTGACATCAACTGTTGAAGTAGTGACATACAACTGTGTGAGAGTGACATATAATTTGAGAACGTCAAACAAATTTGAGCCAATAATAAACGTATGTTTATACATTGTTTAAGTCAATAGTGTTGATGTCATCACTGGTTAAGTGAGCAATGCTAAAGTCATCAATGTTAAGGTCATCACTGGTTAAGTCAGCAATTCTAGGTCATCAATGTGAGGTAATAAATCTTGAGGTCATCAATGTTAGGTCATCATGGTTAAGTCAGCAATTCTAAGGTCATCAATGTAGAGGTAATAAATCTTGAGTCATCAATGTTGAGATAATAAATGTTGAGGTAATAAATGTTGAAGTCATCAATGCTGAGGTAATAAATGCTGAAGTGGTATACTGGCCCAAATTTGGGGTGTAAAGAATAGAACCACTGTTACCTGCACACATGTCGTAAGAGGCGACTAAGGAGGTTTGGCTGAAATCGATGCATGTCCTAAACGTGTAGAAGTCTTATGCGTTTGGGGCCATCAAACCAATGTGCAATGAATATACACGTTCTTGGCAAAGATCAAACATATCACAAGAGTGATTAAAATTGGTCGTAAGAACAAGCAAGAGAAGAAATGCTGAAGTAATAAATGATGAGGTAATAAATGTTGAGGTAATAAATGTTGAGGTAATAAATGATGAGGTAATAAATGTTGATGTAATAAATGTTGAGGTAATAAATATTGAGGTAATAAATGTTGAAGTCATCAATGTTGAGGTCATCAATGTTGAGGTACTAAATGTTGAGGTCATCAATGTTGAGTATCAATGTTGAGGTCATCAATGTTGAGGTCATCAATGTTGAGGTACTAAATGTTGAGGTCATCAATGTTGAGGTCATCAATGTTGAGATAATAAATGTTGAGATCATCAATGTTGAAGTCATCAATGTTGAAGTCATCAATGTTGAAGTCATCAATGTTGAAGTCATCAATTTTGAGATAATAAATGTTGAGGTCATCAATGTTGAAGTCATCAATGTTTAGTTCATCAATGTTTAGTTCATCAATGTTTAGTTCATCATTGTGTACATCAATGTTACTTCCGAAATGTTTAGTTCATAAATGTTTAAGTCATCAATGTTTAGTTCATCAATGTTTAGTTGATGATTGTGTAGTTCATCAATGTTTAGTTCATCAATGTTTAACTCATCAATGTTTAGTTCATGATTGTGTAGTTCATCAATGTTTAGTTCATGATTGTGCAGTTCATCAATGTTTAGTTCATCAATGATTTGTTCATGATTGTTAGTTCATCAATGTTTAGTTCATCAATGTTTAGTTCATCAATGTTTAGTTCATCAATGTTTAGTTCATCAATGTTTAGTGCATCAATGTTTAGTTCATCAATGTTTAATTCATCAATGTTTGGTCATCATTATTTATCAATGTTACTTCTGAAATGTTTAGTTCATCAATGTTTAGTTCATCAATGTTTAGTTCATGATTGTGTAGTCCATCAATGTTTAGTTCATCAATGTTTATTTCATCAATGTTTAGTTCATCAATGTTTAGTTCATCAATGTTTAGTTCATCAATGTTTAGTTCATCAATGTTTAGTTCATCAATGTTTAGGTATTAACATTTTAAGCCATATATGTCAAAGTCCAAAGTTGATAATCAACACCTTTCTCCCTCCCCCCACCCCCGTAGTATTCATATAAATATTAGTATTTTCTTTGTGAATATTCCACATTCATAAAAGTTCCATTATTATGTTCACATTTAGCACCACAGTTATTGCCTAGTAAATGTTATTACCTCCTTTGTTTCAGATTATGCATCATATAGTTTTATCATAGGTGTCATCTTCTAGTTGATGATGGGCATCAGGTAGCTTCCATTTCAAGATGAGTAATTAAGTTATCTCTTTGATAATCTCCTTCTATTACAGTTATATAATTACCAGTTGTATCAATGGAGATTCCATTTAGCATTGAATCGTTATTTAAAAGTGGTGATCTACATTTTCGTTTAGTTTCTAAGTAGAAAGATAAAATGACTGATTATAAAAAGGTCGAGAATGCAGACATTGACGATAATTATGATGAATGTCTGATTGTTACTTTCCTGATTAGTGTCGAATGTTGACGTTTTGAGATCTAGGAAGTTCGTTGTTTGTAATGTGCTAGTTGACGATGTTATATAAGTTTTGTTCCATGGTAATGTAGTAGTAGAGAACAGTTTCGTACTTGCTATTTTAGTGATCAACTTAGTTGTTGTCGTCTTGGGAGGATTTGATGTTGGTATCTTTATGATTGTTTTAGGTCGAGAATTGGCTGATAAACTGTAGGAATAATCAGATACATTTATCAGAACGATATCTTATGGTTCAACATATTAACAAAAGTAATTTGTAACACATACTCCTATTAACAAAAGGAACATGTAACACAAGTACCTATTAACAAAAGTAACTTGCAACACATTGTCCTATCTACAAAGTAACTTGTAACACATTGTCCTATTAACAAAAGTAACTTGCAACACATTGTCCTATTAACAAAGTAACTTGCAACACATTGTCCTATCAAAAAGTAACTTAACACATTGTCCTATCAACAAAGTAACTTGCAACACATTGTCCTATCAACAAAGTAACTTGTAACAAACAGTTTTCGCTGCAGTGTTTGATTGATTAATGGACCATCATCATTGCACTTCGGTGAGTAATCATTTGTGCTACGATCGCTTTCTTACACAGGAAGATCTCAGCTGCAGTGCACTGACTCTGTAGCACAGGCAAATGTCCCTGATGTAATTTTGAAGATGGTTAAGATTTTATAGGACTTTATTTTTAATCTTTCTAACCATTTTACCTGGCATGGCTTTCCAGCCTGATCTTTTCAATTTTGAACTGCCAGGGTTCATTTGAAGAGATACGAGCGGGACATACTGAGTTAAGTGAGGTGAGATGGCCTGGAACAGATAGAAGAGTAGTTAGTGGATTAACTTTCATATATTCAGGAAGAGAAGATGGTAAGCATTTTAGAGTTGTATAATGATGACAACTAGAGTAGCAAAGAGCATGTTAGAATGGGAACCCATCTAGAGTCGGATAATTAGAGCCCTTCCAGTACCAGGCATTTCAATATGACAATACTGCAGTGTTATGCACCAACAAATGAGGCTGACGATGATAAGAAAGACACATTTTATGAGCAACTACAAGATCAAATTAACAAGACCCAAAAACATGACCTGTTAGTAGTAATGGGGGACTTTAATGCCAAGGTCGGAAGTGATAATGTAGGGGTAGAGAGAGCTATAGGAAAACAAGGAATAAACACAATAAATGAGAATGGAGAAAGACTGCAAGTTATGTATGCTGTCAAACTTAGTAATGGAGGTACCATCTTTGCACATAAGGAAATTCCTAAACTTACTTGGCACTCACCAGATGGAGTGATCAGAATCAGATTGACCATATGTGCATAAATACACAATTTAGAACATCATTGCTGGATGTCCGTGCATACAGAGGGCAGATGTAAGAAGTTATTATAATTTATGCATAAGTAAATTGAAACTGAAATTGAAAATTCACCATACTAAAAAAGAACAACTACGAATAGACAGTCAAAGACTACAAAATAAAGAAGTAAAAGAGGAATATCAGCTCGAACTTAAGAATAGTTTCGAGTTACTCAATGGTGAAAATGAACAGAACATTGAAGACAAATGGACTAAGATAAAGGAACACTATTGGGAGCAGCAAATAGTGCAGGATTAAAGACAAGACAGAAAACCTGGATAGCAATGACACTGGAAATGTATTCAAGAAAGAAGAAAGATGAAACTAGCAATATTTAATACTAAGGATGTAACAGATGAAATCCAAGCTAAAGAGGAATATAGACTAAAAGACAAGGAAGTGAAAGAGCGGCTAGAAGAGATACAAGAGCATATGTCAATCGACTGGCTGAAGAAGGGAAAAGGCAGCGAAGACTGGGAAAAAGTAAAATCTATACAACACACTAAAACAACTTACTGGAACATTTGTTTCAAAGGGTGGCCCAATCAAGAGTAAAGATGGTAAAGTTCTAACATCAGATACGAGCAGAAGAAAGATGGGCTGAACATTTTGAAGAAATATTAAATAGACCTGATCCACCAGTATACTCAAGTTTGACTAAGAGGCAAGAAACAGCTCCTACCAATTAACGAAGAAATGATAAGTGTAGCTGAGGTCAAGGAGGCAATCAATTCCTTGATAAACAATAAGGCAGCAGGTGATGACAACATTACTGCAGAAATGCTCAAAGCGGCTGAGGATACAACTATTAGCCAGGTGCAAGAACTATTTAATAAAGTATGGGAAGAAACTGTCCCAGATCAATGGAAGAAGGAATAATTGTTAAGATCCCCAAAAAAGGTGATCTCAAAGATTGCAACAACTAGAGGGATCACCCTATTATCAGTAATGACTAAGACTTTCTGCAAAATCATTCTTAATAGAATCAAAGGAGCAGTGGACACAACCCTGAGAGAAGAACAAGCTGGTTTTAGACCTGGGAGATGCTGCTTAGACCAAATAATTACCCTGCGACTAATTTTGGAGGAACATATTGAAAAGCAACAACCACTCATACTAAATTTCATCGATTTTAAAAAAGCCTTTGATAGTCTACACAGAATCTCATGTGGAATATTCTGAGATGCTATGGAATACCAGACAAAATAATAAACATTATAAAGAGCTCTATGATGGTTCACATGTGCAGTTCACACTGATGGTGGACACAGCGACTGGTTTATGGTTGAAACCGGAGTAAAGCAAGGCTGTATTCTATCTCCGCTATTGTTTGGGGTGGCCATTGACTGGGTGATGCGAAAATGTTGCAGGGCGAAACTGGCATCGATTGGGTAGAAAATAGTCAACTAGAAGATTTGGATTTTGCAGATGATATTGCCTTGTTAAGTAGAAACAACCAAGATATGCAAAGAAAAACGGACAACTTGTCATCTATAACATCAAAAGTTGGACTGCAGATAAGCTATGAAAAACAAATATAATGAAGACACCTATGGCAAGTAATGCAGATATCACACTGGAATCTAAATGATAAAATAACATATCAGTTCTCCTATTTGGGTAGCAATTTTGATTGCACAGGAAATGTTAAAAAGAAATTATGATACGAATTGGCAAAGCAACATCAGCTTTTAAAGTCTAAATAAAATATGGAACTGCAAGTTATATAGTATTAAAACTAAATTACGAATTTTCAATTCAAATGTTGTATCAATCCTAACATATGCCAGCGAGAGTTTGAAAATGACTAATGATATAGAAAGCAAGTTGAATGCATTTGAATATAGATGTCTGTGAAAAATAATGAATATAAAATGGAACGAATTCAGGAGGTGATGAAATCAGAGGCATGTCTGGTCAACCACTAGTGACAACTGTTATAAGAAAGAGAAGATGGAGATATGTTGGGCACACCTTGAGGAGAAATGATCAACGAATATCAAAGCAGGCATTGAAGTGGGATGCAAAGGGTTCAAGAAAGAGAGGTCGACCTAAGGAGACCCTGAAGCGAACTTTGCTGAGAGAGGCAGGAAATATTGGTCTCAGTTCCATGGAGGAGATTGAGCGAGTTGCCCAGGATAGAGCGGTATGGAGAAATTACTTGCAGGTCCTATGTAAAGTATAACGGTACGAGAGGAATTATTAAGTGTTCATTTACGTGCTAAAATTGAACATAAGACCAAGGATTTATCGTACGTCTCCAATAGGACTAGGAACTCGATCTCACCTACACTGACATCAGGGATCTCTGGAAACATATCCAGACGGCTCCACGAGAGAGTGAACCTGGTAACTTTGGCGCGAGAGACGAGCGTCTAACCTCGATGCCACAGAGAGCCAGCCCGCTGTAGCGTAATTACGAATAAGTAGTCGATACTGGAGAAAACTGACAGATGCTTCAAATAAGAAAGAGTAAATTGAGGTATTTTGGACATGTAAAAAGACATAGGTGGTGTCTGGGGTCCAGGGGTTAGTGACTCGGTCTATTAACCTCGACGTTCTGAGTTCGAATCACGCTGCGGACAATTTGATTGCAAATTGTTTCGCGTGGATTTTAACAAAGGACGCTGGCACCACCCGTTCAGAAAGCAATGGCAAACTACTGAACGTAATAATGCCTAGAAAATCACAAACAGCGTTAAAAAGCTTGTGTGATTCGCAAAAGTCCTGTAAAGGATATGCAATAACTTTTAAAAAGACACAAAGGGCTGGAGAAAACCATCATGGATGGAGGTATACTGGAAAAGAGAAGAAGATTAAGACCACTGGAGAAGATGGATTCAGGAAGTAACTGATGGTTTGAACATGACGGCTGTCGAGACAATGTGGTTTTTTGAGAGAGAAAATTCAAGAACTGATGAGGTGGCAATGTTCTGCTCAGGACCCCTATTTAATGATAATAATGACTGAGAGGTTTTAACTTTGAAAAGAAATGTCTTTAAATAACTGCAGCTAACTTACAACAAAGTTAACATACCTGATGGCTGGAAAAATTAATACAATTAGCAATGCAATCATAATGTCAGAATATTTTCAACATTTTGGTCCTCATTTAATTCTGGTCAACACAATTTACCTGCAACATGGGAAACATTAGTTAGAACTTAAATGTAGTCTGAAATAAATGGGAAACATTAGTTAGTTAGTTTTTCCCTCTTGGGCCTGTGGGGGCGCATAGGCAGAGTGTAAGCTCTCCATGTCTCGGCTTCGTTGCTATCTGTTTTAGGTCTTTAATGTTTACTAGGCCATCGTTGAGCCTTCTCTGGTGAGGGTTTTCCAGAGTCTCTTTGGTCTTCCTCGTTTCTTTTTCCCTCTGGTGTCCATATGAGGGATTGGTAAGGGAGTCTTCTCATCCATTCTAAGTGTGTGGCCGATGTAGTTCCAGCGGCGTTTTCTTATAAAATTTGATACATTTTCTTGCTTGGTCTCTTGTCTTATTTGTGTATTCTGAAATCTGACCATTTGAGGTTCAGTATTCTTCTAAGACATTTATTCTCAAAGTTATCTAATTTTCTTTCTGAGCTTTGTTGCTTTCCCAAATCTCGCATCCATAAGTTAATACTGGAATCACACAAGAGTTAAAGATCTTTAATTTAAGTGCTTGCTGAGGAATTGGATTTCCATATTTGACAATTTTTTAAAGCATTGATGCCAATCGATTCTGTGTGGAATTTCTGGCGCTGTATCCCCTAGATGTCATCATACTCCTAGTATGTAAAACTTTTTGACTTTGACTTTAAAACATTAGTTACGTAACTTAAATGTAGTCTGAAATAAATGAAAATTGTGGCATATCCTTTACAGGACCTCACCCTCATCATAAGTAAACGAGTCGTTGATTTTCTAAGTACCATATACGTTCAGTAGTACTGAATTGCTTTCTGAATGGTGAGATTTTATTTTTACCGTTCGTAAAAAACAAAGTGAACAGTTTTGCTTTCAAATGGCCTTCCGCGGGTTTGAACCAGGTAACTTAGGTTGTGATCGAGGGTCTCTACCGTTTTCATAGACGTACACATAGCTAAATAGATACCTAAAATACTAATCAATTTACTAGTTTGTAGCTGATGTTGGAGATCAATGATCGCTACACCAGCCGGGACGGCACCTGTGATGATGTGATAGCTGATGTTACTAATAATAGAATAATAATACGTTCATTGCTCGTTAGTTTCTTAGTAGTGTTACGTTATTGGTTATTGGTTATTTAGTAACCAGTAGTGTTACGATGGACTACAAACACATAAGTCACTTCAAAGACTTCAGTTTTCTGTGTAACGGATCATCATCATCATCTTCAAATATCCACCCTAACAGTTCTTCGTAATTACTATCTCTCATAGGTCAGATGCTGCATCTCTGCAGCCGTCATGCTAAAACCGTCAGTTACATCCTGACTCCATCTTCTCCGTGGTCTTCATCTGTTCTTTTTGCCAGGACGCCTCCTTCAATGATGGTCTTTTCCAGTCCTTCGTATCTCTTTTATGTCCAAAATACTCAATTTTCCTCATTCTTTATTTGTATAAACAGCTAGTTTTCTTTGATTTTGTTCTTTCTGTATAGATCTATTTGTTCTCTTCTCTGTCTATGGTATACGGCGGAATCTTCTATAACACTTATAATCAAAAGCACATACATGTCTTTATACTGCTAAATGTCCATCCTTCACACCCATACGTTGTCACTAGTAATATGCAAGCTCGCAGTATTCTGAATTTTGCTCTTTCTTTCGTGATGAATATCTCTATCTTTCGCGATCACCGCTTAGACTGATGTACCAGATTTCCCCATACATTTTCTTATTCATGTAGAAATCTGATTCATGCAGACTTAGCATGGGTGTTTTTCGTCACATCTTTAGCACCATTTGGAGCTCTGGTGCTTATCCTTCGACGATGTGTCCGGTTTTAGCCAGCGTTTACTGGGTTCGTTCTCCGTCAGCCTTGGACTTTCACCAGCCGACCTGCAAGGCAGCAGGTTGCTATTTTCTTTTAGGGTAGCCACCCTGGACGACCTTTCCCCTCCCGGGTTGTTGAGCGTCATCTGCCCAGGTTACCAGTCTTTTTTAGATTACTGGTTTGCCTGCGTCCAGTTTTGTGAACATTTTGCTCCGCTAGGCTTTGATTGTCCCCAATCGAACTACAAGGCAGTGGTAGTTCCCTGCGAGGGAAAACGTGGTTATTGTTCTCTGGATGGAGACCCAATCTTCGAGGTCCGCCACCGTTTTGTAGACCTCGCGTTTCTTTCGGTTGCTCCTTCGCCCATTTCTGCTTGCTCCCTCGTCCACCGACTGGGTCCGCCCATTTTCTCTTCGTAACTTGTACTCACATTTTTTTTACTGACGTGTGATGAATATCGTGTGATGAATATCGTGTGATGAATATCGTGTGATGAATATCGTGTGATGAATATCGTGTGATGAATATCGTGTGATGAATCTGATTCTAAATATTATTACCGTGTAAGAAGTGAAGACATTACTTCGTTGTATCCTTTGCTTGATAAAGACCTTTTGGTCGAAACGTTCCTTTGTATCTTTATTGTTTTTGTAAAACTACAGTACTTTGTTTTTACGTGTTTCGACGGATACCTGGAAAAACTATTTTTCCTGAACAATCCTTACTGTTATTAGTCCATACGTTTGTATGTATTCATTTTCTTCCCCCCCTCTACTGTTTCCTGAAGAATTGTTTGTGTCAAGAGTCATATCTGTTTACTTTCCAAACCATGTCAGATTACTACTTATTGAATGATTCATTGATTGCAAGGACCATTATCATTGCACTTCGGTGAGTAACCATGTGTGCTTCGTTCTCTTTCTTACACAGGAAGATTTCAGCAGTAGTGTACGAACGCCGTAGCATCGTCGAGGACCTCGGGACAATTTTGAATATATTAAAAGTATTTACAAGAATTTTATTAATGAAATATTTTCTGCAATTTTGTCTGAGCAGTGGTTTTCCACCGCTATTCTCGTTTTTGAACCGCCAATGTTTCTTTTACGTATTAACGAGAAAAACCATTTTTATCGCCCGTCTCCGATAGAACTGTGAAACACGTACAAAAAAAGTACATAGTTTTACAAAATACATAAACAGTGACGATAAACGCAACGTTTGACCAAAAAGGGCCTTTTTTATAAACAAACAAAGGGGGGACAATTAAAAATGAAAACAAATGGACGAAAAATCCAACGTATCAAAGGGAAAAATTTGGGAATAAAAACGAATAACGAAATAAATGTAACAAAAAACACACATAAAATAGAAATAGAAAAAAACAATGAAACATCTAGTAAATATAAAACTTGAAAAATCAACATATCCCCATATAGATTAAAAAGATGGGAAAAAAGTACTAAGAAGCATAAGAATTAAAAATGCAACATATCCCCAAGAGATTACAAAGCAAAGAAAATACTAAGAAGCATAAGAATGTAATACGGACCCCCGGTGGTGAAGGTCCCATAAAAGAAATAACCGATTCTCCGAAAAATCGACTACGATCATCAGGGGAACATGAGGGGATGGCTGTACCGGGACACGAACCCCCCCAAGGCCAGATCATTGAAATGGGAGCCGGGGGTCCGAGCAGGGGTATATCACGCAAGGTTGGGCGAATCGGTCACTGAGTCTCCTCCCGGGTTTTCCCCCAATATGGGCCTTGGCCCCCTTGCAGAAAAGGCAAAGATAATATTAGGACCGCCGGAAACTGTCTTCAACAACGAACGTGGCTTTTGGAAAAAACCCGTGGGGGTTTTATTACATAAGCACAAGTGTTAAGCCCCGACGGCCACGGGATGGTGCCAAAATGACTCTGGATGTTTGGTTGAGGGATTGGGAACTAACATATCCTTAAGGCTTCTGTCCCGTCTGTACGCCCCCAAAAGGATAGTGTTGGAAGATTAAACGTATCAGGACGACTGAAGAATGGAGAGATGACGGAATAAGACTTTTCACAAGGAACTATGGGGGGTGGAAAGTTAAAAAAGTTTCACCCGTCAAAATTTGGGAAGTTCTATGCGGTTAGAGGGGCCTCCCAGAAATTTGCAACGCCGCATAGCGAAGCGACCTTACCCGGATAAGCGCTTACAAAAAGAAATCCAGCATCTCGTGAGCTCTATCGAAAATGTGCCCTTTGCCAGAGGCGACAAAGGCGAAAGGGTTGAGAGAATGGAAAAGAATCACGACAAGCCGGGGAAATGGGAAGAGGATAAAGAAGAAAATATGTGCATGTGGGCGTATACTTTTAGGATGGTGGATAGGCTGATAGGATAGTGATTTTAAGAAAGTTGAACAAGAGGTAGAGAGGGAGATGAAAACCGAATAGCCGGATTAAGACATTAATGAAATTAATGAAGCGTGAAAAATGGTTCAGGCATATGGGGAAATCCAATAAATCATCAATGTATCTATGATACACAGACGGAAGGGGCCATCATGGGAAATTTCCCATACGGGTGTCAAGATGACCCATGAAAAACGTAAGGGGTCCCATTTTAGCCCATGGCGCCCCCCTGATCTGCTCAAAGAACTGGTCATTGAACTGAAAGGAGTTGAGAGTTAGAACAGTTCTGAAACGAAGGAGAGCGAGGGGGAGAAAGGGGGTTAGTTCTCCCAGAAAGAACTGGAGAGCTTAAGTCCGTCGGAATGAGGTATGGAGGTGTACAATGAGCACAATAAAGGAGGAAGAGACGGGTCCTGCCAGGCAACAACTCAATAGACAAAAAAACAGAAAAATGGGGTTCGATCTTTCAAGAATGAAGGTAGTGGGGGACTATAGGAAAAGATCATAAAGAAATTGAGATATTTTCCCGGGGGACAAGAGCAAGCAGAAACGATGGGCCTCCCCGGATTGTTCAATGTTTTTTGGGGGCAAAAAAAGGGGGTTTTTCCCTAAACGCTATCGATGACAAATCGGGAAATCAGTGCCCGATTCGCCCAACACTTGGGATATAGCCAATGCTCGCCCCCTGAGCCCCATTTCAATGATACGGCCATTCAGGAGTTGCGATGTCCGGTACAGCCATCCGTCATGTTCCTCATGATCGTAGTCGTTTTTCCCAAATCGGTTGTTTTTTGTATGGTCCCTTTTTGCACCCTAATGTATTAACTTATCTTCTTGTACTTTTCCAATCTTTGTAACTTTGATATTTTGCATGTTTTAAATTCTTTGCTTCTGTACTTTTTTTCCCATGCTTTTTTCTATAGGGGGTTTGTTGTTTTCAAATATATTTACTAGATGTTTCATTGTTTTTTTTCTATTTCTAAAATTTTTTTTATTTTTTTTTGTGTTACATTTATTTGTTATTCGTTTTTTTCCCAGATTTTCCTTAGATACGTTGGTTTTTGGGTCGCCCTTTTGTGTTTCATTTAATTTTGTCCCCTGTTTGTTCGTTTGCTTGATAAAGGCCTTGTTGGTCGAAACGTTTGTTTATCGTCACTTTTTATGTATTTTTAAAATATACTTTTTTTGTACTGTTTACTATTTATCAAGTTTTCCCGGTTTTCCCCCTATTTCGTATTCGTCCCAATTGCCAATAGTCGTTGTGACGGTAGGAAGATTTTAGTTAAATTTTTGTTTACCGTTTTACCTTTTTACGTTTAATATCTGTTCTTTTGTTTGTATTTCTATTACTATGTTCCCCACAGTACGTTTAATTTTCTTTTTTTTATATCTGGGTTTTCCTTTAGCCTCCTGCCGACTGATTTGCCTTATCCATTGTTATGCTATGGTTCCCTTTTAAAAAACCTTTTTGTTCTCACCGCAATTTTCTTTGTGTCAGCGATTTGGGGGTTATTCCCAAATTTGTTTACCACCCCCGGGGGCTTTTACCCCAGGAGACGTTTCGAAGTAGAAACCAATGTGCGCTCAACGTATGCGTTGTTTGCTTCAACCATTCTCATCTTCACTATTGGACTCCTCCCAGTCCCTACTTCTACAGCGTCTACAACTTCTCACTTCTAACAATATCTCCTTTCTCCCCTTTTTCGTTTTATTATCCATGTTCTTAAAGACAACTACATGAATTTATGTGCACCCACACCAACAAAACTTTAACCCTTCGCCCCTTTTTTCTACCACTCCTTCCCCAAATTTTCCACAGATCTTTCCTCCCACACAGGTGGTTTCATCCCCCCCAGACCTTCCCCTTTTCGGACAGCGGGAAAGTGTTTTTAAATAAGGGGCTCAAGTTTTTCCTCTCCGACCCACCTTTACCACTACTCTACTCTTCAAGATGTGCACCCTTTTACCGGGGTTTCGGCTGAAACCCCTTTTGGGAAACCCGGTTGACACTGACCAATGTCATGAAAGAGTATGTTCGCAAAATTCTACTAACATGATTGGACACCCCAAACCCCGGTGTCTCCAAACCTCTTGATCTCTACATCAAGAATATTTTAAAGATTTGACTGCTCCACCCCAAACGCCAGGGCATTCAAAGTCTCCCTCCCAGTTTCGGCTCTATCACACCTCCGCGACGTGAAATTTGTTATCAAACCCGCCAAAAGGCGGGAATAGTGGTATGGAGCAAAGAACTATACCTTCGGAAGGCCGCAACCAATTACTTGACACCCCAAATTTTATAGAACTAGTTCTTCTGATGTACACTATCTAACAATAAAAGTCCGTACAGTAATTAAGAACTTAATTCCTCTAACGACCTTCCTACCGGCGCATCAATTTTTGTCATCGATATGTTTAGGAAAAAACCCCCCTTTTTTATGCCCCCAAATTCATAACGAACAATCCGGGTAGGCCCATCGTTTCTGCTTGCTCTTTTCCTCGGGAAAATATCTCCGAATTTTTGATAGTATCTTCAATCCTATAGTCCCCCTCCTTCATTCTGAAAGATACGAACCACACCTTTTCTGTTTTTTTCCCATTGAGTTGTTGCCGGGAGGACTTACCGTCTCTTCCTCCTTGATGTGCTCATTGTACACCTCCCCTCATTCCACGGACTTCAAGCTCTCCAGTTCTTTTTCACAGGAGAACTAACCCATTTGTCTCCACCTCGGGTTCTTCGTCTTGAGAATAGTTCTAACTCTCAACTCCTTTCAGTTCAATGACCAGTTCTTTGGGGGACAGTTGCCATGGGATAAAATGGGACCCAGTTATGCTTGTCTATTCATGGGTCATCTTGAGCACCTAGTATGGAATTCCCATGATGGCCCCCTTCCGTCTGTGTATCATAGATACTTTATGATTGTATTGGCATTTCCGATATGCCTGGGCCCATTTGTCACGCTTCATTAATTTCATTAATGTCTTCAATCCGCTATTCGGTTTAAACTCACATCTCTACCTCGGGCAACTTTCTTGACATCACTACACTATCAGCCTATCCAATCACTAATCGATACTACAAGCCACTGATGCACATAGTTTTTTTTTTATACCCTTCCCATTCCCAGGCTTGCGTGATTTTTTCCATTCTCTCAACTTCGCCTTCGTCGCCTCTTGGGGGAGGGCGACGATTTCCCGAAGAGCTCAGAGATGTGGGTTTCTTTCAAGGGGCATACCCGGGTAAGGGTTTCTTCTGCTATGGGGGCGTTCAGCAAATTTCTCGCCAGGGGGCTCTTCAACCAGCATAGAACTTCCAATTTTGACAGGGTGAAACTTGTCTTAACTTTCCACCCTCATAGTTCCCTTTTTGATGAAAGTCTTATTCCGTCATCTCTCCATTCTTCAGTCTGATCCTGATAAAGTTCAATCTTCCAACACTATCCTTTGGGCGTACAGACGGGGCAGAAGTTTTGGGTATGTTAGTTCACAGTCGCCCCGCCAAACATCCAAGTCATTTTGGGACCATCCACAGGCGTCGGGGCTGTAACACTTGGCTATGTAATAAGACCCGCACGGTGTCTTTTCCAAAACCACGTTCGTTGTTGAAGACGTTTCACGGGGAGTCCGAAATTATCTATGCCATTATCTGCAAGCGGTGCAACAAGGCCTATATTGGGAAACCGGAGGGGACTCAGTGACCGATTCGCCCAACACTTGCGGGTATACGCCAATGCTCTGTGACCCCGTACTCCATTTTAATGATACTGGCCATTCAGGGGCTTGCGATGTCCAGGTCACAGCCATCCGATCATGTTCCCTGATGATCGTAGTCAATTTTCTCTGGAGAATCGGTTGATTTCTTTGTATGGTACCTTGCGACCACGCGGCTCAACGTATTACATTCTTATGCTTCTTTGTACTTTCCTTCCAATGCTTTGTAATTCTTTGGGGGGATATGTTGCATGTATTAATTTTATGTTCTTAGTACTTTTCTTCCCATGCTTTATAATCTATTGGGTATATGTTGATGTATTTTTATATTTACTAGATGTTTCATTGTTTCTTTTCTATTTCTAGTTTTTATGTGTGTTTTTGTGTTTCATTTATTTCGTTATTCGTTTTTATTCCAGATTTTCCTTAGATACGTTGGTATTTGGTCGTCCATTTGTGTTTCATTTTAATTTGTCACCCTGTTTGTCGTTTGTTGATAAAGGCCTTGTTGGTCGAAACGCTGTTTATCGTCACTGTTTATGTATTTTGTAAAACTATAGTACTTTTGTTTGTACGTGTTTCACTATTTATCAAGTTTACTCGCAGTCTTCCCCTATTTCGATATCCGATAGAACTAGGAACTCGATCTCACCTATAATGTGATCAAGAACAGCTGGAAAAAATATCCAGATAGTTCAACGAAGGAGCGAACTGAGTACTTCTGTAACGAGAGGCGAGCATCTATCGTTTACTTCACATAGACTAAGTAACGACTTATTACCAGTTCCAGAACTACGTGTCTGATTTATCTACTAAATAAAATCAAGTAGATTTTTACATATATATTTATCTAATTAGAACGCCCGTATGTTGCCAGGACCCGCAATGGAAGCAAAGAATAGTACCACTGCGACCTACAATGCATGTAGTAAGAGGCGACCTTGGGAAGCTACCATAGTAAATAAAAGCATCCCATAAATCGGATGTGCTCCTACTTGTAGGCGTATAACTGGCAAATGTAAATTGCTCTTAACCTCAGATCACATACAGATCACACAGAGTGGTGAACAAGTTGCTGATATAGAGCGTTGGAAGTAGAAAACATCTAATGAGAAACCCTAATACCTGACTTGTTGCAATCCAAATACCGTTTTTGACAACTCGGCAATATAAAATTACAATTGGCACACAATGATATTTATGTTGTGTATGCTGGCGTGTTGGGCCGCTGGACGCTGCTGGATTTGTTGAAGCGGAGATCGGAGCACCTATGGACGTGTCCGGAGTGCTATTATGATATTCCTTATATAACTGATAACTGACAATATTGTGTACTCCAGCGTCTCAAAGAGGAATGTTACTTTGATATAGTGAATACAAATCAAAAGCCGTCCACGCAAAATGTGGATCTCACAGATAACAGATAAAAACACTGTTTATGAAGCACACACACAATCTGTTTCTATAAATCTCTTCTTATCCTGACGCTGTGAGGCAAAAAAGGATTAAAGAAAATGAATGAGATTCTAGCGAGTATTAATTAGATATACTATTATCAAAGGTATTTATATGATTCTGAACACCTACACACTGTCTACATATATTGTAAATCCTGAATATATTGTGTTCTGTGACGGGTTGTAATTGTCAGCACATTTATACATTTTTAATAACAAATATACGTTAAGGAATATATGTCTCATCTTGTGGTTAATTATTTTTTTAAAAATAACTATGTATGACATACGTCATGATCAAATTAGGTAGACACCATTTTACATACTTTACTTATGTCCTTGACTTATTTTAAAGTGCCAGTAAAGTGACTAGAAAAATATCTTTGATGTTTTCAAGATCTTTAAAACAAAAAGAGAAAAGCATTGTTAAACTGACGATCTCGTGTTAGAAAGAAACAGTTCAGTAGGCGGCCTACTTGAACTTGAAGTCAATTGTTATTATTATGTGGTATGTATCCTAGTCAAAGTGTTTACGCATTTACAGTATTGCTGAGCTCGCAAGCGGAGCAAAGAATAGTAACACTGCGACCTACAAGAGATTTCGTAAGAGGTGACTGAGGTAGAGGCCTGGGGAAGCCATCCTAGTATTTAACAAATGTCGAATATTCGGATGTGCTGACTTATGTGTAGGCGCATAACTGGCACAACGTACGAGTACAATCGCTCTTAGGCTCATATCGCATACAGATAATACAGAATGGTTTACCAAGTGGTCGATATGGAGCGTTCGAAGAAGAAGAAGAAGCAAGTGCTTACCTATTTCAGTTCGAGCTTGACAAATAAACTGAACTTTTCTATAAAAGATGACAACAATTTACTTGATTATATTTTAAACACATCTTTCTTGTCATTCAGTTTCTCATTTTGATGATTTTGTTACTGCACATTGTTGTCATTTTCTGCTTATTCTGTTTATTCGCTTAGCCTCCTCTCACATTTTGCCGTTAGACGTAGCAGGGGATTCGGGTCTTGAAAATCAAGAATCTATTTTCGTTGTTTCATATTAATATAAAATTTGTATAAGCATTTTGAAAGAGTATGACTTAGAATAGGAGAAAAAAATTAGTAAATAAAAAAATGTCAAAGTGTTGCCATGGAAATAATATAAAATGGCCGCCAGAAACAAAATTTCAAATCCCTAAGGCTCTGAATCTAATGAAAGTAATGAATTCTGTTTTCACTTCTAGTGCACAATTGTAATATCTAAAATATTACACATGATTTTAGGATATATTAAATATTTAATTTTTTATTAAGTTTTGGGTAAAAATTCGCTCAAAATTTGGTCAAAAAGCTGTTTTTGGAGGGTGTTTTACACAAAATTCATAAAAATGTAATATTTAATATATCCTAAAAGAATGTGTAATTTTGTAGATATTACAATTGCTCACCTTAGAGTGAAAACAGAATTCATTTATATTCATTAACTTCAGAGCCTTGGGATTTGAAATTTTTCCCGGCCTTTTTGTTTTTTTCCCTGGCAACGTTGACTTTTTTTTTTCTAATTTTTTTCTCATTCTAAGCCATAATTTTTCCCAAATTTTATAAAATTTACATAACAAAGCAAAAAAACAAGCCCAGAGCCCCCTGATGATTTTTTTAAAAGGGAAAGTTTGGGTGCTATGGTATTGTGGATTTTTTGATGTCTTAGGCAAAACGGATCGTAGGACTTGTACAACTGGGGAAAGCTACCCAAAAAAAAAAATGCTGGGAAATCGAATGTGCGCCTAGTCCCCAAAGACCAATGGCACAAGAAAAAAAACTTAAAAAGATTGAACGCAAGAAGAACAAGAAGAACAGATGCTGTAACCCACAATCCATCTATTGATTTCCTATTGATTATGTGAAGGATATCGCATCCCGGGGAATACAAAAATGGAAGGGGAAATCATGATAAAAATAGAAAGGGCAAATGAAATAGAAGAAAATTGCACACCAAAGACTGCACATAGTAGTAGAAATGTTAGGAAAAAACAAAAAGCTCCGGGGGTTTTAAAAGATTCTAGGTATAGGGCGAAAATATGGGAAAAACGGGGGAGGGAAAACGCCTGGTGGTTCCCGGCCCAAACTGAGGTGCAAAGAATAGAACCACTGTTACCAGCCACGAATGTCGTAAGAGGGAGGTTTGGCTGAAATCGGATGCACGCGTCCTAAACATGTATTCAGTATATATATATGGAACTGCAGTAAAACTATTTGATTGGCAAAACACGTAATTACATAGTACTGTAGTTTTACAAATTACAAAACAATGACAAAATACAGCAACGTTTCGACCAACAAGGCCTTTATCAAGCAAACGAACAAACAGGAGTGACAAATTAAAATAAAACACAAATGGACGACCAAATACAAACGTATCTAAGGAAAATCTGGAATAAAACGAATAACGAAATAAATGTAACACAAAAACACACATAAAAACTAGAAATAGAAAGGAAAAGAAACAATGAAACATCTAGTAAATATATAACTTGAATACATGCAACATATACCCATATAGATTACAAAGCATAGGAAGAGAAAGTACTAAGAAGCATAAGAATGGAATATAACATGAATACATGCAACATATACCCATATAGATTACAAAGCATGGGAAGAGAAAGTACTAAGAAGCATAAGAATGTAATACGTTGAGCCCGTGGTCGCAAGGTACCATACAAAGAAATCAACCGATTCTCCAGAGCAAATCGACTGCGATCATCCGAGGAACATGATCGGATGGCTGTGACCTGGACATCGTGAGCACCTAAATGGCCAGTGTCATTGAAATGGGTGGCTACAGGGTCACAGAGCATTGGCGTATGTCGCGTAAGTGTTGGGCGAATCGGTCACTGAGCCTCTTGCCTGTCTCGCCGATATAAGCCTTGTTACACCGCTTACAGATAATGGCATAGATAAGATTACGGGACTCGCATGTGAACCCATCGTCAATAAGAAACGTGCCTAAAGGAAAAGATACAGTACGCGTCTGTATCACATAAGCACACGTGTTGCAACGCCGACGACCACACTGGACAGTGCCAAAATGAGTCTGGATATTGGACTTAAGGCGACTGTGTACCAACATATCCTTAAGACTTCTGTCCCGTCTGTAAGACACCAAAGGATAGTTGGGAAGACAGAACGGGTCTCAGGATCTGATCTAAGGAGAGACAGATGTTTGGGTAAACCCGCCTTTTATATGCTCCCAAAATTCATAAACTCCACAATCCCGGTAGGCCTATCGTTTCTGCTTGCTCCTGCCCTACGGAACACATCTCCGAATTCCTTGATAGCATCTTTAATCCCATAGTCACCACACTTCCGTCATTTTTGAAGGATACAAACCACGCTTTGTCTGTCTTTTCTACCATTGAGTTGCTACCCGAGAGAACCTACCGTCTCTTCCTCCTTGATGTGTGCTCATTGTACACTTCTATACCTCATCCTGCGTTTCTTATTGACGATGGGTTCACATGCGAGTCCCGTAATCTTATCTATGCCATTATCTGTAAGCGGTGTAACAAGGCTTATATCGGCGAGACAGGCAAGAGGCTCAGTGACCGATTCGCCCAACACTTACGCGACATACGCCAATGCTCTGTGACCCCTGTAGCCACCCATTTCAATGACACTGGCCATTTAGGTGCTCACGATGTCCAGGTCACAGCCATCCGATCATGTTCCTCGGATGATCGCAGTCGATTTGCTCTGGAGAATCGGTTGATTTCTTTGTATGGTACCTTGCGACCACGCGGGCTCAACGTATTACATTCTTATGCTTCTTAGTACTTTCTCTTCCCATGCTTTGTAATCTATATGGGTATATGTTGCATGTATTCATGTTATATTCCATTCTTATGCTTCTTAGTACTTTCTCTTCCCTGCTTTGTAATCTATATGGGTATATGTTGCATGTATTCAAGTTATATATTTACTAGATGTTTCATTGTTTCTTTCCTTTCTATTTCTAGTTTTATGTGTGTTTTTGTGTTACATTTATTTCGTTATTCGTTTTTATTCCAGATTTTCCTTAGATACGTTTGTATTTGGTCGTCCATTTGTGTTTCATTTTAATTTGTCACTCCTGTTTGTTCGTTTGCTCGATAAAGGCCTTGTTGGTCGAAACGTTGCTGTATTTTGTCATTGTTTTTGTAATTTGTAAAACTACAGTACTATGTAATTACGTGTTTTTCCTAAACATGTACAAGTCTATGTGTTTAGGGCCCTACCAAACCAATGTGCAACGTATACACATTCTTGATAAAGATCAAACATATCCCAAAGAGTGATTAAAATTGGTCGTAAAGAACGAACGCGAAGATAAAGAATAAGGGTGTACCATCAGTGCTAGATCTGAAGATGATTCCATTACAAACAATCAGTTTGCAAACCGTACCACATACCATATTACTCTGTCTACAATACTTCAACATCTTGATATTATTTACGGGCAGTAACTCAGTCTACAATACTTCAACATCTTGATATTATTTACGGGCAGTAACTCAGTCTACAATACTTCAACATCTTGATATTATTTACGGGAAGTAACTCAGTCTACAATACTTCAACATCTTGATATTATTTACGGGAAGTAACTCAGTCTACAATACTTCAACAGCTTGATATTATTTACGGGCAGTAACTCAGTCTACAATACTTCAACATCTTGATATTATTTACGGGAAGTAACTCAGTCTACAATACTTCAACATCTTGATATTATTTACGGGCAGTAACTCAGTCTACAATACTTCAACATCTTGATATTATTTACGGGCAGTAACTCAGTCTACAATACTTCAACATCTTGATATTATTTACGGGCAGTAACTCAGTCTACAATACTTCAACATCTTGATATTATTTACGGACAGTAACTCAGTCTACAATACTTCAACATCTTGATATTATTTACGGGAAGTAACTCAGTCTACAATACTTCAACATCTTGATATTATTTACGGGAAGTAACTCAGTCTACAATACTTCAACATCTTGATATTATTTACGGGAAGTAACTCAGTCTACAATACTTCAACATCTTGATATTATTTACGGGAAGTAACTCAGTCTACAATAACAAGTGCAGTAAAAAGCACGTCTGCAACAAGTATATGATTATTTGATACCCGGTAAAAATCCGTTCTTTTTAGTAGTTACCCAATGATCATATCAAATAGCTTGTCCTTGGCAGAACTTTGCCACCCCAACAGTCCTCCGGAATTTCTCTCTCTCATAGACCGGATGTCCTGCCTACGCAGACGTCATGTTCAAACCATCAGTTACATCCTGACTCCATCTTCTCCGTGGTCTTCCTCTTCTTCTCTTTTGCCGGTATGCCTCCTTCCATGATGATCTTCTCCAGCCCTTCATGTCTTTTATATGTCCAAAATATCTCAATTTTCTCTTTCGTATTTGTAGCATCAGCCAGTTTTCTTGATTTTGAGTTCTTTCTGGATAGATCTATTTGTTCTCTTCTCTGCCCAAAATATACGGAGGACTCTTCTGTAACACTTATATTCGAAATCACATATATGTTTTCCACTGCTTTAATAAATGTCCATGATCCACACCCATATGTTGCTCACCCAATGATGCTACCTTCAATTGTGTTAGCTATGTTTGAAGTTTAGAATGTGATGACTAGACAGTCGACACTGATATTTCTACCTGATGCGAAAGAGATTCATTGATTGATTGGACCATCATCATTGTACTTCAGTGAATAATCACGTGTGCTCAGATCTCTTTCTTACACATGAAATCTCAGCGACAGTGCACGAACTCCGTAGTACCGGCGCTGGTCCCCAATGTAATTAAGAAGATGGTAAAATCATTTGTTGGGAATTTTATTTTTTAATTTTTTTCTAATTAATTTTGCCCGGACAGCCGCTTTCCAGACTGCTCTTCTCGATTTTAAAATGCCAAGAGTTGTTTTACAATCTAACATGAACATAGATCTATGTTTTATCGTCAGTCTGCGATAGGATTAGGGACTCGATCTCACCTACACTGAGATCAGCGATCTCTGAAAAAAATATCCCGATGGAGCGAACCGAGTACCTTTCAAACGAGCACCTAACCTCTACATCACAGATAGCCATGACCCCATACGCCAGAGATAAACTTTGTAATTGAATGTTAAGCGATGGATATTCTCTCTCTCTCTCTCTCGCTTTCTCTCTCTCTTTTCCTTTTTATGCCGGATTGGGGCATAGGCACTCAACCAACTCATGCCAAGTCTTCCTATCTCTAGCTATTTCCTGCAGCTCCCTCCAACTCTTCTTTATATTGTTGATCTCTGCCTCCAAATCTCGTGTCCATGTATTTCTCGGCCTTCCTTCTTTCTTGACCCTGCGGGTTCCAGGCAAGGACCCTTCTTGTTATCGATGGGTAGTAGTGGGTGTCTATGGCTTAGTGGTAGTGATCTCGATCACAAACCAAGAGTATCTAGTTCAAACTCCGCGGCATTCAATTTGGAAGCAAATGTGTTCCTGTTGATCTTTTCGAACAGTAAGAATATACCTGAATGTATACGTGGTGCCTACAAAATCAACGGCTCGTTTACTGTGGTTGATGGCCATGTCCTGTAAAGGATAATGCCATGCTTTTCATTTAGTCAGAAGTAAGTAATATCATGGACAGATGAAAGAACAAATGCTTCTGTTCTGAAACAGCTTGATATTAAAGAGAGTTGCCATTAAAAGAGCATAAAATCAAGGAAAACTAAATATTTCGGACACATTAACTACATGAGTATCTAGAGAACATAATTTGAGAAGGAATCGTGCATGAAAGAAGGATGAGAGGAAGACCTAGAAGACGATGGGTGCAAGATATCATTGGCGATCTGAGAATGACTGCCTGACCCGGCCAACTTGGACAAACAGTGAGCTTTTCAGGACTGCTGTCATGGGAGATAATGTCCGGAAAAGGCAAGCTACTTAATGATGATCAGGTAACATCAGTGACAGAAGCAGAATTTGCTGAAAGTCCTTTGCAGGGAATCTTCTAGGTGGGTCTCTACTTAGACATATTTAGGAATAAAGCGACGAATACATTTTTCGAGGAAGTATTCGGTACATACGGATCCAGAAAATAATAGATATTCCAGTAACGAATAGCTACTTTTCAGTTTCAGTTTGGAATATCTTTATTGCACTCTGGACATAGTTGATCCGATCTCCTTCGCAATATCTCCAACAGCGTCCAGTGACTGACCGTACCAGTTCGATTTTGATTGATGAGCCTACTCATGTACCTGTTATGCTGTTCTTCTCTTGCTACTCCAATCTTCAAACCAAGCTCCTGCAATCTAGTAGTTGACGTGGATTGGTTTAAACTAAAATCTTCTTTGCGGCCACACTCTATGAGGGCGTTCAAAATATCATCTCTATCCATTGGCTGGCCATCTGCTATGGTGACAGAGCTAGTAAGCCTGTCTGCACTCTCATTGTCAACGACACCCATGTGCCCCAGAACGAAGATAAGTGTTATTCTGCAAATTGTTTACGCGTGTAGTGATTCAGTCCATTGCCTGCGCACTGAACGAGTCTCCACTTTGCGGATCATACTCAATGAATAACTCAGAATGCACGCATAAGTTTAGTTTTGTGACTCCAGCTAGCGTAGCGACTGCTACTATTCGCACAACACAAGTCTAAATGCTAAACAGGATTAACCCTACTTCAGCCCACTCATATTGCTTCATCAATATGTCACAAATATAGACCGGGAAGTGGAACAATGATCCAAAGATAAGTTCGCGGAAAAGATGAGGACCAATGAGGTTCATGACTATCCACGATTGGATAACGATAAGGATGTCACTTTTGTAGGCTGCTACCATTGACGATGATGCTAGTCCATCACGGGTGATGATGACCACACAATTTTCATTCAAGGAAATGTAGTTACGTTATGTTTGTCTGTGTGTGCGTAGATGACTAGTGAGCCCGATGCGGGCTTGAAATGTTCTTGTACAATGTGGGCAAAGTATACTTGCACTTGTGAGAAGTTTTACTGCCTTTCTATTTTGACATTGTTGTTCCATCCGTGCTGTTCTACCTGCCTCGCAGGCCGAGGAACCGTGTCTAAGAAGCGTGCGCCAGGTTGATCTGTCTTGAGGACATTCTCCCAGTTGTCGACATCTATGCCAAAGCATTTCATCGAGTTCTTGAGTGTGTCTTTGAATCACTTTTTCTGACCACCATGTGAGCGTTTACCACTACGCAGCTCACCATAAAAGAGTCATTTGGGTATTCTGCAATCCGGCATTCGAGCCACATGTCCTGCCCGTCGTGTCTGGGACTGCATCAAGATTGTATAGATGCTGGGGAGAGCGGATCGTTTTAGAACCTCTGTGTCTGGGATCATATCCTGCCATTTGATGTTCATTATTTTTCTGAGGCAGACTGTGTGGCCTGCTACCATTACCTCACCACTCAACCCACATTATGTGAGTAAAACTCTCAAGACTTATCATTTGAGAAAACATAGACAAGTTGCAAAGTTGTTTTTAAAAGGTTTAAAGAGCCCGTTTTAACACCTTGCAATATATTAAAGCGAGCGTCTGTAGCTTAAGCTGTAGTGAACTCGATCACAACCCATACGTATCTGGTTCAAACTTCGCGGTGTGCAGGTTTGGATGAAAATTCGTTTCCGTGGGATTTTTACGAAAGGTAAAAACTACGTATGGGTGTGAAGCATGGGCATTTAAAAAAGCTGTGGAAAAACATACATGTGTTTTGAATATAAATGTTACAGAAGAGTCCTTCGTATATCTTGGACAGAGAAGAGAACAAATAGATCTATCCAGAAAGAACTCAAAATCAAAGAAAACTGGCTGATGCTACAAATAAGAAAGAGAAAAATTGAGATATTTTAGACATATAAAAAGACATGAAGGGCTGGAAGACCATCATGGAAGGAGGCATACCGGCAAAGAGAAGAAGAAGAAGACCACGGAGAAGATGGATTAAGGATGTAACTGATGGTTTGAACATGACGGGTGCAGAGGAGGCCTATAGAGAGAAAATTCCGAAGAACTTTTGGGGTAGCAAAGTTAAGTTCTGCTCAAGACAAGCTGATAATGAAAAACTAGACCTCACCGTTCAGAAAGCAATGTCAAACTACTGAACGTATAAGGGATGTCTAGAAAATCAACGACTCGTTTACTGTGGTTGTTGGCGATGTCTTGTAAAGGATATGCCACGATTTTCATGTTCAATATATTAAAGTTGATACATTAAAATACAAAGTAATGTAATTTTTACAACAACAAAAAACAACAACAAAAAACAAGATAATCCGACATTTCAACCAAAAGGCCCTCATAAAGCATAGAATACAAAAAGAAAACAGGATTACAAAACGACTGTCCAATATGAAAAACAAAAATGTCTGTCTATACTGAGTAACATATCCTGACGTGTGGTATATTGTTTGGTAGAGAATGCAGTGATAGGCCCAGGTCCGTATATGTCACTTGTTATGGTCAATATCACAGAGGATACAATAGATTACATTATACGTAGACTTAAGCAACATCTTCAGTTGAAGTGTGAGTTATGTGTCATAGATGACACACAAACCCGGATGTTCTTATAACATCTAATCATATAGCACAGTTTTTGTTTTCTGAAACGTTTTCAAGCCATCACCTTCTTGGACCTTTAACCTCAGCTTAATCGCTTCTCCACTTAGCCCTCAAGTTCCTCCCCATAAATAAAAAATCAACGGGAAAAAAAAACTAGAAAGAATGTATTCATAAGTAACACTTATCCCCGACCGCCCGAATGGTTACCGGGGCCCAAATTTGGGGTTAAAGAATAGAACCACTGTAACCTGCAAATCATGTCGTAAGAGGCACTAAGGAGGTTTATGAAATAGGATGTACATGTCTAAACGTGTAAAATTCTATGCGTTTAGGGGCCTACCAAACCAATGTGCAACCTATACACTTTCTTGACAAAATCAAACATATCACAAAGAGTGATTAAAATTGGTCGTAAAGAACGAAACCAAAGAAGAAGAAGACTTATCCCCGACTACAATTTTAGTGAGTATTATTTAATGAAAGATGCTATCATTGACAGTGATACAGTAAGTATCTTTGAAGGTACATACAATCATTTCGCCGTTCTGTGTAGTGTGTTCTTATTGCGGCAGATGAACTCGGTGAAGTGAAACTAACGTTCCAATATCTGGTACCAAATCGGTTAGCAAGTCTTTTTTTCAGATTCAGAAGCACTTGAGCTTTCAGCTCTTCGGTTTGGTGCCACGAACACCGCGAATATGGAGAACCTGTGACTTTTCCTGCCACCTTGCGGAATTGAACCCGCGCTCACAGAGGGCTTGTCACCGCTCGTCCAACGCGCTACGAAAGCACTGGGCAGTTAAATCATTAAGATATATAAGTTGGAACTAATGCCGTTGTAACAACAGTTTCAGCACAACACTAAAATCGCTTTTCATCAAATATGAGTTTTTTAAAAACTAGTATCCATAGTGAGGGATAAGTAAGACTTCTTCTTCTTCTTCTTTGCGTTCGTTCTTTTAGACCAATTTTAATCATTCTCTGTGATATGTTTGATCTTTGCCAAGAACGTGTATACGTTGCATATTGGTTTGGTAGGCCCTAAACGCATAGATTTCTACACGTTTAGGACATGTGCATCCTATTCACATTGCAACCAATCCTCCTTAGTCGCCTTTTATGACATGCGTCGCAGGTAACAGTGGTTCTATTCTTTACACCACAAATTTGGACTCCGGTAACCACTCGGACGCATAGTCTTTCACGTTTAGGACACGTGCATCCTATTCCCATTGCACCCAATCCTCCTTAGACGCCTCTTACGACATGCGTGGCAGGTAACAGTGGTTCTATTCTTTACACCACAAATTTGGACTCCGGTAACCACTCGGACGCATAGCCTTTCACGTTTAGGACACGTGCATCCTATTCACATTGCACCCAATCCTCCTTAGACGCCTCTTACGACATGCGTGGCAGGTAACAGTGGTT
Organism: Arion vulgaris; assembly: GCA_020796225.1. Classification (NCBI taxonomy): domain Eukaryota; kingdom Metazoa; phylum Mollusca; class Gastropoda; order Stylommatophora; family Arionidae; genus Arion; species Arion vulgaris. Next base: position 8,605,025 of record CM036772.1, read on the forward strand.
ATATTCTTTACACCGCAAATTTGGGCTCCGGTAACCACATGGGCGGATAAAGTGTGTAAAGGAGCCCTTTTGATACCACCTGGTGTATAGGGTAGTGGACGTCTGTAGCTTAAACGGTAGTGAGCTCGTATCACAAACCACGCGTACCTGGTTCAAACTCCGAGGCATGCAATTTGGAAGTCAATTCGTTTCCGTGGGATTTTTACGAAAGCTAAAAATAGTCTTCACTGTTCAGAAAGCAATGGCAAACTACTGAACGTCTAAGTGGTGCCTAGAAAATCAACGACCTGTTATCTGTGGTTGATGGCTACGTCATGTCAAGGATATGCCACGCTTGTCATTTTCATATAGGTTAATACGGTGTTAGGCCTGTACTTTCATTGACCGTTGGCACATGATGGGTAATGTGGCCAACATCACACAGGCCGCCTTGACTTCTCAGTGCTTTTCCTGGTATCCACTTGAGAATGAAACGGCCTGAGAGCCGTTACAGTCGGAAAACATTCTACGTCTACTTGTAAATTGAACCCGAACCATTAGCACAAGAAGCGAGTTGATTAACAGCTACGCCACTGCGGCTCCCATAGAGTTTTGTTTTTACTATTGTTCATAGTGTGGCGAAACGATTACAAATTTTCTTCTGTAACCAAAACTTATGGTAAGATATCTTAAACTTAACTTTCAGCTCAACGACATTTTTTTTAACCCATATAGTTCTTCGTCCTCCTCTTCATGGCGAACTTCTTCCTCTGCTTCATGGCGAACGTCTTCCTCTGCTTCATGGCGAACATCTTTCTCTGCTTCATGGCAAACTTCCTCCTCTGCTTTGTGGCAAACTTCTTCATCTGCTTCATGGCAAACTTCTTCCTCTGCTTCATGGCGAACTTCTTCCTCTGCTTCATGGCGAACTTCTTCCTCTGCTTCATGGCGAACTTCTTCCTCTGCTTCATGGCGAACTTCTTCCTCTGCTTCATGGCGAACTTCTTCCTCTGCTTTGTGGCAAACTTCTTCCTCTGCTTCATGGCGAACTTCTTCCTCTGCTTCATGGCAAACTTCCTCCTCTGCTTCATGGCGAACTTCTTCATCTGCTTCATGGCGAACTTCTTCCTCTGCTTCATGGCGAACTTCTTCCTCTGCTTCATGGCAAACTTCTTCCTCTGCTTCATGGCGAACTTCTTCCTCTGCTTTGTGGCAAACTTCTTCATCTGCTTCATGGCAAACTTCTTCCTCTGCTTCATGGCAAACTTCTTCCTCTGCTTCATGGCGAACTTCTTCCTCTGCTTCATGGCAAACTTCTTCCTCTGCTTCATGGCGAACTTCTTCCTCTGCTTCATGGCAAACTTCCTCCTCTGCTTCGTGGCAAACTTCTTCCTCTGCTTCATGGCGAACTTCTTCCTCCTCTTCGTCGCGAACTTCTTCAATGTCCATTTTCACTAAGTCAATGTTTCGGAAGATCCAGAATCATATCTGAAGAAAACCGTCAGAAGGTTGCGAAAATACTTGGTAAACATTCGCATTAGACAAAGACAAGTATAATACACATAAGATAGGAACAATTTCATATTTTATCATTTTTTTGTCCTATCTTACATAATACAACACTGAAACAAGTCCATCGATTCAAGTACCTGGGAACATTCCTAACCTCAGATGGCAGGTGTAAAACAGAATAGGAGCAGAATAGTTCAAGCAAAAGCAGCATTTATAAAAATGAAACGGGAAACATTACAGGAGATCAAATACTCTCATAAAGGATAAGAATGGAATACTATTGACAACGGAAAAGGAACAAGAAATACGATGGACAGAGCATTTTAAAGAATTGCTAAATAGACCACCGCCAACGGTAGTAGCAGACATACCAGAACCAACAGAGGAATTAGAAATTGGCATTGAAACACCCAGCCGGGATGAGATCATTACAGCAATTAAATCTCTTAAGAATAACAAGGCACCAGGGAATGATAACTTAAACGCAGAACTATTCAAAATAGACCCAGAACTTGCAGCTAATATATTGCAACCCTTGTTTACTACTATATGGAATACCCAAATAATACCTGATGCATGGAACAGAGGAGTCATCATCAAGATCCCCAAAAAGGGCTCCTTGCCGATTGTAATAATTGGCGTGGAATAACACTGCTTTCTGTCCCAAGTAAAATCTTAAGCAAAATCATCGTACAACGTATTACTGATGCTGTGGATAAGAAACTGAGAAAGGAACAAGCAGGATTTCGCAGAGGACGGAGCTGTATAGGCCAAATATTTGCTCTTAGAAATATCATAGAGCAGTGCACAGAATGGCAAAGCAAACTCTATATCAACTTTGTAGATTTTGAAAAGCTTTTGATAGCATACACCGCGAAAGTCTATGGCGTATCTTAAGATGGTATGGAATCCCACTGTGTTTTATAAATATTATAAAAGCTGCTACAGCAAATTTGCATGCAGTGTTGAAACTTCAGAACTAAAGTTTGAAGTAAAACAGGCGTGCGACAAGGATGTGTTATGTCAGCCCTATTATTCAACACTGTCATAGATTGGGTGATGCGTAAAACAACGGAAGATAAGGCAAGAGGTATTAGATGGACGCTCACATCCACTCTGGAAGACCTAGATTTTGCAGATGACATCGCACTCCTATCTCATACACATAGAGATATACAGGAAAAGACCTGCCGCCTTAACCAATATAGTGAGATGGTTGGGCTGAAAATAAATCAGAAGAAAACTGAAGTAATGACTCTGAACATAGCAACCCCAGCACCAGTCGAACTAGAAGGTAAAACCTCCGAGATACAACCGCTTTCACATACCTTGGAAGTGTTATTAGCAATGAAGGAGGCGCTGGATCTGACATTAAAAACAGACTGAGTAAGGCACGAAGTGCATTCATGACCCTTCAGACGCCTGAAATCTGCCCAATACAGCATCAGAACCAAGACTAGTATCTATAACAGCTGTGTGCTGTCAACATTGCTGTACGGATCGGAATGCTGGAGAATGACAGAACAGGATATGTCCAGACTCTCCGCCTTTCATACAACTTGTCTGCGAAAAATCTTACGCGTGTACTGGCCGACTACTATCTCGAATCAAGAATTGCTTGCACGATGCCAACAAGAGAATATGGGCACTATCATCCGAAGACGACGCTGGAGATGGATTGGACATGTGATGCGCATGGAGACTGGCTTCGACACGAAAACTGCACTGAGATGGACTCCAGAGGGTAGGCGAAAGCGTGGAAGACCCAAGACGACCTGGAGGAGAACGATAGAGCAAGAGCTGAAGGAAATGAATCATAGCTGGAACACAATACAGAGGAAGGCCATGAACAGGAAGAATGGTGTACGTTTGTTGCTGCCCTAAACTCCAAGGGCGTAACAGGCTAAAGAGAGAGGAGTTCAAGCAAAAGCAGCATTTATAAAATGAAAAACACACTATGCGTGAATTCACTACCAATGACACTGCGAAAACGAATACGTCAGTTCTATATTGATCAAATACTTCTGTATGGCAGCGAATCGTGGACAATGAACAATCAATCAATACGATCATTGGAAGACACAGAGATGGGGTTTTACAGAAGAGTGCTGAAAATTCCATGTCTGTGAAATTCCATGTTCATGAAATTAATGTCTGTGAAAATTCCATGGACAGCGAAGAAAACACATGAGATTTTAAATCAGGTCTGTACACAAAGAAATCTTATCAAAAGAATAAGAATCAGGCAAACATGGTTCTGATTACATACACCAAGCAGAGAGTGTTGTCCAGAGACATGAGGTACGCCGGCAGACATGGCACTTGATTGATCTTATATAATACTGTCCTTGTCATATACGCCGTAAACTGGCTAACCTATATAGAGCCTTGATGCTTCCTTTTAAAAATTTGGACAACACTTGAAAACATATATTGTCATGCATTTTATTTATTTAATAACAAGACATTTAATATGAAAAATACAATTTAATATCATATTTATGCATTCATTAAATACATGGCCAATAACAGCAGGTAATGCGCGGAAAATCGTAATGACGGAGGTGAGGTGTCTTAGAAGAGCTGGGGTCAAGCGCATAGTGACAAGGATTAGTGAGCTGGCACTAATTAAGATCGAACCACACCTTCAAGTGGTGACCCTGGTAATAGACAACGGTTCCTGTCTGGCTAAGCGGGTAGGGATCGAGGGAGAGCTACAGGTAGTGGTAGTAGTGCAAGCACGGAAAATCAATGCAGGTCCAAAATTCACGAACAAAATGCACGCATCTCCTGGCCGATGTCCTATTAAAAGTTGCCCAAATAATTGTTGATACGTAAGAAACAGTAGTGTACGAGTCGTCTGTGAACGCATCCCAATTCCCCGAAGTAAAAGGCCGCAAATAAATTGCCGGCTGTCGGGTAAGAATCAATGAGAACGACGCGTAACGAATAAACAGTCTCGGCAAGTGTCTCTGAAAACGCTAAATAACACACAAAATATGACACTAAATAAGACACTAAACAAGACGCTAAATAAAACACACTAAAACTATACTTGTTCACGCACAAAATATACACCGTCGTTCGTGGATGGTGTTCTGGTTTTATTTATGGTTGCGTAGTCCATCACACCAACATCTTTCAAATCATGATCCTGTTGTTGGTTCATCTCTGTTGATTGTAAACACATTTCTCCACTGTCCTCTTTTTCTAATTCATAATATAACCTTTCATTTGTTAACTCTGAAATTTGTTTATTGAATTTGGAATTGTTATTCCTTTTGCTTATACCAAATTCTGATGGATTCTCAAGATCTACAGAAGTGTGGTTACTGTTGCAGTCTAGTGTTGTTGATTGTGTATCAACAGTGTGTCTTTCTTGAGAAACAGATCTTCTTATTTTGGTAGGATATTCTTGAGAAATGTCTGCATCATTCACACAGTTTTCTGGGAAACACACCAAGAGCCGCAGAGCTTGAATTTGTACATTTTCTACATTGTGGTTCTGAACGTATTGACGTTTTCTTTGGAGCAAATGAAGCAGTCTCCTGAAATGTGGTATTCCCAGCATCGGGAAGTAATATTGCATTATCAGCAGATGTAGTTTTCGAATATGTTTTAGAGTTCACATTTGAGGGTTTCAATTCATTTCCAATGTTGACACGATCTAGTTTAGAGTTTGCTGTTTGTTCTGGTTTGGTTTGACCTGAGATTGACGATAGATGTGGTCTCTGAGGTACTGCTTTGTTTAAACCACTAACTTCTGCCTTTGGCTGATTCTCATTTAGAGACCCAGTCATGGAATATATTTCCTGGTTACTTGGGTTTCCTGATGGATGCTGTAAAGGCTTTCTTAATTTAGGTCCTTTTTGGCTGTAGTAAAACGTTGTATGGGTTTTTCATTTCAGTAACTTCTTCTCCTAACTTTGAATACACTTTCATTTGTTCTTTGTTGAAATTTGCTGTAATCGCATTATTAAATGAGCTGTAATTTTCATCTAACAGGGGACGTTGAACTATACTTTCATTTATCTTCATTGAACCATTATCGCTGTGATCATTTCTTCGGAAATCAGAATCGATAATTCCTTTACATCTATTATCTATTCCGCTGCCACCGACACTTATAAGTACAGGCTTTACTTCTTCTAAATATGTCTCATCACTTTGGTTGCAAATATGATTGTCTGAATTTTCAATATCTACTTCAGTGTAACTATTAATACGATTTACCCTACTACCAGTGATCTCAATTTGGCTATCCTCTATACTATAGTAATCATTTTCTGGACGTGTGCTTTCTCTAGACGATTTGTCGGATGTAAATGTCTTAGTTGTTCCTATGTTATATTTTTTTGTTTGTATTTCATCATCATTAATGTCTGTGTAATCGTTTTCTGTATTGGCATCACTTATGTCAGACGTATTCCTGATACTTAAATCAGTGTTTGTTGTTCTGTTTTCTTTGATTGTTTGTACATCTTCGTTTCTAATGTATGAATAGTCATCATCTATGTTTTCTGTTGTTATCTTACACACATCGCTGTATTCTTCACAACCAGTTTTATCGTTGATAATTTTATTGTTTTCTTTAGTTCTGAAACCTGAATTACTTAATTGTGTTTTGGTTTTTTCTTTGAAACATTCGACATCTTGAGTTTTAATGTATTTATTAACAGTAGTAGGTGATGAACTATTTTTGAAATTGTTGGAAGCGAGTGGAAAATTAGCAGTTTTCTTGTCTTTGGCACTTGTAGTTTCGTTTGTGACATCATCTGAAAACATGTGATGAGTAGCACATTTGATCTTCCCTCCATTCTTGTATCCATTCTTCGAACTGTCTGTATTGTATGTTGTCATTGACGGATCTTCAGTAGATTTAGCTAGATCATAAATTGGTGTAGGTGTGTTATCGTTGACGTCTTCAATAGAAACCGGCACATTTACGTTCTTTTCAATAACCTTTTTTCCGTTGATCTTTTGTTTTCTTCTTCGCCAGAAAAATAAACAAATAATAATAAGAATAATGATGATTATAACAGGGATTATTACAGCAATAACAATGTACGTTTTGTCATCTTGGTCTTCATCAGGTGAAGATTGGTGCGGTGACGTCACTGTATTATTGTCCCAGGCTGATGAGAAATCCCACACTGTTTCATTTTGTTGATTAACTATTGTAGTCTTAGTTGAAGTTTGTGTCTGGAAGGATGGTAATGAAGAACCAAGACTAGCCACAGCTGTTGTCAGTAACGGTGCACACACGCAACTCCCACTGCATTGACTAGTATCCATAGATAATGTATTTTGGTCAATTCCTTCTTGGCTTAGACTCCAAATTAAAGTCACACATATTTTGTTACATTTGGACATAATATCCACAACTATGATTTGATGTAGGTAACATGAACTTTGTACTTGATTTACTTGTTGAGTACAAATCAATGCATTATTCGAACGTGAGTTACTACATTTGTAATACTTGCAGGATTCTGAATTTGGTATCCAATTTCCTGTTTTGTTCACATTAATAACTGGTGCGTTGTTAATAACTGCAATGCTATAAATAGCGTAACAACTGAGGGATGTACCTTGGCACAGGCAAGTAGAAAATCTGGAATGAAATAAATGTTTACATATAATAAAATAAATAACACACATGAAATAAAATGTTTACATATAATAAAAAAACACACATGAAATGAAATGTTTACATATAATAAAATAAGTAACACACATGAAATGAAATGTTTACATATAATAAAATAAGTAACACACATGAAATGAAATGTTTACATATAATAAAATAAATAACACACATGAAATGAAATGTTTACATATAATAAAATAAATAACACACATGAAATAAAATGTTTACATATAATAAAATAAGTAACACACATGAAATAAAATGTTTACATATAATAAAATAAGTAACACATGTGAAATGAAATGTTTACATATAATAAAATAAGTAACACATGTGAAATGAAATGTTTACATATAATAAAATAAGTAACACACATGAAATGAAATGTTTACATATAATAAAATAAGTAACACACATGAAATAAAATGTTTACATATAATAAAATAAATAACACACATGAAATGAAATGTTTACATATAATAAAATAAATAACACACGTGAAATGAAATGTGTTTATTCAGTAAAACAGATAAGAAAAAAAGGTAGAAAATGGAGAATAAGAAATAATAATTATGTGTATAATTTGTTTTCTTCTTTTCTTCTAGACTCTTCTCTTAACTAAGACATCAACAGATTGTCTCCAACCAGATCTGTCTTGAGCAAGTCAGCTTAGTTCATTCCAGTTCTTTCCTTCCTACTCTTGATAATTTGTTGTAATCCCAATTAACACTGGAACATTGACAAGCGGCAGAGAAGATCATTAAGGCCTTTGAATGCAAATGCGGTCTACAAGGTGTATCCTGAGCCTAGCCCTGCATTCAGCAGGGCTGGGATCTTCTAGTCTCTCTTAGGAGGGGCGAAAAGTTAAAATTAGTAACCTGTTGATGACCCTCAGAACACGCAAGTCAACCCCCACCTCGCAGCGGTGTAGACTGGGAAACGTTGACCGTGAGGTCAAAGGCTAACGGGGCAATGGCTCCACTAGATGGACTCCCCTAGATCTGGATTTAAAAAAAACCATCAACTTTTAAATGTCTTTTGGAGTTAAACCGACAAAAAATCTAGGTGGAGGTCTGGCCTCCCAGACTTGTGATATGAGTGCATTTTCCCTTATATCCAAGATCCACACACCCAGCTATGGGTAAATAGCCCCACTGCCTTGTGAGAGCCTCAAGAGAGGCAAAGGCTATAGGAGTAAGCCCAAACAGAAAATCAACCTGCTGCCTTGCAGGTCGGCTGGGGACAGTCAAAGGCTGACAGAGAGGGAACACAGTAAATGCTGGCTAAAACTGGACAAATCGCCGATGGATAAATACCAGAGCTCCAAATGGCGCTAAAGATGTGACGTAAACACACCAATGCTAGGGCCGCATTAATCATATTTCCACATAAATATAATTTATGGGGAGGTCTGGTACATCAGTCTGGGCGGTGATCAAGAGAGAATGCAAATGCTACAGAAGAGTACTTAGAATATCATGAACAGAGAAAAGAACAAACACTTCTGTTCCGCAACAGCTTGATATTAAAGAGAGCTGGCTATTAAAGAACATAAGAGCAAGGAAAATTAAATATTTCGGACACACCAAAACGACATGAGTGCATAGGGAAAATAATTTTGGAGGGAATGGTGCATGGAAGAAGAACGAGAGAAAGACATAGAAGACGATGGGTGCAATATGTCACTGACGATCTGAGAATGACTGCTGCTGACGCCGGTCAAATTGCTGTCAACAGAGAGTTTTTAGGACTGCTGTCATGGGAGCCAAGTTCCGGAAGGGACAAGCTACTTGATGATGATGATGAATCCCAATTAATTACCACCATAAAAAGGTTAACATAAAAGATGGTTAAATAATTTTTTAAATGGCAGAGAAAAGAGGTCCAAAAAGTGTGTGTTCGTTTTAAAATTGACATTCCCGTTACAAATTGTGCTATTTTTTTTTCTTCATTTGCTGCTTTACAGACGAAAAGAGACTAAATCAACAAGTCTTTATGTGGTCACCGGTTGGGAAAAGAAAACGTGGAAGACCTAAGACCACTCTTCGAAGAACCATCCAACAAGAAAGTAAACTATTGGGATTTAAAACCATACGAGATCTCCAACTCCTAACAACGAACCGCATTACATGGAGATCTAAAACCTCTGCCCTATGTGCCACCTTCGGCACGAAAGGAACAAACTAACTAACTGCTTTAAAAGCTTATTAACGACTTAATTTCTCCTAATTTATTTCGATATCGCCCGTGTGCTGCCGGGGCCCGCAAAGGAAGCAAAGAATAGTACCACTGCGACCAACAAGGCATGTCGTAAGAGGCGATTGAGGTAGGACATAGAAAAGCTACCTTAGTAAATAAAAAGCATCGCAGAAATCGGATGTGCTGACCTACTTGTAGGCGCATAACTGGCACAAAGTACAATCGTTCTTATTCTAAGATCACATACAAATCACACAGAGTGGTTAACAAGTGATCGATATTGAACGTTTGAAGACGAAGAAGAATATTTCTATACATGCTCAATAATGACCTAATTTATGGCTGACCGAACAAACTATGAAATGTTAACATTCAAACAAACTAAACGAACTCATAACTCGGTAAAGAAAGCATGTAAAAACTTGAAGCAGGATTTAGATTTCACAATTAATGATTCCAGAGATTGGCACCCTCAAGCGTTTCTTGTGATAAAAAAACCAAAAAACTTACAATCTCAATTAATTAAAACGAGGGCGAGTCAATAAGTAAGCCACAAAGTTCTGTGGGATGGTAGATAAATGTAGTTGGTGTTTTCTAAAAGAGTCATTAGGTGACAGCAACATTGAACTTTATATTCCCATTTGCCGGGTGGCACTATGTGTCTCATGCGCATGCGCAGCGCATAAACAAAATGGCGACTGTACTTACGAAGGGTACAACCAAAGAGCAACGTGCTGTTGTGCGTCTTTTGTGAGCAAAATGACTGCCTGCAAAGAACATTCATAAGAAAATGCTTCCTGTTTATGCTGACAAAAGTCTCGTAAAGCGGTGCATAGCTGGGTAGAAAACCTTTCTCAAGGACGCTCTAACATTGTTGATGAAATCCGATCTGGTCGTCCTGTTGAGATTGTAGCAGAAGCATTCATGCAGCGGTGTAGGGAAGCTTAGAGGTGACTGGCGAGTAGCAATAGACTCTATAGCATCTGCGAAAAGGTGCTCATATGGTTCAGCATAATGCATGATCGAATGAAATTTAAGAAAGTGTGTTCAAGGTGGATACCCAGAAAATTGAAGGAGGAATACAAAGGGAACCGATTTGGCCTGTCCTTGCATCATCTCTGTCGATACGAAGATGAAGGAAAAGACATGCTGAACAGGATTGTTACTGGGGATGAATCATGGGTGAATCATGGGTGCATCATTACCAGCCCGAATCAAAGCGTGCTTCAATACAGTGGAACATCCTTCTTCGCCTTGTGTCCAAAAATTCAAGGTTACGCCATCAGCAGGGAAGGTTATACTGATGGTGTTCTGGGATTGTTAATGAGTGCTTTTAACGAATTTCAAGAAGAAAGGTGACAATGTGAATTCCGAATCGTACTGTGAAATTCTATCGATGCTTCATGATGCAATTCGAACAAAAACGTCCAGGACTGCTGACTAGAGGAGTGTTGCTTCTTCATGTCAATGCCAGACCATATACGGCTCGATTAACTAGGGAGAAAATTAACCAGCTAAGGTGGGAAGTTCTGGAACATCCACCTTACAGTCCCGACTTAGCCTCTAGCGATTTCCACCTTTTTGGTCCACTGAAAACCCACCTTGGCGTGAGACATTTCGCGAAAGACGCTGAAGTTGAATGTGGAGTGAAAACGTGGTTTAGAAAACAGAGCCCGCAGTTATATGCAGCCGGTTTGGGAGGACTGATAAAACGATTGGATAAGTGCATCAATGTTGGTGGAAATTATATTGAGAAATAAAGGGACAATGCGTGTATAAAAATAAACTGGTTTCAAGTTGTTATCATGTTTAATTATTTTTTACAGTCATTTGTGGCTTACTTATTGACTTCCTCGTATATATATATATATATATATATATATATATATATATATATATATATATATATATATACAAAGAACTAGATAAGCATTTGAGTGGAAAGAGCAAGGAAAACGGAAAAGAGGACGTCCTAAACAGACCTGGATACGAAGTTGTCTTGAGGATCTGAAGGGTTCTCGACTATCCTGGGAGATCATAAAGAAAACAGCCGGAGACAGGGAAAAGTGGTGAACAACTGTTGAGGCCCTATGCTCCACGAGGAGCGGAGAGAAATATATAAAGTCAAGACATATAAGGAACTACTGTACGATCTTTTCTTTGCAACAAGGACTGTTCAGACAAGAGCTACAGGTAGTTGGCATCTAAACTTATTAAGATGAAATAGTCTGCCAGGACAGTTTCTTGGTAGAAACAGAAGTTGTGCTAAGCTCCAAGAACTGGGGATACACAAATCAAACAACTTGTTAATACCAGAAAACAGTAACAACTCTTTCAACAATATCTCACACATAGCGTGACAGTGGTTTAGGGAGAACGACAATGGAAGGCATGGTTCATGAATTACAAGGCAGAGGAAGAATAAGACGAAGGTGGCAGTAGAACATCAAATAAACACTGAACATGACGATGAAGGAGGCGGTGGGAGTTTGCAGGACATATATTTTTTCTCAAGCGAGCTGTGATGAAAGTGAAGTTCCGCAAGGGACAGGCTACTACTTGAACCTTCTCTACATTCTTTCTATGGGCAGAGATGAAGATACATAAAGAGTCTAAAGTCGTATGATTTGCTTAATTGCAGTCGGGTTTTACCCCATCTATCTCGGTCCCTCTATGTAGAAATGGCAGGCCTTCTACGGAGAGTATTGCACAAAGCACGAACTCCGTAGCTCTTGCAACAATCATAGGGTCTCTGGTAAAATTTTTACCCGTGAACAGACCGGATGAAGATACATGAGTAAATGAATGAATAAATTGATACAATGATAGATAAATCTCAACGGACCTCAGAGATAACAGTGGACCTCAGAGATAACAGTGGACCTCATAGATAACAGTGGACCTCAGAGATAACAGTGGACCTCGGAGATAACAGTGGACCTCGGAGATAACAGTGGACCTCGGAGATAACAGTGGACCTCGGAGATAACAGTGGACCTCGGAGATAACAGTGGACCTCAGAGATAACAGTGAACCTCAGAGATAACAGTGGACCTCAGAGATAACAGTGGACCTCAGAGATAACAGAGGAGATGAAAGACACTGTCAAAAACCCTTCCTAGAAATCTCTTCTTTTCCTGAAGATGTGAGGAAAAACCCGGACTGGAGAAAAGAAAGATAGACAACGCGCATAGGAAGCTCGCCCCAGATGTCTCATTTTTCGACCAGACATAACAGGATCAGAGAATAGATAGATAGATAAATAAGTAGATATCCACGTTTCTAGATAAAGGTGCAGGTGACGATGACATGATAACGTATACAGACATAGACCACACATAAACTTACTCCTCAAACTGATTAGATGTAAATATGAGTCGTCTCATATAATCTGGTTTCTGTTCGTAACTAACGTTAACAGCAACGTCTGTTTGTACAGATGCACAAATCATAACCAAGAACACTGCTGCCTGGTACAACGTCTCCATTGGTGTCTGTCTTGGTTGAACTGCACACTACCTGTTAGCATATATAGAAGATAACAGCTTTTTAACGTATATGTTACATTAATAATAACTCCTCTCGTACGTTATACGTTACATAGGCTTGCAGCAATTTCTCCATACAGCTCTATCCTGGGCTACTCGCTCAATCTCCTTCATAGAACTGAGACCGATATTTCTTGCCTCTCTCAGCAAAGTTCGTTTCAGGGTCTCCTTAGGTCTTCCTCTTTCTTGAACCCTTTGCATCCCACTTCAATTCCTGCTTTGATATTCTTTGATCATTTCTTCTCAAGGGGTCAACATACTCCATCTTCTCTTTCTTATAACAGTTGTTACTAGTGGTTGAGCAGACATTTCTCTGATTCCATCACTTCTCCTGAATTCGTATGTTACATTAATACTAAACATAATTTAGGAAGAATCCAGGAGAAGTGATGAAATCAAAGAAATGTCTGATCAACTAGTAGTAACAACTGTTATAAAGAAAGAGAAGATGGAGATATGTTGTATACTCAAGAAGAAATTATCAAATAATCACAGATTAGTCATTGAAAGCAAAGTGTTCAAGGAAGATAGAGTGACCTAGTGAAACGCTGAAACGAACTTTACTGAGATAGGCAAAACATATAGGACTCAGTTCCAAATAAGAGATTGAACGTGTTGCCCAGGATAGTGCGGTATGGAGAAATTGCTTGCAGGCCCTATGTAACGTACAGAGTTCGAGAGGAATTATTATTATTATTAATTCTACATTTGTGCAACTCCATTTTATCTTCTTCTTCTACAGCGATCTACGGTCACCGGCTTTGTTTACTGTGGATCACAAACTGTGAAGTCAGCTTCAAGTCTGTCAAGTTTCCCCAAAGCTTAGTTTTTAGATCGACTGGGTGTAGCCACATGTTGCTCTCAGCTCACCCAGGAGAGGACAGTCTTGTAGGATATGCTCTGGTGTCTGTTCCGCCTGCTGACACTGGCAGAAAGCTGTTTGACTTATTCCTAGTCTATATAAGTGTTTGTTGAGTCTGCAGTGTCCAGTATGTAAGTGAAATATAATGACCTGGCCTGTTCTGCTTAGGTCTTTGAGGGAGTCTTTTCCATATTAATGCCCAGTGTTTGTCATCCAGTCGACTTCATAATTTCTGTGTATGAGGGTATTAATCTCTTGAAAAGACAGTGATTCGTCTATGATTAGAGTGATTGTTGTTACTCCTTCATGCGGTGCTTGTATTACGAGTTAAGATAATGAAAGGTTTATCATTTATTTCATCAGCAGATAGCCTGATCCTGAGCAGAATTTCGCCACCCTAACAGTCCTTTGGAATTTTCTCTCATATACCAGATGTCTCGCCTCTTCATCCGCCATGCTCACATAATCAGTAGTTACACTCTGAATCCATCTTCTCCGTGGTCTTCCACTTCTCCTCTTTGCCGGGATGTCTCCTTTCAAAATGGTCTATTTCAATTCGTCGTGTCTCTTTACATGTTCAAAATACTTCACTTTTCTCATTCTTATTTGTAGCATCATTTATTTTAATCATTTATATTCAACCACAAACATCTATAACACAATTAGTAGTGTCACTCAACTATTCATCACTAGAGACTATCATTAAAAATGTGAAGATGAAGGTAAACTGTGCATGTTTGTCGTACGTCAGTAGGAGCATTGTCTAGGACAGTTCTCTAATTGACAGCAGATGAGAAAAGAAGACTATACGTCAAAAGGAAACAAAAGAAAACGGTGGAAAGAGAGTTAAGAGATTGTGGAATGACGTGGGAAACAATTGGAAGAACGGCAAGAATCTAAATCTTTTGAAGAATCCTTAACTGTCAAACGGTATTTGAAGAGGATATAGACACATACTGAGCGTCTGTCGCAAGTGGCAATGAACTCGATCACAATACCTGGTTCAAACTCCACGGTAGGCAGTTTGGAAGCAAATTCGTTTCCGTGGGATTTTTACGAACAGCAAAAATAGTCTACACCGTTCAGAAAGCAATGGCAAACTACTGAACGTACAAGTGGTGCCTAGAAAATCAACGTCTCGTTTACTGTTGTTGATGGCTACGTCCTTTAGGATATGCTAAGATTTTCATTTCATTTCAGTTAGTGTTACAACGTCCTTCTCAGAACAAACTATTGGATAATGAATGACTGATTTCATTGGATCATCATCATTGCACTTCGTTGAGTAACCATGTGTGCTCCGATATCTTTCTTATACAGGAAGATCTCAGCGAAGTGCACGAACTCCGTAGCACCGACGAGGGTCGCCGTGTAATTTAGAAGATGATGAAAACATTTTGTAAAATTTTATTTTAAGAAATTTTTAAATGAATTTTTCCCAGGTTAGTTTTCCACTTGCTCTTCTAGATTTGGAACTGTCAAGAATTTATTTACGAGCTCAACTTGATAACCGTCTCCGATAGGACTACGAACTAGATTTCGTCTACACTGAGATCAGGGATCTATGGAGAAATATCACGATGGCTTCACGAGGGAGCAAACCAAGTACATATGGAATGAGAGATGATCAGCTACCCTCTACACCACAAAGATGTTGTACCCGTATGATATGTTGTACGCGTATGATATGATGTACCCGATGATATGATGTACCGATGATATGATGTACCGTATGATATGATGTACCCGTATGATATGATGTACCCGTATGATATGATGTACCTGTATGATATGATGTACCCGTATGATATGATGTACCTGTATGGTATGATGTACCCGTATGATATGATGTACCCGTATGATATGATGTACCCGTATGATATGATGTACCTGTATGATATGATGTATGAATCTATATGTTGTACCCGTATGATATGTTGTACCTGTATGATATGATGTACGCGTATGATATATTGTACCATGATATGATGTATCGCGTATGATATGTTGATCGCGTATGATATGATGTACCTGTATGATATGATGTATGAATCATATGTTGTACCCTAGATATGTTGTACCTGTATGATATGATGTACCGTATGATATATTGTCCCGTATGATATGATGTACGCTATGATATGTTGTACTGTATGATATGATGTACCGTATGATATGTTGTACCAGATGATATGATGTACCAGTATGATATGATGTACCGTATGATATGTTGTAGCGATGATATGATTACACGTATGTATGATGTACATGTATCATATGATGTACCAGATGATATGATGTACCTTATGATATGATGTACCAGTATATGATGTAGCGATGATATGATGTACCCGTATGATATGATTACCGATGATATGATGTACCAGTATGATATGATGTACCGTATGATATATGTACACCCTGTATGATATGATGTACCTGTATGATATGTACCCTGTATGATATGATGTACCCGTATGATATGTAACCCGTATGATATGATGTACCTATGATATGTTATGATATGTACTATGATGTACCGTATGATATGATGTACCGTATGTATATGTACCGTATGATATGATGTACCGTATGATATGATGACCCGATGATATGATGTACCCGTATGATATGATGTACCCGTATGATATGATGTACCCGTATGATATGTACACCATATGATATGATGTACCCGTATGGTATGTAACCGTATGATATGATGTACCGTATGATATAGTACCCGTATGATATGATGTACCCGTATGTATATGTACACCGTATGATATGATGTACCCGTATGATATGAGCACCGTATGATATGATGTACCGTATGATATGTTACCCGTATGATATGATGTACCGTATGATGTACCCGTATGATATGATGTACCGTATGATATTGTACCCGTATGATATGATGTACCGTATGATATGTGTATGTATAGACCCGTATGATATGATGTACCGTATGATATGTGACACCGTATGATATGATGTACCATGTATGATGATGTACCCGTATGATATGATGTACCTGTATGATATGTACCCGTATGATATGATGTACCCGTATGATAGTGTACTGAATGTGTACCGTATGATATGATGTACCCGTATGATATGATACCCGTATGATATGATGTACCGTATGATATGAGTCCCGTATGATATGATGTACCCGTATGATATGTACCCGTATGATATGTGTACCATGATGATATGTACACCCGTATGATATGATGTACCGTATGATATGTACACCCGTGTATGTATGATGTACCGTATGATATGATACACCGTATGATATGATGTACCCGTATGATATGATGTACACCTGATGATATGATGTACGTATGATATGTAACCGATGATATGATGTACCCTATGATATGTACCCGTATGATATGATGTACCCTATGATATGTCACCCTGTATGATATGATGTACCCGTATGATATGTATTACCCGTATGATATGATGTACCGTATGTATGATGTACCCGTATGATATGATGTACCCGTATGATATGTACCCTGTATGATATGATGTACCCGTATGATATGATGTACCCGTATGATATGATGTACCCTATGATGATGTACCCGTATGATATGATGTACCCGTATGATATGATTACCCGTATGATATGATGTACCCGTATGATATGTACCCGTATGATATGATGTACCCGTATGATATGTAACCGTATGATATGATGTACCGTATGATATGTGACCCATGAATGACTATGATGATGAATTAGTACCCATGATATGTGTACCCTGTATGATATGATGTACCTGTATGATGATGTACACCGTATGATATGATGTACCGTATGATGATGTCACCCGTATGATATGATGTACCAGTATGATATGATGTACCCGTATGATATGATGTACCTATGATATGATGTACCCGTATGATTGATGTACCGTATGATATGATGTACCTATGATATGATGTACCTGATTGATATGATGTATGAATCTATATGTTTGATGCCCAGTTTTTAATTGTTAGGATTACTTGTTAGGATTATCTATCGAATAAAAATACAATAAAGTCAAACATAATAGTTTGTTCCTTTGTGCCAAAGGTGGCACATAGGGCAGAGGTTTTAGATCTCCATGTGATGCGGTTCGTTGCTAGCAGTTGGAGATCTTGTATGGTTTTAATCCCAATAGTTTACTTTCTTGTAGGATTGTTCTTCGAAGAGTGGTCTTCACGTTTTCTTTCCCAACTGGTGACCATACTTAGGATTGTCGATTTAGTCTCTTTTCGTCTGATTAAGAACATGACCTAAATATTTCCACCTTCGTTTCCTTATAATATTTGATATAGGTTGTTGGTGTGTTCTATCTCTCACTGTGTTGTTAGAAACAAAATCACTCCATTTACTTTTAATAATTTTCGGAGACATTTATTCTCAAAGCTGTCCAGTTTCTTATCAATTTTCTTTGTTGATTTCCAACTTTCACAACCGTAGGTCAGTACAGGAATCACACATGACCTAAACAATTTAACTTTTGTACATATACTAAGGACTTGAGATTGCCAGATATTTGTTAACTTAGTGAAGGCACTAGCTGCTATAGCAATACGAGAGTTTATTTCTTTCATCGTGTCTCCGTTGTTTGACACTTTACTACCCAAATATATAAAATGTTTAACTTTCTCCAGTGTTTGGCCATTTATTACGATGTTGTCTGTCGAGTTTGTGGGTCCATAATTTTGGTCTTGGCAGAATTAATCTGGAGACCAACCTTTCTGCAAGTGTGCAAAGATTGCTCATTAGTTTGTGGGTTGCTTGTGTGGTTGAATGTGTGGGTTGCTTGTGTGATTGAATGTGTGGGTTGCTTGTGTCGTGTAAACATAATACGAAGACGATATAGATAGTAGGAGTCCTTCACTAAATTGATTTATAAAAACACAAACAAAAACAACAAAATAATATTTTCCGTATAATGTAATGTGATTTCTTTGATGTTCACGAGTAAAAGAAAAGTAAGTTTTACTCCGGAGTAAGGTTTTATTACGGAGTAAGGTTTTATACTTCGTGATATAATGGGTAATATATAATGTTCAAGATAATTCCAGCCCCATTGACAAATCGAAAGTTGCCAGTTATACATTGAGTTGTGTTTATTTACTATTTAAACCGGTTCTGACTAGCTAGTCTTACGTCACATTTGTTCATCGCCGCTTCCCGCACCACAATTACATACCGTCACACAACCTTGACCTATACTACGTCATACTGAACCTTCTCATTTTCATACATATATGCCAGATTAGCTCCATTCACATGCTGCTTTTATCTTGAACACCCTGTAATATTAGGTCCGCTTTTTTAAATTGACTATCGGCACACGATGAGTGAGAAGGTCAACATCACACGTTGCCTTTACTTCACAGTGCTGTTCCTGGTATCCAGTTGAGGCTGGATCGACCTGAGAGTAGTTACTTCACCGTGCTGTTCCTGGTACCCAGTTGAGGCTGGATCGACCATGAGAACCGTTACCGTCGGAAAAATGTCTACATCGAATTTGAAATTGAACCGAGACGACTAGCCTAAGAAGTGAGTTCTCTAACAACTACGCTACTACGGCTCAGATGTTCACAAGTATGTATAACATATACATGCAATATATCATCATTATCTCAACGAGGTCATGTATATCAGTTAAGATGCCAACTAGTTTCATAATATGAAGCTAAGTTGCTAAAGATGTTATCGATTTCCCTTTCTGCCATAACCTGTAACTTTTACAATCGATTTTGTCAGTTTTCAAAATGTATCCCATATTCTTTCCAGAATATGGCTGACAAATGGGAATTGTCTATTTCTGATTTTAGGTTGGGATATATTCACCTTGTTTGAATAATCAGAGAAATATATAATGACTATATAAGTCATCAGGAAATCATACAATTTCGGTAATTAGTAATACATCAGTGAGAATTTATCAATACATCATAGTTTGAATAATTTCATCGAGTCAATACATCGATACGAATTTGAATAATTTCATCAGTGAATACATCGTACGATATGAGTAATTTCATCAGTTAATACATCACATTGAGTAATTTCATCAGGAATACATGTGATTGAGTAATTTCATCAGTGAATACATCGTGATTGAAATAATTTCATCAGTTAATACATCGTTGATTGAAGTAATTTCATCAGGAATACATCGTAGATAAGTAATTTATCAGTGAATACATGTACGATTGAGTAATTTCATCAGTTAATACATCGTAGATATTGAGTAATTTCTCAGTAATACATCGTGTGATTGAAGTAATTTCAGGAGTTAATTTCAGGAATTTGAGTAATTTTATGAAGAAAATAATGTACTATTTAGCAGTGAAAAACATATCTAGACTTGCAAACTTGAAAGGTAAGATTTGTTTGATTTCAAAACAGAAAAAATGGTACAGCTTGCATACATTAATCAGAACAATAAAGGATTTTTGGGATAAATTTATCATTGAAATAATGTCACAAATTATATAATGTTAATGTGGTGCTGGTTCCACAAGGAAAAGCAAAGAATAGTACCACTGCGACCTACAAGGCATGTCGTAAGGGCGACTAATGTAGGAGTAGGAAGCTACCTAATAAATAAAAGCATCGCAGAAAACAGATGTTCTGGCCTACTTGTAGTCGCAAAACTGGCACAACGTAAATCGATCTTAGGCTCAGATCACATACAAATCACACAGAGTGGTTAATAAGTGTTCGATATGGAGCGTTCGAAGAAGAAGATACAGTTATCAGATAAAATATTTCTGAATGGGAACAATTTATCTTTAGAATAACTTGAAGACTGGGTTTAAATGATATCAATGAAATAATATCTCCTAATTTATGATACATCTTTTTCAGGCTACTGGAACCGTCAGCAACTAAGCCCTAATACAGATACTCAATATAGACTTAACATTTCACATAATTTTAAAAGTTTGGATGCACATTTCAGTGATCTAAAATTGTATAAGTACAAAGGATTGACTTCATCGCCACTAGTTCCCATATAGTCCAATTTCCCCTCAGCAGAAATAGCAAACCACTCACAAGAGTGTTACACAAAGCACAATCTCCGTAGTGCTATCAACAATCCTAATGATCTCCAGAAAAAATATGCTGAGTGACTGTGGAACACATGTGCTTGAAATTCAACACTTTACCCTTTAAGTAATTAAAAACAAAACCAATAAATAATAACACATCTCAAGTCATAATATCAACAATATTAAAATACTTACAACTTCAGAAATTGCAACACAACATACAATAGCTTGTTAGGTTGTTAGGACTGCTTTACTAATAAATTAAAAAGTATTTCTGTGTTTGTTATTTTTATTACGGAAAACCCGTAGAGGTAAATACCTTCCTTATTTATGTGACAACATTACAGGTGGGTATGTGAGAAATCGTGACCCTAAAGTCGTCTCTTTTTATCTCTTCCGGGTGTAGTGCTAGATAGCCTTCTGAAGTTTAAGTAGTAATGACTTCTATCAGAAGCCAAGTGTACCTGTTTCAGACTCAACTGTAGGCAGTGTAAAGCTGTTGGAGGGAATGGCTATGCAAGGGGCATACAGCCATGACCCCATGGCAGAGGGCCTCATATTAGACAAGTAGATAGGATAGTAGCAGTAGAAGCGAGCTAGATAGTATAAGGAGACACCGTAGGGTTTGCACACCAAAGCTGCACACTACGAGCAGAATAGCAACACTAGAACGAGACTTTGACGTAGATTAGTTAGGACTGCTTAGCGGCGCGGCGGTAGTGACAACATAGGAGACCGATATAAACACTAGAGCAGTGAGGACGTATTTTGAAAACAACTTACGAATAACATCAATTAATAAACGTATATGAAGTCTACAAGACCGTGTTTCTCCTTATATTGTGCTGTATACCATCGAGGCCACAAACAACAAGACCACCATCAACAACAAGACTACCACCAACAACAAGACTACCATCAACAACAAGACCATCATCTACAACAAGACCACCATCAACAACAAGACACCACCAACAACAAGACTCCTTATAACAAAGCAAAATCGTTCCCGTGGGATATTTACGAATTGTAAATATAGACCTCACTGTTCAGAAAGCAATGGCAAACTACTGAGCGTATAAGTGGTGCCTAGAAAATCGACGACCCGTTTAGTGTGGTTGATGGTTACGTCCTGTAAAGGATATGCCACGATTTTCATTTTTTATATGGAAATAATGTCACAATTTATATAATGTCGTCACTGTTTCTGTATTTTGTAAAACTATAGTACTTTGTTTGTACGTGTTTCACTATTCATTTTTTATACATACATAGTTAGTATTGCAAAGTCCTTCTCAGGACAAGCTATTGAATGTTGTAGGACTGGTTGATTGATAGGGTCATGGGGTCATAGGCACGGGGACAACTCTGCGCCAGGATTAGTGAGCTGGCACTAATCAAGATCCTGTCCCATCTCCTCGTGGTGACCCTGGTAACAGACATTGGATCTGGTCTGGCTAAGAGGGCAGGGATCGAGGGAGATCCACTCTAGTGTAGGTAGAGATGCAGAGATAGTCACGCTAGATGGGATGCGCTCGCAACACAGACGAGTGGAATCCCAGAGTGACTATTAATGCTCGACTCTCCCGGTCGAAGAAAAATGCTGAACGGATAAATATGAATGTTTAAGGGGTGCATCCAGGGAAGTGACGTGGGCCCGCGAGGAGCAAACGTGGTCCCGAGACGATTTGCATGTGGACCCACATAGGGCGAAATTCGGAGCTCTGAGGAGGGGGCCCGAGTTGAGCTCTGTGTCCGGACAAGCTAGAGGCATTGTTATGGTGTGCACGGTGAGAAACAACAGACACGTAAGAAACAGTTGTCTTCAGAGAAGGAATTCCAACTTCCCTGGAGGAAAGGGTCGCAAGCAATATGCCAGCTGTGGGGCAAGAATCAACACGAACAATGCATAACGATTGGGGGACTGCCTAGAGTAATTGATAGTAGCTCAGCCTGTTAGCTGTGAGACGCCTCATAGCTCGGGTTCGAACCTACTGTCCGGCATTTGTTCGAGTCCCTGGTCTTACTCAGGACGATAACGTGAGTACTCTGAAGTCGGAGAAAATCTGCCTGTAGGCGAGGGAATACTAATTACGAGTACATTGAGCACACGGCTGCCAGTGTAAAGTAATTTACAATGTGCAGGCTGCTGCCATTGTAAGAAATTGGACAAAACGGATTTTCAAGCAAAAATCAGTTTCAGAGATGAAACTTCGTCTGAGTTGAAAGCGGACGAAAGAAAAAAAAAATGCATAACGAATCGAAAGTCTAGGCAAGTGTCTCAGAAAACGATGTAACGTATCGTGTCAACATACGGGAAGATTGCGGCAAAGTCCGTATCAAAGGCTTAGCCTAGATAAATTTGTTGGATAAGGTTGGCAAAGCGTAAATTCTGAAGTTGCGGTTTAGTGCCTAACAAAACTGCCCTCCTGGACAACCTGGACAAGTTACTTTTGAACAACAACTAACATCGCCGGAAGAACTGAGGTGGGTGATGATGGCGAGCGCACAATTTCAGTTGCAATGCTACGCCAATTGAAAATACCCTCTAAAATATATGTGCACAGCCTCAGTCCAATGTTTCCGGGGCAGGAAAATACAGAGTAAATCCTTGCAAATTGCCAAGTGCCGACACGCGTCTCGAAAAGTCTTAGAATGCTCCTACTGCGGAATAAACACACAGTGGCATAAAAGAAAGGCCGACAGCGTAATGGTTTGACAGGTCGTCCAAATCCAAACATTGGCGGAGGTCGACACTTTTCATGGTGTCCAATACGCGTAGGATGCCGTAGCGCGTCACAATCTGATGTGTCCTAATCTGGAACAACCTCGTATAGTGAGAAGGGCACATAGTGTAGTTCTCTTAGGCGAAGATCATAAAACCCAAATATACGACTAAAAATGATCGTTATAGAGCAATGAATACACAAAGCAGCCGACAAGTGACCGTTCCACTAAAAAGTCCTAAAAGGGTAATAACGTTCCTAAACCGGAACTCGCCCGTTAGAAAATTTGTAAAGTAGCAAGTGCTCTTGGCGTAGATCCAAGCCAAAATATACGGGTTTAAAACAATCATTAAAGGGTGCAATTAATATGATGTAAAAAGGAACGTCGCACTTTGTTAAAACAATCATTAAAGGGTGCACTTAATATGGTGTAAAAAGGAACGTCGCACTTTGTTAAAACAATCATTAAAGGGTGCACTTAATATGGTGTAAAAAGGAACGTCGCACTTTGTTAAAACAATCATTAAAGGGTGCACTTAATATGGTGTAAAAAGGAACGTCGCACTTTGTTAAAACAATCATTAAAGGGTGCACTTAATATGGTGTAAAAGGAACGTCGACTTAGTCAAGGTTGCAAAATACAAAAGGGTCTCTTCTAGTCAAGCCCAAATATGCGGAAATAACCGATCATTAAAGGAAAGGTACTCACGATGTCTGGAAAGTGTTTCACTGCCGACATGGCAGACTCGAACATTTCCGAAGGCCGAAAAAGCGGAAACGCCGGATGCGCTCGTCCTACACTAGTAGGGCTTGACGGAACGCAACGTTCTACCGTTCTTTGCATAACCTGTTTTTATATCACAATAAGAATGATCAAAATGGCCAAGAAGTACGATCGAAAAGAAGAAGAAAAAATGTTTTTATTAACAGTAGTAGGTAATGAAGTATTTTTGAAGTATTGATGAAGTATTGGATGGGGGTGGAAAATGATCATTTTTCTTTTCCTTAGCTCTGGTAGTTTCGTTTTTGACATCTCTTGAAAACATGTGATGGGCAGCACATTTCTTCTTTTTCTTCTTCTTCTTCTTCTTCGATCGTTCTAGACTTGTTTTATTATTCTCTTTGTGATTTATAAACAGCCAAACGGAACGTAATGTACGTGCACCAATCTTTAGCACATATTTGAGCACAGTTGCTTGTCTTTCGGTGGGGTGTTCGATTTCAGCCAGCTATTGTGTGCGGTTCGCTCTCCGATAGACTTTGACTGTCCCCAGCCAAACCTACAAGGCAGTGGGTTGCTATTTTCTTTCAGGGCAGCGACCCTTAGACGGCCTACCCTCCTGGGCTTATGAACGCCATCTGTCCAGTAAAACCGGTCGTTTTATGAACACCTTGGTTTGCCGCCCGTTCATGTTTGTTTACGGTTTGCTCCGCTAGACTTTGATTGTCCCCAATCAAAACTACAAGGCAGCAGTAGTTCCCTGCGAGCGGAAACGCGCACTGGCTTTACCTCTGCTGGATTTTCCAGTTGTTCTGTGCATTTGGGTGGGACGCACACCCTGCATGCTGCTGCCGCGCTTGCACTGGTTTTGCCTCTGTTGGACTTTCCAGTCCGGCTCATGTGGGTGGGACGCTCACCCTCTTGCCGTGCAGACCTGCCCCTCGATGGGCCCCCTATAACTTCGCCAGCGTGCGTGCTAGCTCTGCCCTGATGCCCTGTAACCATCGACTTTTTCCGTGCTCACATTTTTCATGCCTTCCATGTCGTGCTCGCTTCCTCTGCCCTGGTGTCTACCTCACCGTTTCCGTCAATTCCCTCTCGACTGTCCGACTACGAAGGAGCAAAATCCGAGTTTCGCCCCATGATGCCCACGTGCAACTCAACTCGGCGCCCCACATACTCATCGGCTCTAGAGAGGCGAATCAAGAGAGAGCATGCTTGGGCTCCGAATTTCGTCACACGCGGGTCTACGTCCCTTCGATGGTTCTGATTCGTGCTTCTCTGTGATGGGGGCTAGACCTTTGACCCATGTGGACCATCTTGCGGACACGTAGGCGGAACTCATCACCCGGCTTGCTCATCGGCTCAAGAGAAGTGCATCAAGAGAGAGAATGCGCGGGCTCCTAGCTCCACCCCTCAAGGTTCCACATGTATCATCGTTCTAGTTTTTCCCATCGTCCGGGAAAGGCAAGCTTCAATAGTCACTATGGGAGTTCGCTCGTCGGGTTGTGAGCGAATTCCATCAAACATGACTATCTTGTCATCTATACTTGCCCCAGAGTATCTCCCACAGCCCCTTTGCTCTCTTGGCCAGACCGGAACCACCGTCTGTTACCAGGGTCACCACGTGGAGTGAGAGCAGGAGATTAGAGCCACTCCTATCCTAGCACGCCGCTTCCTTGCGCCTTTGACACCGTCAGCACATTTGATCTTCTCTAAAACATCTTCATTTTGTTTCCTTGTTCTTCGCATGGCTATTGAATTATTCGTATGTGTCGATTCCTCCCTACTAATAATGGCTGACACATTCCGTTTCTGAGGACTTTTAATTTAGGTTGTTCTCTAGTGGCCAACCCAGTCGACCTGAAAATTAAACATTCGGGAATCCTGATAGACTTGAATCTGACCACCCAGTTTGTGGTTCACAGTAAATTAAGCGCATGACCAGACATAATATCGGGAAAGAAGGCAAGAGGAAGACCACGGAAAAGATGATTAGATGGCGTAGCAGAATCCTGTGAAAGATAACAATCACACAAGTCACCAGAACAACGCAAGACAAAAACAGAAAACCACGACACTGGGCAACAACCGGCATTGATCGACAAGTGCAAGAAGAAGAGACCAGACATCGCTGAAGAAGAAGAAGAAGATTCCATATTTTGAACTGTCTGTATTGGATGTTGTTATTGACTGATTTTCTATAAATTTTCATAAATTGGTGTAGGTGTGTCATAGTTGACGTCTTCAACAGAAACTGGCACATTTACGTTCTTTTCAATAACCTTTTTTCTGTTGATCTTTTCATTTCTTCTTCGCCAGAAAAATAAACAAATAATAATAAGAATAATGATGATTATAACAGGGATTATTACAGCAATAACAATGTACGTTTTGTCATCTTGGTCTTCATCAGGTGAAGATTGGTGCGGTGACGTCACTGTATTATTGTCCCAGGCTGATGAGAAATCCCACACTGTTTCATTTTGTTGATTAACTATTGTAGTCTTAGTTGTAGTTTGTGTCTGGAAGGATGGTAATGAAGAACCAAGACTAGCCACAGCTGTTGTCAGTAACGGTGCACACAAGCAACTCCCACTGCATTGACTAGTATCCATAGATAATGTATTTTGATCAATTCCTTCTTGGCTTAGACTCCAAATTAAAGTCACACATATTTTGTTACATTTGGACATAATATCCACAACTATGATTTGATGTAGGTAACATGAACTTTGTACTTGATTTACTTGTTGAGTACAAAACAATGTATTATTCGAGCGTGAGTTACTACATTTGTAATACTTGCAGGATTCTGAATTTGGTACCAATTTCCTATTTTGTTCACATTAATAACTGGTGGGTTGATAATAACTGCATTGCTATAACTAGCGTAACAACTGAGGGATGTACCTTGACACAGGCAGGTAGAAAACTGAATGAAATAAAATGTTTACACATAATAAAATAAGTAACACACATGAAATAAAATGTTTACATATAATAAAATAAGTAACACACATGAAATAAAATGTTTACATATAATAAAATAAGTAACACACGTGAAATTAAATATTTTTACATAAACAGATACTAGAGAATAGATATAAGAAATAATAATAGAATAATTTATTTTATTCTTCTTAACTAAGACATCACAGATTTCATACAGATCTGTCTTGAACAAGCAACATGTTTTTCTCTCTCTCCACACTATCTAAATAATTTATTTTAATCCCAATAATTAATTACCACAATAACAACGGTTAACAGAAAAAAGATGGTTAGATAATTTAAAATAAAAATGGTATTGAATGAATTATGAATAAAAAGATTTTGAAAAGTTTAAAATTCCTACAAAATTATCGCAACCATCTTCAAAATTACATTGTCGGTGCCAGTGCTGCGGAATTCGTGCACTAGAGCTGAGATCATCCTGTGTAAGAAAGAGATCGAAGCACACATGGTTACTCACCGAAGTGCAATGCTGATGATCCTATAAATGAATGAATCAATCGTTAAAAAAATGGCAGAGAAAATAAAGCCTAAAACTGAATATACATAAGATATGAAGAAAAATAGATAAAGACCAAGACAACGATGGGGATATAACATTGAATATTGATTGAAAGATTGAAAGATTGAAAGATTGAATGATTGACAGGGTCACCATCAATGCACTTTAGAAAATAACCGCATATGCTCTGATAAATTTTTGCACACAGGAAGATCTCAGTGGTAATGCCCGAACTCTGTATCACCGGCGAGAATATCCGATGTAATTTTAAGATGGTAATTTTCACTCTTTTCATATAAGACCAAGTACGTAATATTACATGATCTGAAATTATTACATGATGGTAAAAGAAATCAACCATCTGAAACATGTTGTTTGCTGATGACCGTGTTCTTACTAACTACTCTGAGGGAGATATGCACACCTGTGAGCACAGATTTTCATTATTCTGAGTTAATCATCAACTCCATAAATAAATGTGATCGTATTTCAGAGTGCTGTACCTATAACTCTTTTCCTTTTTCTTTACTGTTCTTATTTAGTTACGATTATATGGCAAAAAAACACCATCAAATATGGAGACAAAATAAAGCGGAGAGGGCAGATAGACCATTCTATGTATCAGCTCTATTCTTCAGTTTCACATGCAGCAGCTGTGGCAAGGATTATCACTACAGAATAGATTATTACAGCCGCTAGAGACGTTAAGATTCAGCATACAACAAACTACGTCGCCCGAGTGGTTGCCGGGGCCCAAATTTGGGGTGTAAAGAATAGAACCACTATTACCTGCCATGCATGTCGTAAGAGGCGACTAAAGATGTTTGGCTGAAGTCGGATGCACATGTCCTAAACGTGTAGAAGTCTAAGCGTTTTGGGGCCTACCAAACCAATGTGCAACGTATACACGTTCTTGACAAAGATCAAACATATCACAAAGAGTGATTAAAATTGGTTGTAAAGAACGAACGCACAGAAGAAGAAGAATAAACCACGTGATGCTTCTTATACTTCTTCTTCGAACGCACCATATCAACCACGTGTTAACCACTTTTTGTGTTTTGTTTGTGATCCAAGCCTAAGAGCAATTGTGCGTTGTGCCAGTTATGCTCCTACAAGTAGGCCAGCACATTCAATTTCTACGACGCTTTTTATTTACTAAGGTAGCTACAATAGGCACCTACCTCAGACTCCTCTTGCGACATGACTTGTAGGGACCATTACTTTACTTTGCTTCCCTAGCGGGCCCTGGCAACACTTGGGAGACATTGATAGGTAAATGAATAGATACGCACGCTTCTATAGAAAGTTGCGGGTGATGATGACATGGTAACGTATACAGACATAGACCATACATACTTACTCCTCAAACTGATTAGATGTAAATATGAGTCGTCTCATATTTTCTGGTGTCCCTTCGTAACTAACGTTTACAACAACGTCTGTTTGTACAGATACACAAATCATAATCAAGAACACTGCTGCCTGGTACAACATCTCCATTGGTGTCTGTCTTGGTTGAACTGCACACTACCTGTTAGTATGTGTAAAAAGACAACAGCTTTTTAACGTATATGTTACATTAATAATAAATCCTCTCGTACCGTTATACGTTACATAGGGCCAGCAATCAATTTCTCCATACCGCTTTATCCTGGGCAGCTCACTCAATCTCCAACTTGAAACTCAGACCGATATTTCGTTACTCTCTCAGCAAAGTTCGTTTCAGGGTCTCCTTAGGTCTCCATCTCTTTCTTGAACCCTTTGCATCCCACTGCAATGCCTGTTTTGATATTCTTTGATCATTTATTCTCAAGGTATGTCCAACATATCTCCATCTTCTCCTTCTTATAACAGTTGTTACTAGTGGTTGACCAGACATTTCTCCGATTTCATCACTTCTTCTGAATTCGTATGTTATATTAATACTGAACATAAAATAGGAATAGGAGTTCAGGAGAGGTGATGAGATCAGAGAAATGTCTTGGTCAACCACTAGTAACAACTTAAAAAAGTGAAGCTGGCGATATGTTGGGTATACTCAATGATCAAATAATCACTGATTGTCTATCGTCTATTCCCAGGTGGATGATGTAGTTGGCTGTCCACTCTTGCCGTTAAGCGTAAAGATGGGAGCTTTAATTTGCGTTCTAGGGCCAGATGAGTCGCTCTTGTGTTATATCAGTGTTTACGTAGTGTGGTCTTGATATTGTCTATCCAACTTTTTCTTGGTCTTCCCTTATTTCTAGTGCCCGACCTCTTTTTTATTGTAAGCTGTTATTGGTGGTAAAATATATTACTGGAATAGCTGTGGGAGGACATATCATAAATAACCTGAGATACGCTAATAGTACTGTCCTAATAGCAAGAAATGAAATGGAGCTCCAGAAATTAGTTGATAAGGTTGTGACAGAAAGTAACAACAAAGGATTCAGTTTGAATATTAAGAAGACAGAAGTTATGATCATATCAAAAAAGCAGATTTTACCAAAATGCACCATCACAGTAAATGGGACTGATCTAAGACAAGTGCAGCAATTTAAATACCTTGGAGTCCTGGTAACATCAGATGGCAGATGATCAGAAATAAAGAGCAGAATGGGGCAAGCAAAATCTTCGTTCATGAAAATGAGAAGTATTATCTGCAACAAGTCCTTGTCAATTGCGGTCAGAATGCGAGTTATTCAGAGCTACATAGAACCAATACTGACACACGGTTGCGAGATGGACAATGAACACAGATCGAAAAATCTTTGAGGAGCCACAGAAATGTGGTTTTATAGAAGAATGATGAGAATCCCATGGACTGCTAAAATGACTAATGTTGAGGTGCTGAATGAGATCAAGACACAGAGAAAGCTTATCATCAATATAAGAAAGAGGCAGTCATCATTTTTCGGGCATGTGATGAGGAGGGGAGGTTTAGAACATATTGTGGCAACTCGGTAAAATTGAGGGTAGACGACACAGAGGAAGACAGAAAGAGAAAATTGGGGATAGTCTGACTTCATGGCACGGTAGAGCGTCAACATCTGAGTTGATAGCACACAACAACGACCGAGATTTGTGGAGATCCATTATCTCCTACGTCAGCCGGCATGGCACCTGATGATGATGGTTATTGGTGGTTGGTTAATCACAGAATAGTCATTGAAAGCAATGGGTTCAAGGAAGAAAGGGTGACCTAATGAAACACTGCAACGAACTTTACTGAGATAGTCAAGAAATATAGGACTCAGTTTCAAATTAGAACGTGTTGCCCAGGATAGAGCGGTATGGTGAAATTGATTGCAGGCCCTATGTAACGTACAACGGTACGAGAGAAATTATCATTATTATTAATTCGACATTCGTGCAGCAACATTTTATCTTCTTATTCTACAGCGATCTCTGGTCATGGGCTTAGTTTACTGTAGGCACAAACTAGGCAGTCAGCTTCATGACTGTCAGGTTTCCCCAAAGCTTAGTTGCTTCTCGGCTCACCCAGGAGTAGACGGTCTTGCAGGACATGCTCCGGTGTCTGTTCCGCCTACTGACATTGGCAGAAAGCTGTTTTACTTATTCCTAGTCTAAGTGTTTGCTGAGTCTGCAGTATCCAGTACCTAGGCGAAATACAATGACCTGATCTGTTCTGCTGAGGTGTTTGAGGAAGTCTTTTCCATAATCATATCCAGTGTTTGTCTTCCAGTCTACTGCAGATTATCTCTTTATGAGTGTTTTGACCTCTTGAAAAGACAGAGATTGGTCTATGATTAGAGTGATCTGTAGTTACTTTTTTCCGTAGTCACAAAATATTATTTTAGTAACATTGTTACTCGTTCATGTGTGCTTGTGTTAAGAGTTAAGAGACAACCACAATAACGTATCGCACTTTTAAGTGGTTCTTCTTCTTCTTCTTCTTTGAAAGCTCCATATCGACCACTGTTAACCACTCTGTGTAATCTGTATGTGATCCGAGCCTAAGAGCGATTGTACGTTGTGGCAGTTAAACGCCTACAAGTCGGCCAGCACATCCTCTTTCTGCGACGCTGTTTATTTTCTAGGGTAGCTTCGTTTGGCCTCTAATTCAGTCGCCTCTTACGACATGCCTTGTAGGTCGCAGTGGTACTATTCTTTTCTCCCCTTGCTGGCCTCAACACCACACGAGTGTATTACGGGATAATTCCACAGTGCATAATTGCAGACTATCATTAACATTTTGAAGAAAAAGGTAAATGTGGGTATGCCAGTAGCGGCATTGGCTGGCACAGTTCTCTAATAGACAGCGGATGAGAAAAGAAGACTTTACGTCAAAAGAAAAAAAGAAGAACGGTGGAAAGAAAAAGAAGAAACAAAAAGAAGAACGGTGGAAAGAAACAAAGAGAACGGTGGAAAAAGGAAACAAAGAACGGTGGAAAAAGAAACAAAAGAAGAACGGTGGAAAACAAGAAGAACGGTGGAAAAAGGAAACAAAAAGAAGAACGGTGGAAAAACAATAAAAGAAAGAACGGTGGAAAAGAACAAAAAGAAGAACGGTGGAAAAAGGGAAACAAAAAGAAGAACGGTGGAAAAAAACAAAGAAGAACGTGAAAAAGAAAACGTGGAAAAAGAAAAAAGAACGGTGGAAAAACAAAGAAGAACGGTGAAAAAGAACAAAAGAAGAACGGTGGAAAAGGAACAAAAGAAGAACGGTGGAAAAGAAACAAAGAAGAACGGTGGAAAAAAAAAAAGAAGAACGGTGGAAAAAGGAAACAAAAGAAGAACGGTGGAAAAAGGAAACAAAAAGAAGAACGGTGGAAAAGGAAACAAAAAGAAGAACGGTGGAAAAAGGAAACAAAAGAAGAACGGTGGAAAAAGGAAACAAAAAGAAGAACGGTGGAAAAGGAAACAAAAAGAAGAACGGTGGAAAAAGGAAACAAAAGAAGAACGGTGGAAAAAGGAAACAAAAAGAAGAACGGTGGAAAAGGAAACAAAAAGAAGAACGGTGGAAAAAGGAAACAAAAAGAAGAACGGTGGAAAAAAGAAACAAAAAGAAGAACGGTGGAAAAAGGAAACAAAAAGAAGAACGGTGGAAAAAGGAAACAAAAAGAAGAACGGTGGAAAAGGAAACAAAAAGAAGAACGGTGGAAAAAGGAAACAAAAGAAGAACGGTGGAAAAAGGAAACAAAAAGAAGAACGGTGGAAAAGGAAACAAAAAGAAGAACGGTGGAAAAGAACAAAAGAAGAACGTGGAAAAAACAAGAAGAACGGTGGAAAAAGGAAACAAAAAAGAAGAACGGTGGAAAAAGGAAACAAAAGAAGAACGGTGGAAAAAGGAAACAAAAAGAAGAACGGTGGAAAAGGAAACAAAAAGAAGAACGGTGGAAAAAGGAAACAAAAAGAAGAACGGTGGAAAAGGAAACAAAAGAAGAACGGTGGAAAAAGGAAACAAAAAGAAGAACGGTGGAAAAGGAAACAAAAAGAAGAACGGTGGAAAAAGGAAACAAAAAGAAGAACGGTGGAAAAAGGAAACAAAAGAAGAACGGTGGAAAAAGGAAACAAAAAGAAGAACGGTGGAAAAGGAAACAAAAAGAAGAACGGTGGAAAAAGGAAACAAAAGAAGAACGGTGGAAAAAGGAAACAAAAAGAAGAACGGTGGAAAAAGGAAACAAAAGAAGAACGGTGGAAAAAGGAAACAAAAAGAAGAACGGTGGAAAAAGGAAACAAAAGAAGAAAAAAAAACGGTGGAAAAAGGAAACAAAAAGAAGAACGGTGGAAAAAGGAAACAAAAGAAGAACGGTGGAAAAAGGAAACAAAAAGAAGAACGGTGGAAAAAGGAAACAAAAAGAAGAACGGTGGAAAAAGGAAACAAAAAAGAAGAACGGTGGAAAAAGGAAACAAAAAGAAGAACGGTGGAAAAGGAAACAAAAAGAAGAACGGTGGAAAAGGAAACAAAAGAAGAACGGTGGAAAAAGGAAACAAAAAGAAGAACGGTGGAAAAGGAAACAAAAAGAAGAACGGTGGAAAAAGGAAACAAAAAGAAGAACGGTGGAAAAAGGAAACAAAAAGAAGAACGGTGGAAAAAGGAAAAAAAAAGAAGAACGGTGGAAAAAGGAAACAAAAAGAAGAACGGTGGAAAAAGGAAACAAAAAGAAGAACGGTGGAAAAAGGAAACAAAAAGAAGAACGGTGGAAAAGGAAACAAAAAGAAGAACGGTGGAAAAAGGAAACAAAAGAAGAACGGTGGAAAAAGGAAACAAAAAGAAGAACGGTGGAAAAAGAAAAAAGAAGAACGTGGAAAGAAACAAAAGAAGAACGGTGGAAAAAGGAAACAAAAAGAAGAACGGTGGAAAAAGGAAACAAAAGAAGAACGGTGGAAAAGGAAACAAAAGAAGAACGGTGGAAAAAGGAAACAAAAAGAAGAACGGTGGAAAAAGGAAACAAAAAGAAGAACGGTGGAAAAAGGAAACAAAAAGAAGAACGGTGGAAAAGGAAACAAAAAGAAGAACGGTGGAAAAAGGAAACAAAAAGAAGAACGGTGGAAAAAGGAAACAAAAAGAAGAACGGTGGAAAAAAGAAACAAAAAGAAGAACGGTGGAAAAAGGAAACAAAAAGAAGAACGGTGGAAAAAGGAAAAAAAGAAAGAACGGTGGAAAAAGGAAACAAAAAGAAGAACGGTGGAAAAAGGAAACAAAAGAAGAACGGTGGAAAAAGAAACAAAAGAAGAACGGTGGAAAAAGGAAACAAAAAGAAGAACGGTGGAAAAGGAAACAAAAAGAAGAACGGTGGAAAAAGGAAACAAAAAGAAGAACGGTGGAAAAAGGAAACAAAGAAGAACGGTGGAAAAGGAAACAAAAGAAGAACGGTGGAAAAAAAGAAGACGAAAAAAGAAAAGAACGGTGGAAAAAGGAAACAAAAAGAAGAACGGTGGAAAAAGGAAACAAAAAGAAGAGTAAGAACAAGAAACGGTGAAAAAGGAAACAAAAAACGTGGAAAAGAAAAGAAAACGGTGGAAAAGGAAACTAAAAAAGAAGAACGGTGGAAAAAGAAACAAAAAAGAACGGTGGAAAAAGAAACAAAAGAAGAACGGTGGAGAAGGAAGGTGAAAAGGAAACAAAAGAAGAACGGTGGAAAAGGAAACAAAAGAAGAACGGTGGAAAAGGAAACAAAAGAAGAACGGTGGAAAACAAAGAAGAACAAAAACAGAAGAACGGTGGAAAAAGAAACAAAAGAAGAACGGTGGAAAAGGAAACAAAAGAAGAACGGTGGAAAAAGGACAAGAACGTACAAAGAAGAACGGTGGAAAAAGGAAACAAAAAGAAGAACGGTGGAAAAAGGAAACAAAAAGAAGAACGGTGGAAAGGAAACAAAAAGAACGGTGGAAAGAAACGAAAAAAAGAAGAACGGTGGAAAAGAAACAAAAAGAAGAACGGTGGAAAAGGAAACAAAAGAAGAACGGTGGAAAAAGGAAACAAAAAGAAGAACGGTGGAAAAGGAAACAAAAGAAGAACGGTGGAAAAAGACGAAACAAAGAACAGAAGAACGGTGGAAAAGGAAACAAAAAGAAGAACGGTGGAAAAAGGAAACAAAAGAAGAACGGTGGAAAAGGAAAAAAGAAGACGGTGGAAAAGGAAACAAAAGAAGAACGGTGGAAAAGGAAACAAAAGAAGAACGGTGGAAAAAGGAAACAAAAAGAAGAACGGTGGAAAAGGAAACAAAAAGAAGAACGGTGGAAAAAGGAAACAAAAGAAGAACGGTGGAAAAAGAAACAAAAGAAGAACGGTGGAAAAAGGAAACAAAAGAAGAACGGTGGAAAAAAAGAGAAACGGTGGAAAAGAACAAGAAGAACGGTGGAAAAAGGAAACAAAAGAAGAACGGTGGAAAAAGGAAACAAAAAGAAGAACGGTGGAAAAGGAAACAAAAAGAAGAACGGTGGAAAAAGGAAACAAAAAGAAAAACGGTGGAAAAAGGAAACAAAAAGAAGAACGGTGGAAAAAGGAAACAAAAAGAAGAACGGTGGAAAAAGGAACCAAAAAGAAGAACGGTGGAAAAAGGAAACAAAAGAAGAACGGGGAAAAAGGAAACAAAAAGAAGAACGGTGGAAAAAGAGTTAAACGATTGTGTAATGAACGTGGAAACATATAGAAAAACGGCACCAATCAAATCTTTGCAGAATACTTAACTGTCAAACGGTATTTGAAGAAGAAACAACCTATCGTTACTGCCTGTAGTACTGTTCTTTAGGGCGGTATAGAACAGAAGGTACGAGAACCTGAGGAATTTATTGGCCGCGTGGCTAGTGCAGTCGCCGTGAAGCTGTTTAGGTTAGGATTTTTCTTTTATGTTCACAACAGATAAAATATCCTTGGCCGTACCGTGGATTGTACACGCGTCTCCCACATGAGAGTCGCGCTCTAAACCATTCGGTCAGATGCTCCTCGCCGTATTTGAAGAGGATATAGATACATAGTTAATGTTGCGAAGTCCTTGTCAGGACAAGCTATTGAATGATTTATGATTGATTAATTGGAACATAATCATTGCGCTTCGGTGAGTAACCATGAGTGCTCCGATATCTTTCGTACACAGGAAATCTCATCGGCAGTGCACGAACTCCGTAGCACCGTTGAGGGTCCCTGATGTAATTTAGAAGATAGTGAAATATTTAATATTTTATATGTAAGAATTTTATTTTAGAAATCTTTCTAACGAATTTTTCCCCTGGCAGCGGTTTTCCAGCCTGATATTTTAGATTTTGAACTGTCAAGGGTTATTTTACGTTCTCAACTTAAACACTTAAACACCGTCTCCGATAGGACTAGGAACTAGATCTCGTCTATACTGAAATCAGTGATCTCTGAAGAAATATCATGATTGCTCCACGAGAGAGCGTACAAAGTAACTTTGGAATAAGAGATGATCACGTAACCTCTACATCACATAGACTCCCCAAGATGTATGATATGAAATGTTTATCTATATATTTTGTCCAATTTGTTTACTTTATTGCTAGGATTCTATATTGAATAAAAATAAAATAAAGTCAAACATAATACAAAGACGCTATAGAAAGTTGGGTACCCTACACTAATTATGATTTATAAAAAAAAAACACAAACCAAAAAAAAGCAACAAAATAATATTTGTGTATAATTTATTCTGAATTTCTTTGCTGCTCACAAGTAAAAAGTAAGTAAACGAACCTTTTGTATACCACGTAGTATAAAGGGTAACACAGTGTCTGGTCCGTATTTTTTATTGACAGACGGCACACGATGGGTGATGTCGTCAACATCACGCTGGCCGCCTTCACTTCCCTGTGCTGTCCCTAGTACCCAGGTGAGATTGCATCGACCTGATAGCCGTTACTCCCAGTGCTGTTCCTGGTATCCAGTTGAGACTGGATCAACCTGAGAGACGTTACTTCCCAGTACTGTTCCTGGTACCCAGTTGAGGCTGGATCGACCTGAGAGCCGTTACTTCCAGTACTGTTCCTGGTACCCAGTTGAGACTGGATCAACCTGAGAGACGTTACTTCACAGTACTGTTCCTGGTACCCAGTTGAGACTGGATCAACCTGAGAGACGTTACTTCCCAGTACTGTTCCTGGTACCCAGTTGAGACTGGATCAACCTGAGAGACGTTACTTCACAGTACTGTTCCTAGTACCCAGTTGAGACTGGATCGACCTGAGAGCCGTTACTTCCAGTACTGTTCCTGGTACCCAGTTGAGACTGGATCAACCTGAGAGACGTTACTTCCCAGTGCTGTTCCTGGTACCCAGTTGAGGCTGTATCGACCTCAGAGTCGTTACGGTCGGAACAATTTCCGCACCAACTGTGAAATTGAACCTAGACCACTAGCAAAAGAAGCAAGTTCTCTAACAACTAGGCTACTGCGGCTATGATGTTCACAAGTATGTACAAAATATACATGAAATATCATCATCATCATCTCGACTGGATCATGTATATCAGTTTCGTTGTCAAATATGTTCATACCATGACGCTAAGTTATCAGACATGTTATCGATTTCTCTCTCTGCCATCACCCGTCACTTCTATAATCGATTTTGTCAGTTTTCAAAACTTGTTCCAAACATCATTTTTCAGAATATGGACGACACATGATAGTTTTCTATGTCTGTAAATTGGGATATTTATTCATAATAATAATAATAATAATTCCTCTCGTACCGTTATACGTTACATAGGGCATGTAAGTGATTTCTTCATACCGCTCTATCCTGGGCAACTTACTCAATCTCCTCCATGGAACTGAGACCGATATTTCCTGCCTGTCTCAGCAAAGTTCGTTTCAGGGTCTCCTTAGGTCGACCTCTCTTCTTGAACCCTTTGCATCCCACTTCAATGCCTGCTTTGTTTTGATGATCTTTCTCCTCAAGGTGTTCCCAACATATCTCCATCTTCTCTTTCTTATAACAGTTGTCACTAGTGGTTGACCAGACATATCTCTGATTTCATCACTTCTCCTGAATTCATTCCATTTTATATTCATTATTTTCGCAGACATCTATTTTCAAATGCATTCAACTTGCTTTCTATATCTTTAGTCATTTTCCAACTCTCGCTGGCATATGTTAGGATTGATACAACATTTAATTGAAAATTCGTAATATTTGTTCATACTTGTTTGAAATAACAGAGAAAATATGTCATGATTTTTAATTTCATCAAAGCATACATTTTACAATTTGAGTAATTTCATCAAAGCATACATTTTACAATTTGAGTAATTTCATCGAAAAGACATACATTTCTACAAATTTTAATAATTTCATCAAGCAATACATCTACAAATTGAATAATTTCAAAATCTACAAAATTTTAACGAAAAATTTAAAGTAATTTCATCAGTGAATACATCGTAAAATTGAATAATTTCATCAGTGAATACATCGTACGATTGAAGTAATTTGATCAAAGAATACATCGTACAATTGGAGTAATTTTATGAAGGAAATATTACTATTTCAGCAGTGAAAAACATGTCTAGACTTGCAAAATTTTATGGGATAATACATTGTACGGTTGTCTTGATTTCAAAACAGAAAAAATGGTACAGCTTGCATAAAATAATCAGAATAATCAAGGATTTTTGAGATAAATTCATAATTGAAATAATGTTACTATTTAGATAATGTTATAAGAAAATAATATTTCTGGATGTGTAGAATATATCTTTAGAATAACTTGAAGACTGGGTTTAAATGATATCAATAAAATAATATCTTCCTAATTTATGATACATCTTTTTCAGGCTACTGGAACCGTCCGCAATTGAGCCCTTACGAAGATATTCCGATATAAGTAAGTAAAGGAACCTTTCATACCTCGTGGTATATAGGGCAATACAGTGTTAGGCCTGTATTTTTATTGACCGTCGGCACACGATTGGTGATGTGGCAAGCATCATGCCGGCCGCCTTTACTTTCCCAGAGCATGTCTGGTACCCCGTTGAGGCTGGATCGACATGAGAGCCGTCGCGGTTGTTAAAAATTACATGTGCACTGCGGGAGTTGAACCCAGACCACCAGCCATGAGAAGCGAGTTCACTTACAACTACGCTACCGCGGTCTCACTCCGATATAGATTTAACATTTTCACACATCATTTTAAACGTTTGGATGTACATTTTTAGCTGATCTAAAAAAGAGGGTCTAAATGCGAATCATTAACTTCATAGGGTATCCACATTTGGCTCCATTTCTCTTAGTAGAAATGGCTAGTCACATGCGGAGAGTGTTATCCACATTTGGCTCCATTTCTCTTAGTAGAAATGGATAGTCACATTGTCCATCTAGGAAAGTGTTGCACAAAGCACAAACTCCGTAATTCTAGCAACAAATAAACAATCTACATGTATAAGAACTCTGAAAAAACAAATAGACAAACACAGGATTCGAACACACTCTACCCTCACTCTTTCTTACGACACCCATCGCCTAGCCTAGCAATACGAGCGTCCTTACGAACACAACCAGTGAGCCATTCTAAAAAATGGCTCACTGAGGAGTGTCTTTCTCAAACGCTTCGTTATAACTAGACACAGAATATTCAGGTAAGGTTCGATCGAACAGTGTTTGCAGAAACACATGTTATAAGTTTATTGTGCTTGTATATATTTAAGACGAGACAATATCATACATACACACATGTATACACATATAACAAACATGCATATATCATTCAAAGTAGCTTCAAATTTATTATAAGATATGAACTATTAGTTTTTCAAGAACACCAGAGAAAGCAACGGAAGCAAAGATATACAAGCACAATAAGCTTATAGCATATGTTTGTGTAAACACTGTTCGATCGAATCTTACCTGATTATCCTGTGTCTAGTTATAACGAAGCGTTTGAGAAAGACACACATCGGTGAGCCATTGTTTAGAATGGCTCGCTGGTTGTATTCGTAAAGGACGCTCGTATTGCTAGGCTAGCGATGGATGTCGTAAGAAATAAGGGTAGTGGTTCGAATCCTGTGTTCGTCTTTTTGTTTTTTCGGAAGTGCTTAATACATTTTGATTGTTTATTTTGTTGATCATATTATTTGCTTCCAGTGCTTCCTCTGGGGCTCTTGCAAAAAAAACCAACTCCTTGTTCTCATCTCTCTCTAGTAAAAAATAATAAGGATCTCCAGTATAAAATGTGCTGAGTGACTGTGGATCGTCTGTACTGGAAAATGAACACCTTACAATTCAAGTAAATTTTTAAAAAGCCCATAACTAATAAAGCATCTCAAGTCAAAACATCAACAATATTAAAATACTTACAGCTTAAAAAATTGCAACACAGCATACAATAACGTGTAAGGTTGTTTAGAACTGTTTTACTAATAAATTAAAAAGTATTACTGTGTTAGTTATTTTTGATTACGGAAAATCTGTAGAGGTAAATACCTTCCTTGTTTTTGTGGCAACATTACAGGTGGGTATGTGAAAAATCGAGACCCTAGAGTCTATTTTTATCTCTTCCGGGTGTTGTGCTAGGTAGCTATCTGAGTTGCCCTATTTATGATAAGCAAACGGAACACACGTAAATAGCACGTTTATATGTGATTCATTGAAAAACAGAGGCTGAAATGGTTTGGCCACTTGGTGAGAATCAAACCGAATACACCAGTTGCAAGAGCGTACAACCTGAAAATAGAATCATCAAGAGAAAGGGGAGACCAAAATCACGATGGATTGACCGAGTTACAGACATCTTAAAACTCCACAATACCACAGCATGTCAAGCAGCCGATCGTATACTATCTCGGAAGCCGATCATCAGTTAAACCTGCTACGCCTAATGGAAAAAAAGCAGAGAAGTGTTGTAGTGTGGTCATGGTGGAGTATCATTGTTGTAGTTTTCCTTCCTCTTTGTTTCTTTCCACACTTACACACACTACCTAGGATTGTGAACGTCGCAGATGTCGTAGTGACATTGTTATTCCTGGTATAGTTGTAGATAACTGGTACAGTATGATAAATGATGGCTGATGACGAACATTCTCACATGACAGAGATACCAACTCAAGTCTGATAGGTACAAGATATGGTTTTTATTGATGGTGCTTCTTTAGACATACAAACACGTCTAGTCGTGTCCATTGCATAATTTGGTCTCCTTGTTTACTACTGTTTCTACACAGTCACTACACAACATTACGTCGATTAGTTTCCATACGTCTATGTCTCGTTTTTATGTGTTGCTATTCTGCTTGGAGAGTGCAAACACTAAGTCTCTGCTAATATATATATACAACCTATAATCTATAACCTAAAGCTATCTATCTGATCCGCCAGTTGCCCCCTTGGGCTCTAGGACACTCTTACACTGTTACAGAAGGACAAAGAAGAAGGAAGAAGAAATGTGTCTGACAATCTTGATTTGAAACATGACTTGTTGTTACAGTGGCATCACTGTTGACACATCACTGATCTTGTGTCGACGGTCAACGAAATTGCTGACTGAAAGTTGTTACAGTGGCATCACTGTTGACCACATCACTGATCTTGTGTCGACGGTCAACGAAAATTGCTGGACTGAAACATGACTTGTTGTTACAGTGGCATCACTGTTGACCATATCACTGATATTGTGTTGACGGTCAACGAAAATTGCTGGCCTAACGCCATATTACCCAAGATACATCGAGGAATGAAAAAAGGGGTCTTTTAGTTTTGATGTAAGCTAATTTCAAAATTGAAATCTAAATATTCGATCCCCCTCCTCTCTGTATTGATGTTTTCTTAATTCGAATAAGATCGAAATACACATGATTATTCACTGAAGTGAAAGGATGATGGTCATATCAATCAATCAATCAAACAATCAATCAAACTGTAATAGTGTAGGTCTCCTGAAATCCTGTGTCACCGTAACCAACAATGTAATAGTGTGGGTCTCCTGATATTAATTACGTCGTAATTAACCTTTCCTATAAATATATGAAAACCCAATTCTGTATTTTCAATCTTTATTATATGCATATATTTCACCTATATAGCACATTTACATCTACAACACATATAGCATATTCATACATATATATATAGCATACAATATAGTCCCAACCTGATTACCTCACTCTGAAAAAATGATATATCACATTACAAAAAAAAATGCTAAACTACAACCACTTGATTATATAAGCACACATCTTCACTATTCAAGTCCTACACTCTATTTGGATAACTAATACAAGTTCATCACATAATTGTATTGTACAGGTTAGTCTGAAGTCCTTAGAATGCCTCTGTGTACTTTAAAATGTTAATAGTTTTCTGTGGAACAGCTGTTCGGTAGAGTGTCCCATGGGACTGTTACTTGTGACTTCGAAGATATCTATTTCTTCAAAGTGTCTATTTCTGTCTCTTGATGAAAGTTTGCTTTTTATACATTTTTTAAGTTGATATCTGTAAAACGAGGCTCTGATAGCTTGGTTACTATTCTGCATAAATTGGCGATTTAGAAGATATATATTTTCCAGTTCAACAGGTAAGGCTTTCTCTTGTGCTGTCTGTCTATATAAGATGCTACTTCTATTCTCTATTCTGAAAATTTGTCTATAGGTCTGATCGTGGCTACTCTGCTGTGTGGATCCATTTATGAATCTGCTGTCCACACTACACAGGTCTAGTTATACTCACACATCCGAAGTCAGCGTTGGTCGTCTATTCAACTCAGCACACGGGGCCATTCCGTCTGCCCCTTTGCGAGTTTTGCAAGACTCTCTCCATGTTCGGCAAGTCTCTATCCGAGTTCTAAAAGTCTCTCTGCTAAGTCTCTTCTGCTAAGTTGTTTCTCTCTCTATGTCTCCTCTTCTCAGTCTCCTCTTCTCCGTCTAAGTCCTCATTCTAAGTTCTCAGTCTAAGTCGGTCGATGAAGTGTGTCTGCCAAGTGTCCCTCTGCCAAGTGTCTGTCCCTACTGTGTGTCCAATCTACAAAATGCATTCTATTTATCAACTGGCAATTTTTTTAATTTCCAAATTGGTCATTGTCCTGTTAGTATAATTCTCCCGGTCAAATCTGGTTGTTGGTTGGGAAACCCCCTAATTGATATTTGTGACCGGACAATCACCCAAACGTTTCAAAAAAAAAGAATTACAATTAACCTCAAGTTGACTGCAGGAATAAAGAAAAACAGGGCATAAATTCACTTCTAGTTAAGGAAAAATCCCCTTGCTAATATAGCTGGTCTGTTATTATACGTCCACAGACCAGGTATATGGTTACCCTTTGTTTCATTGAAAATACGCGCCTAGTTGAAGCTTGGGACTAGGAAAAAAACCCGGTATCATATTCCCTGCTACACAATAAACAATCAATCAAACAAACAATCAAACAATCAATCAATCAATCAATCAATCAATCAAACAATCAATCAATCAATCAATCAATCAAACAATCAAACTTTAACCTACAAATCTTAATCTTTATTCAAATTTGTTTTTTTTTTACTTGTCTTGTCTTATCAACAAGTACCTTGAAGCGACGTGGGGAGTTTCAGTTTTCTATTACGTGCCAGCTGTTTTGTTTCTGTAAGTTGTTAGTCTTTGATTTTTGTAGGATATATGTGATATTTAGTGATCTTCCTCGGGCTCTGCGTCCGTGTTGCTATAGGCGCGAGAT
Organism: Arion vulgaris; assembly: GCA_020796225.1. NCBI lineage: Eukaryota > Metazoa > Mollusca > Gastropoda > Stylommatophora > Arionidae > Arion > Arion vulgaris. Next base: position 8,648,927 of record CM036772.1, read on the forward strand.
ATATTTTTCGTTCCCTCCGTAATTGTTTTGACTTTCAGACCCATTTTTTTGTGATTATACTGAAATAGTAAGTATACCGGATTTGCGCCATCTTAAAAAATACCGCCAGCAGATATATCGGCTCAGAAGTGCAAAGGGTTAAAGTAAAGTATTTGAGTTTCTAAATTTGAATTGTTCGGTTTCATGTGGCAAAGTATTGTATATCGCCGAGGAATTGTTGTCATGTTCTCTAAGTCGGCTGTAAACAGAGACTAGTTCTGTATCGTCAATATCTAAATTCTCGTTACCATCATCACTAGGTTTATTATTGATTGCTGAAGGAGTTTGTTCTGTTGTATCAACACGATGAGTGAGGGTTACATCTTCGATTATCAATCCTGAGTAATCAGAATAATCTTTTATATTACTGCTACTGATAACTTGATTTTTAGGTAAGGGAGACATGTCTCTACCAGCTTGGTTGATACCATCTATACTGGAGTAATACGTACTTAAATCTTTATTTCTTTTAACTTGAAGTCGCTTAATCCTTTTTATTATGTAAAACAATGCTACAATAAATAATACGATCAAAGCAACTGCAAGACATATACTAATTGATATAGTTATGGTAGCCGATGATGTTGGTACTGAAGGTAGTGATGATGTTGATGTTGGTACTGATGGTAGGTGATGTGATGTTGGTACTGATGGTAGTATTGAGTGAGAGTAGGTAGTATAATTGTCTGGCATGTTGTTTTGAACAGTTGCCATGTTCCATTAATGAACTGTTGATATTTTTAACCTTTGACTCTTTCCAGTATATTTCAATACAGCTAAAGTTACATCCAGTGAAACAGGTGACGTCACAATAATCATTATCAAGTTCCGCTATTTTTTCGAGAGCACTCTATTTTTTATCTTCTTCCTTGATACAACATTCGAAGCACACCACTTGCGAGTCACATCGGATTCTTATCACTTAGATTGATGACGGTAAGAAAATTTACATTCTCTGTCCCATTCGTGCAGAAACATTCACCGAATCTGTAAAAGATATTAATAAGAGAATGTAAACTGTGTATGATGATAAGGTAACAATGAATTTGATTGATTGTTTGATTCTTCTTCTTCTTTGCGTTCGTTCTTTACACCAATTTTAATCACTCTTTGTGATATGTTTGATCTTTGCCAAGAAAGTGTATACGTTGCACATTGGTTTGGTAGGCTCCTAAACGCATAAACTTCTACACTTTAGGACCATGCATCCGATTTCCCAAACCTCTTTAGACTCCTCTTACGACATGCGGGGCAGGTAAAAGTGGTTCTATTCTTTACACCCCAAATTTGGCCCCGGTAACCACTCGGGCGGATTGATTGACATGTCTCTACCAGCGGGGCCCAATTGGCGTGTAAAGAATAGAACCACTTTACCTGCCCCGCATGTCGTAAGAGGCGCTAAGGAGGTTGCGTTGGGTTAGCTACCCACACCGTAAAAACACTAGATGGCTACAGAACGGAGAGCGAACCGAGTAAACGCTGGCTGAAACCAGACACATCTCCGAAGAATAAGCACCAGCGCTCCAAAAGATGCTGAAGATGTGACGTAAAACACACCAATGCTAAGGCTGCATGAACCAGATTTCCACATGAATAGAATTTATGGAGAAGTCTGGTACGTCGGTCTGGGCGGTGATCGCGAGAGAGAGATCTTACTATGTAAGAAAAAGATCGGTGCACACAAGGATATACACTGAAATGTAAGGATGATGATTCTATCAATCAATCTTCTGTAATATTTATATTGAAAAGCTCGTATATTCTTTTCCAATATCTATTCAAATTCTTGGTGGTCTCTGTGGTTAGGTGGTTACGCCGTTGGCTTGCAAGTCGAAGGTCGTGGGTTCTAATCCGGACCGTGCCGTTCTGTTCACGAGTGCACTTTTTCCTTTTGGATTGTTGCTGGAGCTACGGAATTCGTGATTTGTGCAATACTCTCGGCAGGTGGCGTGCCATTTCTGCGAGAGGGACCGAGTCATATGGGGTAAAACCCGGTGAAATGAAGTCAATCCTTCGGCGTTGAAACCACTTTAATCTGTTTAAATATTCTTTGATCACGACCATATTCTACTGAAAATATGCATGCTCTTAGATTTATGATCTTTGTTATTTGATCCGTCCTACTCGAAACTATGTTTGGTTGCTTACGGTTTCTGCTACTCTTCTTCTTTCTTTTGTCCTTCTCTGCTTTTTTGTGCTGCTAGGCGTAGCAGGTTTAACTGATGATCAGTTTCTGAGATAATGCACGCTCGGTCGCTTGATATGCTGTTTCCTTCTCTGCTTTTTTGTGCCGGTAGGCGTAGCAGGTTTAACTGATGATCGGTTTTCGAGATAATGCACGCTCGGTCGCTTGATATGGTGTGGTATTGTGGAGCTTTAAGATGTCTGTAACTCCATCAACCCATCTTTTCTTGGTCTGCCCTTTCCTCTTGATGATTCCATTTTCAGGTTGTACGCTCTTGCAACTGGTGTATTCGGGTTCATTCTGAACAAGTGACCAAACCATTTGAGTCTCTGTTTTTCAATAAATCTAATAGCAGGTGTTGTTCCGAGTGTTCTTCTAATTTCCTCATTTCTTATATGGTCTCTTCTTGATTTATTTACTGCTTTCCTCAGGCATCTCATTTCTGCTACTAATCATCAAAAAAAAAGCTTGCCTTGAACAGAAATTTACCACTTTAACAATTCATCGGAATTTCTCTCTCTCTCTCTCTCTCTCTCTCTCTCTATCTCTCTCTCACTCATAGATCAGATGTCCTGACTCTGCAGTTTTCATAATCAAAGCATCAGTGATATCATGAATCCATCTTCTCCGTGGTCTTCCTCTTTTACTCTTCGCCTGGATACTTCCTTCCACAATTAACTTTACTACTCCTTCGTGTTTTTTTATATATCCAAACTACTTTAACTTTTTCATTCTTATTTGTGTCATCAGCAGGTTTTTCTTTGATTGTGAGCTCTTTTCTGTAATTATTTATTGATTCTCTTCTCTGTTCATGATATACGAAGGACTCTTCTTTAACATTTATATTCCAAAGCAAACATATATGTTTTCCCACTGCCTTGTTAAATGCCCATGCTTCACACCCATACATTGCTACTGGAAATATGCATGATCTTAGTATTTCAATCTTTGTTTTCCAATCAGTTCCATTCCATACTGTTTTTAGTTGTTTAATTGTGTTGTAAGGTTATATCTGTTTTTTTTAAATTTCTTTATCCAATTTCCATCTTTGTAAGCAGTGAACCGAGATATCTAAAACAGCTAATAAACTATCTGCGACTTTTTCTTCTTCTTCTTCGCGTTCGTTCTTTACGACCAATTTTAATCACTTTTGTGATATGTTTGATCTTTGTCAAGAACGTGTATACGTTGCACATTGGTTGGTAGGCCCCTAAACGCATAGCGTTTACCGTTTAGGGCACGTGACGTTTTCCCATCAAACCTCCTTTTATTCGCCTCTTACGACATGCATGGCAGGTAACATTGGTTCATTCTTTACACCTCATATTTGGGCCTCGGTAACCACTCGGGCGTATCTGCGACTAGTAGAAATGAATAATACTTCCCTTTGATAAGTTCCGATATATGATCTCAACATCTTCTGTTGTTATTACAATCTCATCTTCTAATGAGTACGTGCCATAAAGAATGGTCACCGTGATAAACATTAGATATTGCAGCCAAACAATACAACTTAAGCCTGATGATCTCATTTGATAGTCTGTTTTGTATAATACTTGCATACCTTTAATGGAAACAAAAGAAGTACATTTAACAGACTGTTATTGTTAGTTATAAATCTATTTATGGAAACCAATAACAGTTTATGTTTCAATTAACAATTGAATTATGTATATATAGATATGAATCAGTCCAATACAGCATTAGTTCCAAAGATGAATATATACCACAGCTGTGTGCTATCAGCTTCACTATGCGAATCATAGTGCTGGAAAATACATAACAAGATATGTTCAAACTCTCCATCAACCATACAGATTATCTGTGAATGATCTAGCGCCTGTTACGATCAAATAATATCTATAACCAATAACTGCTTGCATAGTGTCAACAAGAGAAAAGGAGCACCATTATCCAAAAGAGATGATGTGAATCGCTAGGGCGCCACAGGCTAGAGAGAGAGAGAGAGAGAGAGAGAGAGTGATGTATGTATGATACAATTCAAATACAAGGACAATAATAGCTGTATCAACAAGAGAAAATGAGGCTCTTCTTGACATGGAGAACGACTAAAACAATAACAATATTAGAAAAGGGGGCATAGAGATGGTGTCTTCTTGCGGAAGTAATGGATACTGGACTTTACAGAGAAGGTATCATGAAAACAGCAGAGACCTGGACAAGTGGAAGAAAGTTTCAGTCCTATGCTCCACAAGGAGCGGAGAGGAATACGTAGGAAAGTAAGTATGAAGATACAAGAGGAGAAGTACTTTCTGGAGTACAATTCTCCGAAAGTCACATCGCGAACAACAGCAGTAAATATCAACAAAATTATGAACACGATTCATTTGATGCTACTTATGAAAGATTATTTGCAGAATACATACTATTAAATTGTAAAATGGATCTTTCATCACTGCATATTCTCATACAAGAGATAGTACTACTCTAATATTTAACATTAGAAACATATAACATATTGTGTTAGAATAAAGTAAAACATGAAGACTCTCATAAATAGCACTAGCACTCAGAGATACAGCGACAAGAGAACCAGAGGACGGCCACGTAAACGGTGGATAGTCGGAATATCCAAGGCACTAAATTCTACCTTGTACAAAACGCATAAAGAATCTCGTTCCAGATGGCTCTTTTTCGATCCGGCGCCGAAAAACAAAACAGGAATAGTGAATAGATAGAGTAAAATACAAATTGTATGATAAAACTGCACATAAAATGTGGTTGTAGTGTACTTATAGTAATATATAAGAACAATAAAGAATGAAAACAACCTATGATTCATGTAAATAGTCATATTCTTTCAAAAATGTGAAACGTGAAACGAAACGCTTAACAAAAAACAAATAACAACTACACACTAACAAGGAAAAAAAACACAAATAACAACTACATACGAAACAGGAAAACAAAACCATTGTATCCTTATTCTTACTGGTTGCTAAACAAACTGATGCACACAATCACAGCACTGTCAAATTGCAAAAACGGATTTGTATTACAAAACAAACTTAAGGGGACATCGTACACTTAAATGAATATTTTGAGAATTCAAGTTTTGTTTATGATACTAAAATATCAACTTGGTGTTAAAACTCGACACATATGATGCAGAAAATCCAAACGTATATTCTATGAAAAAAATTAGCAGGATTCTGTTTTATTACTATGTTTTTAGAATATAACAAATGTATTATGAAAGTTTAAGGATGTATATTTAAAGTACTCACAAGTTTGTAGTTTTCAAGTACTAGGAAAATGTTTTAGTTCCTCGATTTTCGTTTAAGTGTTAGGTCAAAATTATTTGTTAACTTCAGGGTGTCAAGCAAACATTCAACCATATTACAATAGGATTAAAATTAATTAATTGTTATACTAGTAAGTATATAATTTAATTATGTTTATCTGTACTTTCTTTGGCGCAAATCTTCTGCAAGTGTTCAAGTCGTTTTAATTTTAGCCAGCCCTTGCGGCTGATGAATTTCTATATTCATCCACGTTCTCTTGTTTCTTCTCATCATCTAGCACGTGCTATTCTAAGTGTGTACATACGATACTGTTCATACTTTCAAGGCTATTCTAAGTGTGTACATACGATATTGTTCATACTTTCCGTGCTATTCTAAGTGTGTACATACGATATTGTTCATACTTTCCGTGCTATTCTAAGTGTGTACATACGATATTGTTCATACTTTCCGTGCTATTCTAAGTGTACATGATATTGTTCATACTTTCCGTGCTATCTAAGTTGTACATACGATATTGTTCATACTTTCCGTGCTATTCTAAGTGTGTACATACGATATTGTTCATACTTTCAAGGCTATTCTAAGTGTGTACATACGATATTGTTCATACTTTCAAGGCTATTCTAAGTGTGTACATACGATATTGTTCATACTTTCAAGGCTATTCTAAGTGTGTACATACGATATTGTTCATACTTTCAAGGCTATTCTAAGTGTGTACATACGATATTGTTCATACTTTCAATCAAACATGAAACATGATCGAAATGTATCTAATAGTAAATACAAGATTTGTATTCTATGTACAATTATTCACCGTCAAAGAAACATCTCACGTGCTGTTTGTTTGTTTCTCACAATAAAAGAAAAGAAGGAGAATCTTGCAGAATGGATGAGATCCCAGCTCTCATACCGGAGACCTGTGTTTAATTCTCGATAAGATCAATAATTATTTTCGATCGTGAGCATAAACGAAAAATCCTAACATGAACAGCTTCGCGGCGACAGCACTAGCCGTGCGACCATTAAATTCATGAGGCTCCCGTCCCTGCTGTCCTACACCGCCATAAACCGCGGTACTACAGGCAGTAACGACAGTTTTTGTGGTAATTTTTCCCTCACAGCCGACATGAAAAGAGATAGTGTCAATTTGATTGCTCAAGATCAGCACTAGTTATCCTGTAAGATCGGATGTAAAAGTAAAAAAAAAAAAATTAAAGGAACCCTTTCATACCTCGTGGTATATAGGGCAATATAGTGTTAGGCCTGTATTTTTCATTGACCGTTGGCACACGATGGGTGATGTGGTCAGCATCACGCCGGCCGCCTTACTTTCCCAGAGCATGTCTGGTACCCAGTTGAGGCTGGGTCGACCTGAGCCGTCGCGGTCGGGAAAAATTCCACGCGCACTTCGGGAGTTGAACCCAGACCACCAGCCTTGAGAAGCGAGTTCAGTAACAACTACGCTACCGCGGCTCTCAAGATCGGATGTAGTATTCAAATAAACGGTTTACTTTAATTAAGAGATATACGAAATAATTATGTTTCATATAATGGTGTTATATATGGTCAAATTGCTCCTCACAGGTAGAGCTCTCGGGGGTCTCTGTGGCTGTGTTGCCCTTTACCTTGCGAGTCGAAGGTCGTGGGTTCGAGTCCGGACCGCGGCCTTCTGTTCATGAGTGCAGTTTTTTCCAGATCCCTAGGATTGTTGCTGGAGCTACGGAGTTCGTGTTTTGTGCAATACTCTCGGCAGGTAGCGTGCCATTTCTGCGGAGAGGACGAGCCATATGGGGTAAAACCCGGTGCAATGAAGTCAATCCTTCAGCTTTAAAACATAAAGGTCTCGTGTTCAAAGTAGCACGTAAAAGAACACTTAGTAGTTAACTATCAAGAAGAGTAGGCTGTAAATTTGCTGCACTGGTGAAAATGTATTATAAAGTTTTGGTTAAATTTTCACGATCTTCGAAATTACGGCTGGGACAGTCACCAGTGCTACGGAGCAAGTGCACTGCCACTGAGAACCTCCTATGTAAGAAAAAAATCAGAACAAACTCGCGTCCGAGTGAATATCGGTGCCCAAATTGGGGTGTAAAGAACAGAACCACTGTTACCTGCCCCGCATGTCGTAAAAGGCGACTAAGTAGGTTATTGGTGGGGCTAGCTAACCCACACCGTAAAAACACTAGATGGCTACAGAACAGAGAGCGAACCGAGGGAACGCTGGCTGAAACTGGACACATCGCCGAAGAATAAGCACCAGAGCTCCAAATGGTGCTGAAAATGCGACGTAAAACACACCCATCCTAAGGCTGCATGAAATAGATTTCCAATGAATAGAATTTATGGGGAGATCTGGTACATCAGTCTGAGCGGTGATCGCGCGAGAGAACAAACTAGGTTACTCACAGAAGCACCATGATGATGATCTTATCAATGAACCAATCAGTGTTCTGAGATCTGCTTCTAATCGAGGACACATTTGATTCAATAAGACAGTTCTGAGATCTGCTTCTAATCGAGGACACATTGGATTCAATAAGACAGTTCTGAGATCTGCTTCTAATCGAGGACACATTGGATTCAATAAGACAGTTCTGAGATCTGCTTCTAATCGAGGACACATTGATTCAATAGACAGTTCTGAGATCTGCTTCTAATCGAGGACACATTGGATTCAATAAGACAGTTCTGAGATCTGCTTCTAATCGAGGACAATTGGATTCAAAAGACAGTTCTGAGATCTGCTTCTAATCGAGGACACATTGATTCAATAGACAGTTCTGAGATCTGCTTCTAATCGAGGACACATTGGATTCAATAAGACAGCTTGTATTACAATGATCAAATGTTAACGGGATACCCTGTACATCTAAAATGTGGGTGTGGAGTTGAAGGAAGGAAGTTTTTACACAATCATTAATCAGAGGCGTAACGTATCACATAGTCCAGACCTAGTGACAGGGACCGTGCAGTGTATCCTGTTTCATATATGATACAGGACGTAATCGAAACATGTAAATTAAATAGTTGTGTCCATGTAAGTGTCCAGGGGCAATGGATGTAGAGCCCAATAGAAGTAGCGCCCAATGGATGTAGTGCCCAATAGATGTAGCGCCCAATAGATGTAGCGCCCAATAGAAGTAGGCGCCAAAGATGTAGCGCCCAATGGATGTAGCGCCCAATAGAGTAGCGCCAATGGATGTAGCGCCAATGAGTAGCGCCCAATAGATGTAGCGCAAAATGGATGTAGCGCCCAATAGAAGTAGCGTCCAATACAGGTAGCACCCAGTAAAGGTAGCGCCCAATTGAAATAACGACCAATGGAGGTAGCGTCCAATATAGGTAGCGCCAATGGAGGTAGCGTCAGCCCAATAGATGGTTAGGCATGTGGTCCAACGGTGTCCTCTGGAGATAGAGCCCAATGGATGTAGCGTCCACTAGTGGTAGCTGCCTCAACGGATGTAGCGCCCAATGGATGTAGCGCCAAATAGATTTTCTTGTAGCGTGTGCTTTATCCTGACTAGTGGAGTCAAGATAACTTTTCCCAGGGAGGAAGTGGGGTGGTGAGGGTAAAATAAATCAATAAATGTTTAGTTGGTTGTTGACTAATCGGAAATGGAGAATACCAGATTCAGATTAGATTTTAATTGCGTGCTCCACGTATATAGATATTAACTTCTTATAAATGCTTAAACCATAGTTAGTTAGCAATAGTCACAAAAATTGTTATATCAAAAAGCCATTTTCCAGGTGTCGCACTTGCACCATCTTGCCTTAACGTATAGAAGCCCATGCTCCCCACACGTTTTAAGTCACCAAATAGTATGTGCCTGCCTATGATGGTTACTAGACCAGTTTTCAGAGGCTGATTTTAGCTGGACTTATCACTGTAACGTTCTTTCAAGCCTTGCGAGCTTACATCATGAGCTACTTACCATAAGTCATTCTTGCACACACATTCGTAGAGAAGAAAAACAGTCATTTTACAGTATTCTTGCCATCATCAAGGGATATACCCTTCAGCAGAACTTCACTTTCATCACAATCTGCCTGAAAACTTCTCTGTCTCTAGCAAGTTCTCCTGCCTCTTCTAACGTCATGTTCAATGTTTCTTTGATGCAATGTTGCCCGCTTCGTCTTGCTCTTTCCATGCCTCTAGCTCCAGGTGCCACGTCTTCCATTACTGTTCTCTGTAAACCACCGTTTCATTTAACGTGACCGAAATACTTCATATTTCGTTACATGATGTTGTTTATGAGCCAATTCTCTACGATATGTAAGTCCTAGACTATTTCTCGTTACTGTCCAAAGCGTTTTAATAATTTTTCGGTATCATCTTCTTTCAATCGTTTCGACTTTGTTCCTCAATGCCCGTTTTGAGATCTATGTCTCGCAACCAAATGTTGTCACTGGAACAATGCATGTTCTCAGAAATGTCTTCTGTTTGTTTGTGTTATGACATAGTTTCTTCATACTGACCATCCACTGGAAAGTCATGCCCAGTTTTCGTGTAACTTCCTGTGTGCAGTCTCCGTTATGTTTTATCTTATCTTAACCACATTTGCCGTGAAGCGTCTGGGGAGATTCAGTTTACTATCTTTTCCCAGCTGTGGTTCGTTTGACTGCTTTCGCAGGGACTGAGATGTTATCTATCCATGGCGTTTTTGGTCTGCCTCGTGCTCTGCGCCCTGAGCGTCGATTATTGTAGGCACGTGATTGTAGTAAATGTGATTCCTTTCTCATTACATGGCCGAACCACTTCATTCTTTGATTCTCGATGTACTGTATGCATGGTATAGTACCAACGTTGCTTCTGATATTCTTGTTTCTCACTCTATCTCGTCTTGTAACATTGATAGCTTTTAGTAGACATCTCATGTCACATGTTGCAATCTTTCTTTCTTGTGTCTTACTCAGGGGCCATGTCTCCGTTATTGTTATTATCGATACAAATATTCAAAATATGATATGTTCTTAATGTCTACATTATCGATGTTAACTTTTGGTTGGTATTCTTACCAGAAACAATATTCCTTTGGGGATACGACTATCGTCCCTCCATCCTTTGTAAATGATCTAGACATCTTAGGCGGTATTGCTGGACAAGAGTGACCATGTTAGAGATTCCTGAATATTATAACACTTAATTGTTTGCTTCTTTTGTCATTCCAATTACTCCATTAACATACATAGACACACACCAACACATGCACGTACATACATACTACATAGTATATACATATTATAACAAATGTGAATAGAAATAGCAAGCAAATTTTAATGCAGAGACAGACTGATAGAGAAAGAGATAGAAATAGAGTGGATGTGGATAAAAATAGCGTGCAGATTTAAGTACAGAGAGAGGTCGAAAGTAGAATGAATGTTTATACGAATATTGTACTGATTTTAGTTAGCAGATAGGAGATAGGAGATAGAGAGATAGAGAGATAGAGAGGTAGAAAGTTAGAGAGACATAGTGGATATTAAGTGGACGCTGTTGGATTTGCTGAGGCGGAGATCGGAGCACCTATGGACATGTCCGGAGTGCTATGATGATAGTCTGCACATAACTGATAACTGACTGATAAAACTGTAACCTTAAAATCAGTGTAATGTTAATACATATCTAGTGGATTCAGAGACATAGGACATAAATCACACAAGAACCCGTTCTTGAAATCTCTTCTTATCTTGAAACTGTGTGTTGTTGCAGATGATGGTAATGGAGATATTGGTACTGCTTTCTTTCTTCTCTACTTTTATCCAATACTCTTTAGCTTCACAGTGTCAGGATAAGAAAAGATTTATAGAACGGACTTTTGTATGCGTTTCATAAATAGTGTTTTTCACTGTCTCTGTTATTTCTGTGATGTAATCTACAAATCTGAGGTGGTCAGACCGGATCAGATAAGATCTGGAGAAAAACCGTGAGGACACTGCGGTGATAATTAATACATTGACGTTTTAGAACAAAGACACGTATATATGGTATCACCATAAGCAAGGAAAACGAATAATTAAATCATAAAACTAACAAAAATCCGATATTTTTACTGTCTTTATCTTAAGGACACATACATATGCTAGGAAAATAAAATAAAATAAATGGTCCACATTTTACATGGATGACTTTTTCTGTGACGTAGTATTTTAAACACAAACACAATGAAACGATAACAAGAAAATATTATCTTCAATAAATAAATATATATATTAAAATACATGTCTGTACAGTATGCTCAAAAACCTATCTATTCTTATTCACCATATTTCAACTCCCAACGGAGCACAGGTCTTCAGCAAACTTCTTCCAGCTCTTCCTCACCCTTGTCATACCTTCCAATTCTTTCCATCTTTTACCTATCCTTTTAATATCAGCTTCCAACTCTCTTCTCCAAGTCGGTCTAGGCCTTCCTCCTATTCCCCTTTACCCGCGGGTTCCAAAACAGTGCCTGTCTTGCCATGCTTCCAGTTGGTCTTTTCAATGTATATCCTATTCATCACCAGCGTCTCTTCCGTAGCTCTTTCTCCACTGGTATCTGCTTAGTTCTTTCTCTGAGTTCCTCGTTCGTAATCGTCACATACCATCTAGGTACCTCTATTCTGCGTAAACATCCATTTATGAAGGTCTGTAGCTTTCTGGTTGTTTCTTTTGTTGAGTAAGGCATGCGTTATGTGGATACGAACAGGACAGGAACCTATAATGACTCAGGTCAAGAGAGGAAAACTGAAGAGCAAGCATACCGTGCATACAGCACAGTAGAGTGTCATTAGAAAGGCTCTTAGGTTTAACTTGTCATGAAAATGGAAAAAAAAACGGAAGCACTATACTAAAAAAGGGTATAAAGCAGAAGGATTGACTTCATTGCACTGGATTTTACCCCATATGGCTCAGTCCCTCACCGCAGAAATAACACGCCCCCTGCCGTGAGTGCTGCGCAAAGCAGGAATTCCGTAGTCCCTCACCGCAGAAATAACACACCCCTGCCGGAGTGCTGCACAAAGCACAAATTCCGTAGCTCCGGTAATAACTCTAGAGGTCTCTGTAAAAAAATGCACTCATGAACACAACGTCGCGATCAGGATTCGAAGCCACGACCTTCGGAGTACGTAGCAACGTCGTAACTACTTATCCACAGAGACCTCCACGGGCGATCTAAACAAACCAGGGGACCTGAGTGGTTACCAGGGCCCAAATTTGGGGTGTAAAGAATAGAACCACTGTTACCTGCCAGACATGTCGTAAGAGGCGACCAAGGAGGTTTGGCTGAAATCGAATGCACATGTCCTAAATGTGTAGAAGTCTATGCGTTTAGGGCCTACCAAACCAATGTGCAGCGTATACACGTTCTTGGCAAAGATGAAACATATCACAAAGAGTGATTAAATTTAGTCGTAAAGAACGAACGCAAAGAAGAAGAACAAACCAGGAGAAGGTGTATTCTTGGAGAACCAACAAAAATTGCGGAATTAACGTGAGAAACAAAAAGGAAAGCGGACAGAGACCAGGTGAACGGGAGATAAACAGAAGAGCAACTGTTGTGACAACATACTTCATGAGAAGCGGGGAGGAATCATAATAACAATAAGAATGTCATGATATCTTTGCAACATTGGATATATATATATATCATTTGTGTAATATTAAATACAGAACTTCACATTTCTCATTGTTGACTCCTCATTGCTGACTTATTGCGCATGCAGGTTGTTGATTGAAAAAACAGGTTCAGTTTAATATATTATCATACATGCGCAAACATTCATCAACTGGTGTCTGCGCAGAATAGAAGGACTAAGATGGTATGATAGGGTTACAAATGATGAACTTATGGAGAGAACAAGACAGATTCCAGTGGACCAAGAGGTTAAAAAAGGACGCTGGCTCTGGTTAGGACCCACTTTGCGAAAAACCCGAAGGGAATATAACAAGAAGGGTCCTTTCCTGAAACCCGCAGATGCAGCGAAAGAAGGGGTGGCCGAGAAATACATGAAGACGAGAGTTGGAAGCAGAGATCAACAATGTAAAGAAGAACTGGAGGGAGTTGCAGGACATGGCTATAGATAGGAGGACTTGGCATGAGTTGGTTGAGGGCATATGTCCCAATCCGGGTTAAAAAAGCAGAGAGAGAGAGAGAGAGAGAGAGAGGTATGCGCGGTGAGGCAGTAAGCTGTTAGCGGTCACTAAGCTCAATGCCTTACAGTGCAGAGAACTTTCTGACCTCATTGTAGATATGAGCGATACCAATTTTGTAAAGAATTTCTTTTTTTTTTACACCAAGGAACAAACACACGCACGAATGTACACGCTCGCACACATATATACACACATATATATACATGAGCACTTTATTCAATCAATGAAACATATTTACAAATGGTTTACAAGATTACATATTGGATTGTTAAATTAACAAACAATGTATTATCGTTAAATTAAGACTAATGATATTAGTATATGATTGTTTTCGTATTTACAGACGGTCAATTAGCAATTGTTATACCGTAACAACTTCTGAATGTGTCTCTCTCTTGCCTTTCAGCTTATCCCTAATCTCTTTTCAAAAGATTATACACCTTTGCATAATGTTGTTTTCCACATAACTCGATCATCAGCTAGTTTTTCCCATTTGTTGGGACTGATAGAAAAGTTATTCATTGAGGCTTAGATGACATATCTCTTTTCAGGATCACCACTTAGACTGATGTACCAGATTTCCCATAAATCTCATTCATGGGGAAATCTGATTCATGCAGCCTTAGCATTGGTGTGATTCAGGGACATCTTCAGGGATATTTGTAGCTCTGTTGCGCATCCATCGGCGATGTGTCCGGTTTTAGCCAGCGTTTACTGGGTTCGCTCTCCGTCAGACTTTGACTGTCCCCAGCCGACCTACAAGGCAACAGGTTGCTGATACATCTGAGCAGATGCACTGGAGCCTCTTCCTTTCTGAAAGTTAACAGAACAACACTTGTTGTCGTATGATGCTATTGTCCAATCTTCTCTCATGCAATAGCCATCTTATATCTTCTACTGCTGAGCATATCCATGATGGAAGGCAAGTTTGCACTTTGCAACAATCCAGAGTTGGTTATCTTGTCTTACCACTTGATGTTCATAATCTTGCAGAGACATCGAAGGCGAAAGATGCTAAGTCTCATCTCACGCCTTGAGTAGGCTGTCCATGTTTCTAATCAATATAGTAAAAAACTAAATGACAGGCTCGATAAATTTGAATCTTCATCTGCAATGTTAATTTAGTGTTATAACTGATATTACTCTCATAAGTACATTAATCGACATTTGAAATTCGTTCGAAAGTTTGCTTAAACATATTGTAACCAAACTGGTTGCATTGCAATTCTGGTCTCGGATACTCACGTGTAGATTTTATTAAAAAAAAAAAAATTAAACATCAATTAATTTTATTTAAGACGACAGGTTTATTGAGGTCCTTACCAGCCAATGTTTTCTGACATTTATTAGATACAAGCTTCTTGACTTGGTATTATCTACTGTTTAACATGTTATACATGTTCTTTTGTGTTCTAGTCATAGATATTCATATAATGTGATTTATTCTTTACAATGGTAGCATTATTCTGGTGGTATTTATGTGATGCAACGTTCCAAGATTAGACCATCTAATGACGGGTAGAGAGTGTCTGTAGCGTACAGGTTAGGTGCTCGCATCTCGTGTCAAAGGTAAATGGTTCGCTTCCTCTTGGAGCCATCGGGATATATGTTTCCAGAGGTCCCTGATCTCAGTGTAGGTGATATCGAGTTCCTAGTCCTATCGGATAAGACGATAAAACGTAGGTTCGTGTTCAACTTGGGCACTTAAAAAAACATTTGGCAATTCAAAATCGAGAAGAGCAGGCTGGAAAGCGGCTGCCTGGGCAAAATTCATAAGACAAATATTAAAAATAAAATTCCTACAAACATATCTTCACCATCTTCAAATTTACATCGGAGGACCTTCACCGGTGCTACGGAGTTCGTACACTATCGCTGATATCTTCCTATGAAAGAGAGAGATCGGAGCACACATGGTTACTCACCAAAGTACAGTGATGATGGTCCAATCAATCAATAAATCAATCAATCAATAAATCAATCAATCAATTGAAGGACTGGTGATAACGTAGTATGACTATGTCTCTCTACTGTATTCTCTAAATATGAATAACTTTAGACAATTTGAAAACTGTTGATGCTGTTATATGCGTATGAACTATATTGTTGTCCTGTTCTTCTCAGCTCTTTACAAGGCAGCTACCTCTTCTTCTTTCTTCGTTGTCTCTATTCCTGTTCTCCCTCATAGCGTTAGCATTTGTACATGACAAGGCAGTTTACGATTACAGTCTGATACATCTACGCAACAGCAAAGCTAAGTTATAATTTATATTTCCTATGTTCTCTGTCACGTCTCAATACCCCATTTAATAACGAAAATAATAGACAATAAGCAAACAAATAAGAAAATAACTAGAGGTTTTGTAAAATAATACTACGAATGTAATTAATATTTAGAAATGCATTACATGATATTGTACACTTTTCATTGATATATGATACACTGGTCATTGATATAATGCTCTTGTCATTGATATAGTACACTTGTCATCATTGATATAGCACACTTTCCATTCAAATATCACTTTTTATATTAATACAGTACATTTCTAGTTGATATAGTACGTTTGTCATTTTTATAGTGCACTTGTATTGATATAGTCAGTATTGTCATATAGTATAGAGCACTGGACTAGATAGTGTACTTATCATGAATATAGTTAGAATATAGTAAGAGAACAGAGGGACAGGAAGAAGATAGAATAGAGGAAGAGAAAAGAGATCAGCGCACTAACAACAAGAAAGAAACAACTAACAAGATTTGATATCACAGTAAGCTACACTTATTGCCCAAATTCATTGCTTTACAACAAACCACACTTTATTATCAACAAAACACCTTTTCCCAAAACAGCAAAAAAAAAAACGACATTTTCAAACAACAACAAACAACACTTTTCCCAACAACAGCAACAAACACACCTATTCTCAACAACAGCAATAAACCACACCTATTCTTCAACAACAGCAATAAACCACACCTATTCTTCAACAACAGCAATAAACCACATCTATTCTTCAACAAACAACACTTATTCCCCAACAACAGCAACAAACCACACTTATTCCCCCAAAACAGCAACAAACTACACTTATTTTCGTGTAAGGTTCAAGTTCTTTATATGGACGGAGGTGGCGACTCTCACAGACACGATCGACCGATATGGTGTTATTTATAACTTGTATCTCTTATATTGCAGACTCTACCTTATCTATACGAACAAAATTCATTAGAAAAGATTCAAAATACAATTTCTACAAAAAAATGTCCAAAATTACACAGGGAATCGTCACCGGTGCTAAGGAGTTCATGCACTGCAGACGAGATCTTCCTGTGTAAGAAAAAGATTGGAGCACACATGGTTACTCACCGAAGTGCAGTGATTATGGTCCTATCAATCAATCAATCAATATTTTGTCTTTATTAACCTTATATTACCTTAAAAACGTATATGTGCATTCGAATATAAGTGTTGAGAAGAGTCCTCCGTATATCTTGTACAGAGAAGAAAACAAATAGACATATCCAGAAAGAACTCAAGATCAAATAAAACTGGATTATGCTAGAAATAAGAAAGAGAAAATTGAGATATTTTAGAGATATAAAAAAAAGGACATGAAGGTCTGGAGAAGACCATCATGGAAGGAGGCATATCGGCAAAGAGAAGAAGAGGAAGACCACGGAGACGATGGATTCAGGATGTAACTGATGGTTTGAAAAAGACGACTGCAGAGGCAGGACATCTGGCCTATGAGTGAGAGAAATCCCGAAGAACTGTTGGGGTGGCATAGTTCTGCTCAGGACAAGCTATTTGATGATGATGATGATATTATCTCCTTTATTTCCCCCATTGCGAATGACTATCAACTAATTAGCCAGGACCGTGCCGTGCAAATGATAAAGAGAGACGGCCGCATCAGGCGGTACCGTAAATAGGGCGGCAGAAGCAGCAAAATCACAATTACAATGTAAAGTTATTTTAAGGAAAAACCATTTAAGGGGCGGCATTTCAAAGACTTGAATCATACTGAGAAAATATTCCGCACGGCCCTGTAATTAGTACAACGTTTTTGGTTGTGTGTTTTCATTAGTCCGTTTTGTTCTTTGATAATTATCTTCGATATCATGGTTTATATTGTTATTAGTGGTCACTATCTTTAATGCTTTCTTTTGTTTTTCATAATTAATGCTCATTTTCCTTTGCTTGTTAATAATGAAGATACAGACAGCAATGGCCAGTAGAATACATACACCAACAATGACTGTTATAATAATTAATGATTGTAGGTTGGTTTCGAATTCGTTGGCTGCTGCTGTTGTTGTTGGGGAGTTTGTTCGACTTGTACTTGTTGTTGTTGTACTTGTACTTGTGTACAGAGTTGTTGTTAATTCTGTAGAACTCTGGGATATAAAATCATCTGTAGATAAAGATTAAGTATTTAGTTTTGAACAAAGCTGTATAATTATAACATCAATCAATCAAGTGCAATGCCTGACGGCGTAGGCGATCATGTCTATCCACAACTCTCTCTGCTTGGTGCATGTGATCAGTTCTAACGTTGATCTTTTGTCGAACCATGATGTCAGACCATCCAACATCTTCTCACTCTGTCTTTCACGATCTCACGTTCCCTAAATTTTACCTGTGGTCACCCTCACCCGAGTGGTTACCGTGGCCCAAATTTGGGGTGTAAAGAATAGAACCACTGCTACCTGCCACGCATGTCGTAAGAGGCGACTAAGGAGGTTTGGCTGAAATCGGATGCACATGTCCTAAACTTGTAGAAGTCTATGTGTTTAGGGGCCTACAAACCAATGTGCAACGTATACACGTTCTTGGCAAAGATCAAACATAAAGAGTGATTAAAATTGGTCGTAAAGAACGAACGCAAAGAAGAAGAAGAAGAAGAGACATGTGGTCATCAAATGTTCTAAACCTTCTCATTGCATTAAATGCCAGAAGAACCTTGATTGTCAAAATTTTATTGTTCTAAAGCTTTCTATTGTTCCCGGGAAAAACCTTGATTTCAGAACAGCTCCATTTTACTCCTCCCTACCCATGCAATTTTCAGCATTCTTCTGTAAAACCACATTTCTGTGGCTTCCAATGATCGTATTGATTGTTTGTTCAATTGCCATCTTTTATAGATTCGCTGCCATACAGAAGTATTGGGATAGGACTGGAGTATTCGTTTTTGCAGTGTCATTGGTAGTGAACTCACGCATAGTGTTTTTTTTTAATGTTCATAAATGCTGCTTTTTCTTGAGCTATTTTGCTCCTAATCTCTGTTTTACACCTGCCATCTGATGTTAGGAATGTTCCCAGGTACTTGAATCGATGAAAGTGTTTCAGTGTTGTATGTGTTATTTATTTTAATAATTACATTGTGGTGTTTCCTATTTCTTGGAGACAACCATAACCTCTGTTTTCTTTATATTCATGCATAATCCTTTCTTTTCACTTTCTCTCACTAATGATATCCATGAGTCATTTTCTACGTATTTGTTATATTGTAGCGAATGTGACTAATGGCTATGGAGGCGCAGGCATCGTATGTTCATTTTCTACGTATTTGATATATTGCAGCGAATGTGACTAATGGCTACGGAGGCGCAGGCATCGTATGTTCATTTTCTACGTATTTGATATATTGTAGCGAATGTGACTAATGGCTATGGAGCGCAGGCACGTATGTTTATTTCTACGTATTTGATATATTGCAGCGAATGTGACTAATAGGCTAGCAGAGGCGCAGGCATCGTATATTCATTTTCTACGTATTTGATATATTGTAGCGAATGTGACTAATGGCTATGGAGGCGCAGGCATCGTATGGAAATTGTAATAAGAAAACTAATAATAATAATAATCTGCCTGTGTTCCCGTTTATAGGACGGTGTATGTCAAGGGGGACATGAATCTGAGAATTTACTGGTAGCAATATAATACTCTGTGAGCATCTGTAGCTCAAGCGGTAGTGAGCTCGATCAAAACCACAGCGTACCTGGTTCAAACCCCACGCGGGGCAAGTGTAGAAGCAAATTCATTTTCGTGGGATTTTTACAAAAGTTAGAAATATACCTCACTGTTCAGAAAGCAATGACAAACTACTGAACGTATAAGTAGTGCATAGAAAATCAACGACTCGTTTACTGTGGTTGATGGCTATGCCCTGTAAAGAATATGCCACGTAAAGGATTTTCACTGTGTCCTTTAAAGGATTTTCTGTTTAATATAATACTCTACACCAGTGCTGTTTAATGTTTCTTCAAAAAATTGAGATTCCACTGAATAATAACTATTAAGGCGATGGCGCCGTGTGACAATTGTAATAATAATAACGATAATAATAATAATGTTATTTTACCAGTGCCAAACCTGACACTGACAACAAATAATAGAAGAAAACTAGTCACGACAGAGATGAAATGTCCACGCAGAATGCTGAATGTAACAAGAAGAGACCGGTTGAGAAATGAGGTCGTCAGGAAAAAGTGGGTACAACATCAGTACTAGACTTCATCAAGAAACAACAAATTAAATGTTTCGGCCACATAAGCAGATTACCAACAGACAGTGCACATCAAAGAGCAATGCTGCACCGATACAATGGGTACAAAGCAAAAGGCCGGCCACGCAAAAGATGGACCTCAGAGATAACAGAGGCGACGAAAGAGACTATCTACGAACCGCATACTAGGGCCCGTTTTAGAAATCTCTTCTTGACCTGACGCAGGGAGGCAAACAGGATTCGAGAAAGAAATACATAAATAAATAAATAAATAAAGTAAAGTAATATTAATAAAAATACTAACAAAGACAAGTAATCGTAACTAAACATTTAATTAAATAAAAATAATATTCTATTTACGAACAAAAAGTAAAAAGTAAAGGAACCTATCATACCTCGTAGATACAGGTAAATACAGTGTTAGGTCTGTATTATTCATGACCAATCGGCACACGATGGGTGATGTGGTCAAATACGCCAAGCCGCCTTTACTTTCCCAGAGTAATGGTACCCAGTTGAGGCTGGGTTGACCTGAGAGCCGTCGCGGTCGGAAAAAATTCCACTCGCATTGCGGGAGCTGAACCCAGACCACCAGCCTTGCGAAGCGAGTTCACTAACAACTACGCTACAGCGGCTCTCTATTTACGAACAAACTGGAACATTACTGATGTTCATAAATATATATATATATATAACAAATTAATTCTTAATTTAGACATAACTTAACGGAGTATCTGGTCGAAGGATTAGATCCGGATCCCATGCTGGAGACTCGTGTTCTATTCACGGTAAAGCCAAGGTTTTTTCTGTTTGTGGGCATAAATGAAAAAAATTCTGAGCTGAACAGTTTCTCAGCGAATGCACTAGCCATGTGATCATTAAATTCCTCAGACTTACATTCTAGCTGTCCTAACAGCCCTCAAAAGCAATATTACAACAGGCAGTAATGACAGTTTGTCTTAATTTAAAGCATGAGGAGTTGCATGGGGCGCCAGGGATATATATCTGATAAGTCATCGCGCCCACGGACACCGTCTTAGACAGCGCTGCCGCCCGTGTTGTGCTGGGACCCGCAAGGGGAAACAAAGAATAGTACCACTGCAACCTACAATCATGTCGTTAGAGGCGACTGATGTAGGCCCTAGGATGCTACCTAGTAAATAAAAGTATAGCAGAAATCGGATGTGCTGGCCTACTTGTAGGCGCATAACTAGCACAACATACAATCGCTCTTAGGCTCAGATCACATACAAATCACACAGAGTGGTTGACAAGTGGTCGATATGGAGCGTTCGAAGAAGAAGAAGACAGCGCTACCCTCAGAGACGGCACGTCATTAAGGGCCAGTGGAACCTGGCCCCACCAAAAATAATGTGTAACGTGTATTTAATATTTTATAAATTAAAAAAATAACAACCCAAATCCGTGATGTTTCCAAAAATATGTGTCTGGCCCCACCAGCAAAAATAGTCACGAGCCGCCACTGACTGCCCTATGTCACGCTAACATATCATTCAATAAGCGAAGCCATGTTTTGACTTACTTCCAGTACTGTTCCCCATTTCAAAACCTGGACAGACCTCGAGTTGCGGTTGTGAACAAAGTAAGGTAACTGTTGTATTTCCTGAACTGATTTGGTTTGTTGCAGTTATTTCCACTTTAAATATGGTTGAATTGGAATCTAAGAGGTTGCTGTTGTTTTGCTGGCAGCTGGAATTGTCATTGATAATAAAGCACTTGGAGAAACTGTGAAAGTATAGAGACAATTTAAAAAAATAATGTGAAAAGTGAAATGGTGTTGTAACGAAAACAGAAAATGAGGAGAACAAAACGGTGCACAAAAGTGAGAGAATAATTATTTTGAATAATATAATGATAAATTCGTTGGTACTATACCATGCATACAGTACATCGAGAAGCAAAGACTCAAGTGGTTCGGCCATCTAATGAGAATGGAACCACATTTACTACCAACACGTGTCTATAATAATCGACACTCAGGGCGCAGAGCATGAGGCAGGCCAAGAACACGATGGATAGATAACATCTCAGAGTCCCTGCAAAAACATGGACTGGCAGTAAACCACACCCTGGCACAAGACAGAAAACTAAATCTCCACACGGCGCTTCACGGCAAATGTGGTTAAGAAAAGATAAGATAATAATCATATTTATAGCATAAACACACACATAGATATTTTAGGATCTATGTCGCTAAGGGGCTAATCATTTGCCTTGCACTCTAAAGTTCGTTGGTTCGAGTCCGGGCCGCAGCTCTGTTACAAGTCAATTTTTCCTCATAAACCTTCTTGCAGACCTAGTGCGCAATACTATCCACAGGTGGCGTTCTATTTCTGCGGAAAGAGACCAAGTCATAAGAGGGAAAACCTGGTGCAGCAAAGCCTATCTTGCGTTATAGTCTTTAGACTTTGACTTTAAATGCGTGACTTAAGCTTTATACAGGGTGTTCAAGATAAAAGCAGTCAGTGAATGGAGCTAATCTGGCATATATGTATGAAAATGAGAAGGTTCAGTTATGACGTAGTATAGGTCAAGGTTGTGTGACGGTATGTAATTGTGGTGCGGGAAGGGGCGATGAACAAATGTGAGGTAGGACGAGCTAGTCAGAACCGGTTTAAATAGTAAATAAACACCACTCACTGTGTAACTGGCAACTTTCGATTTTTTCAAGGGTCCTGCATTTATCTTGAACACCCTGTATATATTTCTTAATATAATCTACTGCCTTGCAAGTCGGCTGGGGACAGCCCAAGTCTGACGGAGAGCGAACCCAGTAAACGCTAGCTAAAACCGGACACATCGCCAAAGGATAAGCACAAGAGCTCCAAATGGCGTTAAAGATGTAACTAAACACACCAATGCTAAGTTTGCATGAATCAGATTTCCACATGAATACGAATTTATGGGGAAATCTGGTACATAAGTCGAAGTGGTGATCGCGCGCGCGCGAGAGAGAGAGAGAGAATATACTCCTTAATATTAAATGTCAGGTTTTTCAAAATCAAACTAATAATAGATTAACCCCTTCGCCCTACAAAGCCGATATAACGACTTCTAGTATTTTTAAATATGACGCAATGCCAGTATACCTGGCTCATTCAGTATACATTGCAATATGAATGTTCCCAGATATATATACTCGTATATCTCTCTCTCTCGCGATCGTTCTTTTCGGCCATTTTGATCATTCTTATTGTTATATATAAACAGCCTTTGCCAAGAACGTAATTTTACATCACAATCTTCAGTGCCATTTGGAGCTCTGGTGCTTGTGCTTCGCCGATGTGTCCGATCTAAACCAGCGTTTACTGGGTTCGCTCTCCGTTAGCCTTTGGCTGTTCCCAGGCGATCCACAAGGCAGGCTGCTATTTTCTTTTAGGGTAGCTACCCTTAGACAACCTACCCTCCCAGGTTGTTGAGCGTCATCTGCCCTGGTTACATGTCTTTTTTTGGACTACATGGTTTGCCTACCGTCCAGTTTTGTGTGCGGTTTGCTCCGCTAGCCTTTGATTGTCCTCAATCTAACTACAAGGCAGTAGTAGTTCCCTGCTAACAGAAACTCGCACTGGACTCAAGCCTCTCCTGGACTTTCCAGTTTTTCTGCCCATCTGGGTGGTCCTTTCACCCCTACGCTTGCCACACCTTCTCATTCGTGTTAGCTCTGCCCCGATACCAACCCACCGTGCTTATTAGTTCTCACCGCGCGCACACTCACCATGCATCCAGACGGACCGGACACTGAACCTAACTAGGGCCCTCACCTCAGGGTTCCGAGTTTCGCCCAACGTGGGCACACGTCTCTTCTCTGGGTGCACCCTTTGAACCAGTTTGGGCCCCACCTCAGGGCTCCGAGCTTCGCCCTATGTGGCCCCACGTGCAGCTGATCTCTGGGCCTGTTTAGCCCCACGTGGGCCCTCGTCGCCTT
This sequence comes from Arion vulgaris, assembly GCA_020796225.1. NCBI lineage: Eukaryota > Metazoa > Mollusca > Gastropoda > Stylommatophora > Arionidae > Arion > Arion vulgaris. The sequence continues at coordinate 8,673,019 of CM036772.1, forward strand.
TCTGGGTGCACCCATCGGAGCTCAATTCGGGCCCCCACCTCAGGGTTTCGCCCTATGTAGTTCCACGAGCAACTAAACTCGGGCCCTTTCCTCCGGGCTCGAGTTTCGCCCCATGGGGATCCACGTCTACCCTCTGGATGCACCATCCCTTTATGCGACCATTTACTCCGGGGGAAGTTGACATTTGTTCACAGACGATCGTACGGTATTATTTCTCACATTTCAGCAACCATTTACAAGACTTTCATCGGCTTTCGTCCAGGAGATGTGTGCATTTTGTTTAGGGATTTTGGACCTGCATTACCTTTCCGTGCTTACACTACTACCAGTACCTGTAAATCTCCCTCGATCCCTATCCGCTTAGCCAGACAGGAACCGTTGTCTGTTACCAGGGTCAACACGTGGAGGTGGGGTAGGATCTTGATTAGTGCCAGCTCACTAATCCTGGGGCGGCGTTGTCCCTATGCGTCTTTGACCCCCCTCCCAGATATAAGAATGTACAAAGTGAAATTTTAAACATTAAGTTTAAGTTATGTACGATCATTGCATAGTTTATCCAGAGCAGAACTTTGCCATCCTACCAGTTCTTCGACATTTCTAACTTCCATATACCATACTAGGCGTCTGTAGCTCAAGCGGTAGTAGCCCGATCATAACTCAAGTGTACTTTGTTCAAACACGTGGCGGCAGTTTGTAAGCAAATTCGTTTCCGTGGGTGGATTTTTATGAATAGTAAAAATCAACCACACCGTTCCGAAAGCAATGGTAAACTGCTGAACGTATAAGTTGTGCCTAGAAAAATAACGATTCGTTGTCTGTGGTTGATGGCTAAGTCATGTAAAGGAAATGCCACGATTTTCATTTTGATAAGCCAGATGTCTCGTCTCTACAGCCGTCATGATCAAATCCTCAGTTGTATCCTACATCCTTCTTCTCCGTTGTCTTCCTCTTCTGTTCTTTACATGGATACATCCTTCCATAATCATCATCATCAAATATCTTGTCCTGAGAAGAACTTTGCCACCCCAAAAGTCCTTCGAAATTTCTCTCTCTGATAGGTCATATGTCGCGCCTCTGCAGCCGTCATGTTCAAACCATCAGTTACATCCTGAATCCATCATCTCCGTGGTCTTCCTTTTCTTCTCTTTGCCGGTATGCCTCCTTCCATGATGGTCTTCTCAGCCCTTCATGTCTTTTTATATGTCCAAAATACCTCAATTTTCTCTTTCTTATTTGAAGCATCAGCCAGTTTTCTTTGATTTTAAGTTAGTTCAGGATAATAAGTTCCTTTCATAATAGTCTTTTTTGCAACAATCTATATCTTTTCATATGTAAGTTGTGTATGCATAAATAAATATAATATAACCAAGTGTAATGACAAAAGTAGAAGAAAGCTATCTTAAACGAAAAACAAATAAATGTCAATTACTTAGCAAAGTTGAGATTCGTGCTTGAATTAAAGGATGTCGTTTCATTCTGTATGCCTGAGCAATTTGTGTAATTATCGCATATACAATTCTCAAACCTGTGAAATGAAGAAATGATGCATGATTAAACATGTCTATACAGATCCTGTCAGATTTAATAACATCGGAATGTAGATGATTTACAATGAATAGAATTAGACAAATGAATAAATGTTGCGTTCAAAAACAGGGAGAAGAGAACAAACAAGGTAATCATGTACGAAGCTTTTATTCAAGGGAGAGCAAGTGTTAAGTTGAAATATCTCTGTATTGTTGGAGGGAATAATGGAACAAGGAAGCCAGCTTTAAGTTGAAATATCTCTGTATTGTAGGAAGGAAACCAACTTTAAGTTGAAATATCTCTGTATTGTAGTAGGAAATAATAGAACAAGGAAGTCAACGTTAAGTTGAACCATCTCTGTATTGTAGGAGAGAATAATAGAACAAGGAAGTCAAACGTTATGTTGAAATATCTCTGTATTGTAGGAGAGAATAATAGAACAAGGAAGTCAACGTTATGTTGAAATATCTCTGTATTGTAGGAGAGAATAATAGAACAAGGAAGCCAGTGTTAAGTTGAAATATCTCTGTATTGTAGGAGAGAATAATAGAACAAGGAAGCCAGTGTTAAGTTGAAATATCTCTGTATTGTAGTAGGAAATAATAGAACAAGGAAGTCAACGTTAAGTTGAACCATCTCTGTATTGTAGGAGAGAATAATAGAACAAGGAAGTCAACGTTATGTTGAAATATCTCTGTATTGTAGGAGAGAATAATAGAACAAGGAAGTCAACGTTATGTTGAAATATCTCTGTATTGTAGGAGAGAATAATAGAACAAGGAAGCCAGTGTTAAGTTGAAATATCTCTGTATTGTAGGAGAGAATAATAGAACAAGGAAGTCAACGTTAAGTTGAAATATCTCTGTATTGTAGGAGAGAATAATAGAACAAGAAAACCAACGTTATGTTGAAATATCTCTGTATTGTAGGAGAGAATAATAGAGCAAGAAAACCAACGTTATGTTGAAATATCTCTGTATTGTAGGAGAGAATAATAGAACAAGAAAACCAACGTTAAGTTGAAATATCTCTGTATTGTAGGAGAGAATAATAGAACAAGAAAACCAACGTTATGTTGAAATATCTCTGTATTGTAGGAGAGAATAATAGAACAAGAAAACCAACGTTATGTTGAAATATCTCTGTATTGTAGGAGAGAATAATAGAACAAGAAAACCAACGTTAAGTTGAAATATCTCTGTATTGTAGGAGAGAATAATAGAACAAGAAAACCAACGTTATGTTGAAATATCTCTGTATTGTAGGAGAGAATAATAGAACAAGGAAGTCAACGTTAAGTTGAACCATCTCTGTATTGTAGGAGAGAATAATAGAACAAGAAAACCAACGTTAAGTTGAAATATCTCTGTATTGTAGGAGAGAATAATAGAACAAGAAAACCAACGTTAAGTTGAAATATCTCTGTATTGTAGGAGAGAATAATAGAACAAGAAAACCAACGTTATGTTGAAATATCTCTGTATTGTAGGAGAGAATAATAGAACAAGAAAACCAACGTTGAAATATCTCTATTCTTCTTTTTCTTCTTCTTTCTCGAATCCTGTATGCCTCACAGCGTCAGGTCAGGAAGAGATTTCTAAAACGGGCCCTAGTATGCGGTTCGTAGATAGTCTCTTTCGTCGCCTCTGTTATCTCTGAGGTCCATCTTTTGCGTGGCCGGCCTTTTGCTTTGTACCCATTGTATCGGAGCAGCATTGCTTTTTGGGGTGCACTGTCTGATGGTAATCTGCTTACGTGGCAGAACCATTTAATTTGTTGTTTCTTGATGAAGTCTAGTACTGATGTTGTACCCACTTTTTCCGGATGTCTTCATTTCTCAACCGATCTCTTCTTGTTACACCCAGCATTCTGCGTAGACACTTCATCTCTGTTGTGACTAGTTTTCTTCTATCGTTTGTTGTCAGCGTCCAGGTTTGGCACTGGTAACATAATGTGGGGAGAAAGATTGTGTTGAACATTGCTTTTTTTGTGTTCATGGTTACGTGTTTGCATCTTAAAATTGGCGCCATTTGCCCTATCATTTGATTTGCTTTGTTGCACCTGTGTTGAATTTCATTAGTTATTCTTGCATTTGCTGAAAAAATGCTCCCACGGTATGTGAAATCTTTTACTTGATTTAGTAGGCGATTATCGATGGAGATATTGGTAGTGCTTTCCTCTCTGGCGAATGTCATTACTTCTGTTTTGTCGATGTTTATTCTCATGTTGTATTCGTTACATGCTAACTGGAGTCTGTTGATGTGTTGTTGTAGCTGTTCTTCTGTTGTTGATATGATTACCTGATCGTCTGCAAAAGAAATTCATTTAAGAGTTCTCCGAGGTTGTTTCCTTCGCTGGTGTTAGCTATTTTACAGATGTGGTCAATATACGTGATGAATAGCAGCGGGGATAGTAATCCTATATTTGTTCTAATCGTACATTGGCTGTCAGTATAAATGTTCTTGCAAAGGTTGATTAGGTGTTCATTAACCCCATAGGTTGTTAGTATTTTCCACAACTTGTGCCTATCTACGCAGTCGAACGCTTTTTCCTGATCTACAAATGCAAAGTGTAGATATTTGTCGGATTCGACAGTCCTTTCTACTAACTGTCTGAGGGCGAATATTGCGTCTGTACAGCTTTTGTTCTTCCTGAATCCCATTTGGGAGTCATTAAGCTGTGGCTCGATGATGTGGCGGAGCCTTTTCTCAAGTATTTTGCAGAATATTTTCCCAGTGTGGCTCAGTAGGGCTATGCCTCTATACTTTGTACAGTCCCTCTTGCTACCTTTCTTCTTCCAGATGGGAACAATTGTAGCATTCCTCCAATCTTCTGGTGTTTCTTGTGTGATCCAGACTTGGTTGAATAGTCTATGGAGCCATCTGATTCCTACCTCTTTAGTTGCTTTGATTAGGTCGGCGGGATATTGTCTGGGCCTGTTGTTTTATTAGGTGGGGCCATATTTACAGCATTTCTGATCTCTGATAGTGTTATGCTTGGTTCTACTTCTGAGTTACATTTACTGTGTGTTCTTGAGTGTTCAGTTGGTCCTCTTGTTGTAGGTTGAGAAGTTCATTAAAGTATTGTCGCCATCTGTTCATTATCATTTTTGGATCATTAAGAGCTTGGGCGTTTTCATCGTTAATAATTTCAGTTGGGTCATATTGTTCTTGTCTTTCCCTCATAACTTTAATTTTCTTATAGAAATGTCTTGTTGAATTTTTGTAGTCTGAATCTTGTAATCTTGTAATTTTGTAATCTCTATTGTAGGAGAGAATAATAGAACAAGGAAGTCAACGTTATGTTGAAATATCTCTATTGTTGGAAGGAATAATAGAGCAAGGAAGCCAGTGTTAAGTTGAAATATCTCTATTGTTGGAGAGAATAATAGAGCAAGGAAGCTAATGTTAATCTTCATTGAAATCTTCAGAGCGTATGTTTTTTCTTAGAGCATAGATGATTTCGTTTTTATCCATAGAAGGCACATTCACGATCACAGTATTAGTTTTCATCCCAAAATGATATGGCGCAACGGTGCATGCAAGTGTATGGATTGTCGCATTTTGCATTAATTGCATCCACTGCCTTCAAACATAACCGGTCTTGATATTCTGTATCATGCTCATAGAGTCACTGAGCATACATGCATGGTTGACTTCTGTATCATGCTCATAGAGTCACTGAGCATACATGCATGGGTGACTTCTGTATCATGCTCATAGAGTCACTGAGCATACATGCATGGTTGACTTCTGTATCCTGCTCATAGAGTCACTGAGCATACATGCATGGGTGACTTCTGTATCATGCTCATAGAGTCACTGAGCATACATGCATGGTTGACTTCTGTATCATGCTCATAGAGTCACTGAGCATACATGCATGGTTGACTTCTGTATCATGCTCATAGAGTCATTGAGCATACATGCATGGGTGACTTCTGTATCATGCTCATGGAGTCACTGAGCATACATGCATGGGTGACTTCTGTATCATGCTCATAGAGTCACTGAGCATACATGCATGGGTGACTTCTGTATCATGCTCATAGAGTCACTGAGCATACATGCATGGTTGACTTCTGTATCATGCTCATAGAGTCACTGAGCATACATGCATGGTTGACTTCTGTATCATGCTCATAGAGTCATTGAGCATACATGCATGGGTGACTTCTGTATCATGCTCATGGAGTCACTGAGCATACATGCATGGTTGACTTCTGTATCATGCTCATAGAGTCACTGAGCATACATGCATGGGTGACTTCTGTATCATGCTCATAGAGTCACTGAGCATACATGCATGGTTGACTTCTGTATCATGCTCATAGAGTCACTGAGCATACATGCATGGTTGACTTCTGTATCATGCTCATAGAGTCACTGAGCATACATGCATGGGTGACTTCTGTATCATGCTCATAGAGTCACTGAGCATACATGCATGGTTGACTTCTGTATCATGCTCATAGAGTCACTGAGCATACATGCATGGTTGACTTCTGTATCATGCTCATAGAGTCATTGAGCATACATGCATGGGTGACTTCTGTATCATGCTCATGGAGTCACTGAGCATACATGCATGGGTGACTTCTGTATCATGCTCATAGAGTCACTGAGCATACATGCATGGGTGACTTCTGTATCATGCTCATAGAGTCACTGAGCATACATGCATGGTTGACTTCTGTATCATGCTCATAGAGTCACTGAGCATACATGCATGGTTGACTTCTGTATCATGCTCATAGAGTCATTGAGCATACATGCATGGGTGACTTCTGTATCATGCTCATGGAGTCACTGAGCATACATGCATGGTTGACTTCTGTATCATGCTCATAGAGTCACTGAGCATACATGCATGGGTGACTTCTGTATCATGCTCATAGAGTCACTGAGCATACATGCATGGGTGACTTCTGTATCATGCTCATAGAGTCACTGAGCATACATGCATGAGTGACTTCTGTATCATGCTCATAGAGTCACTGAGCATACATGCATGGGTGACTTCTGTATCATGCTCATAGAGTCACTGAGCATACATGCATGAGTGACTTCTGTATCATGCTCATAGAGTCGATGAGTATACATGCATGAGTGACTTCTGTATCATGCTCATAGAGTCACTGAGCATACATGCATGAGTGACTTCTGTATCATGCTCATAGAGTCACTGAGCATACATCCATGAGTGACTTCTGTATCATGCTCATAGAGAGTCGATGAGCATACATGCATGAGTGACTTCTGTATCATGCTCATAGAGAGTCACTGAGCATACATGCATGAGTGACTTCTGTATCATGCTCATAGAGAGTCGATGAGTATACATGCATGAGTGACTTCTGTATCCTGCTCATAGAGAGTCACTGAGCATACATGCATGAGTGACTTCTGTATCATGCTCATAGAGTCACTGAGCATACATGCATGAGTGACTTCTGTATCATGCTCATAGAGTCACTGAGCATACATGCATGAGTGACTTCTGTATCATGCTCATAGAGAGTCGATGAGCATACATGCATGAGTGACTTCTGTATCATGCTCATAGAGAGTCGATGAGCATACATGCATGGGTGACTTCTGTATCATGCTCATAGAGAGTCGATGAGCATACATGCATGAGTGACTTCTGTATCATGCTCATAGAGTCGATGAGCATACATGCATGAGTGACATCTGTATCATGCTCATAGTTTCGATGAGCATACATGCATGGGTGACTTCTGTATCATGCTCATAGAGTCACTGAGCATACATGCATGAGTGACTTCTGTATCATGCTCATAGAGAGTCGATGAGCATACATGCATGAGTGACTTCTGTATCATGCTCATAGAGTCACTGAGCATACATGCATGAGTGACTTCTGTATCATGCTCATAGAGTCACTGAGCATACATGCATGAGTTTACTTCTGTATCATGCTCATAGAGTCACTGAGCATACATGCATGGTTGACTTCTGTATCATGCTCATAGAGTCACTGAGCATACATGCATGGTTGACTTCTGTATCATGCTCATAGAGTCACTGAGCATACATGCATGAGTGACTTCTGTATCATGCTCATAGAGTCACTGAGCATACATGCATGGTTGACTTCTGTATCATGCTCATAGAGTCACTGAGCATACATGCATGGGTGACTTCTGTATCATGCTCATAGAGTCACTGAGCATACATGCATGGGTGACTTCTGTATCATGCTCATAGAGTCACTGAGCATACATGCATGGGTGACTTCTGTATCATGCTCATAGTCACTGAGCATACATGCATGTGTGACTTCTGTATCATGCTCATAGAGAGTTGATGAGTATACATGCATGGGTGACTTCTGTATCATGCTCATAGAGAGTTGATGAGTATACATGCATGGGTGACTTCTGTATCATGCTCATAGAGTCACTGAGCATACATGCATGGGTGACTTCTGTATCATGCTCATAGAGTCACTGAGCATACATGCATGGGTGACTTCTGTATCATGCTCATAGAGTCACTGAGCATACATGCATGGGTGACTTCTGTATCATGCTCATAGAGTCACTGAGCATACATGCATGTGTGACTTCTGTATCATGCTCATAGAGTCACTGAGCATACATGCATGGGTGACTTCTGTATCATGCTCATAGAGTCACTGAGCATACATGCAGGGGTGACTTCTGTATCATGCTCATAGAGAGTCGATGAGTATACATGCATGAGTGACTTCTGTATCATGCTCATAGAGTCACTGAGCATACATACATGGGTGACTTCTGTATCATGCTCATAGAGTCACTGAGCATACATGCATGAGTGAATGTTTGCGTCTTTAGCCACTGCAGGGATTTTATCACCGACATACCCTTCATAGTCATGCTGCTGGTAGTTGTCGTATATGTGTCACATGCCTGTTTGATGACATTTTCTTTAGTTCTAGCTGTAAACGCCCACGTTATAAAACAAATAAGGTAAACAAAAACTAATTGTTATAGCATGTAGAATATTTGAATTACGTTATTTTCTTTTTTCTTCCTCGTATTCCTCTTCTTCTTCTTCGAACGCTCCAAATCTACCATTTGTTAACAATCTATGTAATTTGCATGTGTTCTGAGCCTAGGAGCGATTGTACGTTGTGCCAGTTGTGCGACTACACGTATGCCAGTACATCCGATTTCTACGATGCTTTTTATTTACTAGGGTAGCTTCCCTAGGACCTACATCAGTCGCCTCTAACGACATACCTTCTAAAATGTGATCAACATCACGCCGAACATTCTTTATTTTCTGATGTCTATAGAGAAAACACAATTAAAGCTAGTCGACCTGAGAGCGGTTACTGTTGGGAAAATTCCATACTAACTGAGAATTTTTACTAAATATCACTTTTTTAAACGAAGGAAGAGCAGATATGCTAAAGCGGCTCTAATTTTCAGCTGGGTGGACTAGGATACCAACTAGACCAGAAATTGAAAATAGTATATTGAAAATCATTTTATGCTTATTCAGTTATCAGTTATATGAGGACTATCATCATAGCACTCCGGACTTGTCCATAGGTGCTCCGATCTCCGCCTCAGCAAATCCTGCAGGTACTGTATAGTTTTAATGTTTATTAAAACTATACAGTACCTTCTCTTCATGACATCATACGTATGATAAATCAATAACGATGATGATTACTTCCGATTCAATATAAATTTTTACATTTTTTTCAGAAGAATAGTCTTAAAGTTCTATATGGGCCAATAGACACATCTGGATGTATTGAAATTAGACAATTCATAATATAAGTTAATTTCACATGATCTTAGAACATATACTTTATATAACATCTCCTTCATATAACCATATGTGTTGTAGAACATCGATTTTATTTTACTATGTAATATGATGATTATCATCATCTGGTGCCGTGCCAGCCAGCGTAGGCGATCATGGATCTCCACAAATTTATGTCTTTGTTGTCGGCTATCAACTCAGATGTTGACGCGCTTCCGTGCCCTGAAGTCGTGCAATCCAAAATTGTCTATCTCTCTTCCTCTGTCTCGTCTACCCTCGATTTTACCGGTTAACACAATATGTTCTAAACCTACCCTCCTCATCACATGTCCGAAAAATGATGACTGCTTTTTTTATACATTGATGACAAGCTTTCTCTATGTCTTGATCTCATTCAATAACTCAACATTAGTCATTTTAGCAGTCCATTGGATTCTCATCATTCTTCTGTAAAACCACATCTCTGTGGCCTTCAGAGATTTTTCGATCTGTGTTTCGATGTATCGTCCATGACTCGCATCCTTATGTCAGTAGTATATAATATGATAGTATTGCTAATTGTATCTTACTTAATGCATTATAAATATTACAGACATGAAGTAAACCACAGTACCACGGAATTAGTTAAAAATAAAGAAGACAACAAACATACAGGACCAGAATGAAATACTTAAATGTACTTTTGTTTGCCAACACTCCCACTGTTAGTTCCCATTGTTGTAGTTTCCAAGTCATTTCCCGAACAGTTGAATTCCTGACAAAGACAGTTGTAAAACCTGTGTAAAACAGAACTCATTTGTTATTAACTTTGTGATGGTGTTGTCAAGTGGTTAACTCATCTACTTTGTAACTGAAAGAGAACTAGATCTGTCTTGATATAATAACGATTTGATTTATTCAATTGCAATATTTCATAAATATGAGAACAATCATAGAAACATCTAGAGAGTATAATGTAGATCTATACTCATGCTTTATAGACTACTCAAAGGCATTTGATTGTGTAGAGCATCAGGAATTGTGGAAGATTATGGGAGAAATGGGATTTCCATTACATTTAATACAGATCATAAGAGAACTTTATAGTGATCAAATGGCGGTTGTAAGAACATGTGATGATACATCAGACTGGTTTGACATAAGGCAAGGAGTCAGACAAGGCTGCATTCTGTCGCCTTGTCTGTTTAACATATATTCAGAAAACATCATGAGGAATGTTACAGAAGATAGCGGAAAAGAACAATACGATCCTTTTATAACCGGAAGAATAGAAATACCTGAACTACGATACGCTGACGATACAGTGTTACTGTCAACATCACAAAAGGGATTGAGAAATTATTAGATAAAGTGAAAGATAAAAGCGAAAAACAAAATCTTTATCTCAATGTAGCAAAAATAAAAATAATGACAACAGATAAAACGAACATGACAAAAGTTATTTTTATCAATGAGAGAAAGTAGAAAATGTGAACAGTTTTGAATATCTTGGTTCACTGCTAACAACAGATGGAAATGGGATGAAGGAAATTAAAAGAAGAACAAACATGGCTTTACAAAAAATTAAAAAACTAAAAACAGTATGGAAAGGAACTGATAAGAAAACAAAGTTCAGAATACTATGAGCATGCATATTCCCAGTGGCATCGTATGGGTGTGAAGCATGGACATTTAATAAAGACGTGGAGAAATATATATGTGCTTTTGAATACAAGTGTTATAGAATAGTCCTCCCTATATCATAGACAGAGAAGAGAACAAATAGAACTATCCAGCAATAACTCAAAAGAAAAACTGCTGATGCTACAAATAAAAAGAAAAATTGAGATATTTTGGACATAAAGGGCAGGAGAAGACCATCATGAAATGAAGCATGCCGGCAAAGAGAAGAAGAGGAAGACCACGGAGAAGGTGGATTCAAGATGTAATTGATGGTTTGAATATGACGTGCAGAGGCAGGACATCTGGCTTATGAGAGAGAAATTTCGGAGGATTGTTGGGGGGCATTCTGCTCAGGACAACCTATTTGATGATATTGAAACGTACGAGTGGTTACCGGCGTCCAAATTTGGGGTGTAAAGAATAGAATCACTGTTACCTGCCACGCATGTCGTAAGAGGCGACTAAGGAGGTTTGGCTGAAATCGGATGCATGTGTCCTAAACGTGCAGAACTCTATGTGTTTAGGGACCTACCAAACCAATGTGCAACGTATACACGTTCTTGGCAAAGATCAGATATATCACAAAAGTTATTAAAATTGTTCGCAAAAAACGAACGCAAAGAAGAAGATGATATTGCTGAATATACTATATTGCTTGTTGACATAAAACAGGTAAAACAACTAGCAAAGAAAAGTCGATTTTGTGTCCCAAAGTTATTGGTTATCACTATACAAGAAGGAGAGGAGTTGGCTGGACATGATAGCAGAATGTCACCGACCTCTGTGCTAATTACAGCCCTTGCGCACAAAGGGAGCAAAGAATAGTAAGACTGCGATCTACAAGTCATGTCGTAAGAGACGACTGAGGTTGGGGTCTAAGGAAGCTACCCTAGTACATAAAAAGCGTCGCAGAAACCGAATGTGCTGGCTTATTTATAGACGCATAACTGGCATAACGTACAATCGCTATAAGGCTCAGATCACATACAAATCACAAAGAGTGGTTAACAAGAAGACGATATGGAGCGTTCGAAGAAGAAGATGAATAGACATCAGAGGAAGAAAGAAATGAGGAAAACCAATGAAAACATGTAGAGAGGAGAGGAAGAGAAATGCAACAGTGTGACATGAAATGCAACAGTGTGACATGAAATGCAACAGTGTGACATGAAATGCAACAGTGTGACATGAAATGTAACGTGTGACATGAAATCAACAGGTTGACATAGAGAAATCAAAGTGTGACATGAAATGCAACAGTGTGACATGAAATGCAACAGTGTGACATGAAATGCAACAGTGTGACATGAAATGCAACAGTGTGACATAGAAATGCAACAGTGTGACATGAAATGCAACAGTGTGACATGAAATGCAACAGTGTGACATGAAATGCAACAGTGTGACATGAAATGCAACAGTGTGACATGAAATGCAACAGTGTGACATGAAATGCAACAGTGTGACATGAAATGCAACAGTGTGACATGAAATGCAACAGTGTGACATGAAATGCAACAGTGTGACATGAAATGCAACAGTGTGACATGAAATGCAACAGTGTGACATGAAATGATGTATTGTTATTTCTTTTGATGACATTTCTGAGAACACGATGGGGATTGTAGTCATCAGATGAACTAAGGCTGTTTACCAGAAGCTGTTTACATGCGTCTGCAAGTTCTCTTTCTTTTCTTCAATCCTGTTTTGCCTCAAAGGGTCAGGATATGAAGAGATTTCTAGGACGGGCTTTTGTGTGCGCTTCTCTAATCTGTTTTGACTCACATCGTCAGGATAAGAAATTATTTCTAACACTGGTTTTTGTGTGCTCGTGATAAACAGTGCCTTTCGTCTCCTCTGTTATCTCTGAAGTCCACCCTTTTCGTGGTCGGCCTTTTATTTTGTATTCATTGTATCAGAGTAACATTGCTCTTTGAGGCACACTGTCTGTTGGTAATCTGCTTTTGTGACCGAACAATTTAATTTGTTGTTTCTTGAAGTTCAGTACTGATATTGTACCCACTTTTTTTCTATTGTCTTAATTTCTAAACCGGTCTCTTCTTGTTACCCCCAGCATTCTGCGTAGACACTTAATCTCTGTCGTGACTAGTTTTCCTCTATCATTTGTTGTCAGAGTCCATGTTTAACACTAGTTGCATAAATGAGGGAGCAAGATTGTGTTGAATAATGCTCTTTTAGTGTTCATGATGACCTTTTGGCATTTTAAAATTGGCGCTTTTTGTCATATAATTTGATTTGCTTTGTTGTATCTATGTTGGATTTCGTTAGCTATTCCTTCGCTTGCAGAAAAAATTATCCCTAGATATATTAAGTCTTTGACTTGTTTTAATAGGCATTTGTCAATGGAGATATTGGAAGTGTGAAAATCAGTATGTTTTCCTTAACAGAAAAATAAAGTTTTGAACAACCAAGTCGCTGATTACGGGTCGTTTAAGAATGTGGGCACTCGATCGATCATCCACCTCAGATTACATGGGCGGATAGGCTTAAGGCGACAACAATGGGAATCACTTATGAACGTCAAATATGTCAACTATGACATCAAGATGATATCTATAGAGCACAAGAGTAAACAGTCTAATTGTGTGTGATAGCTGAAAGTTAAACTGTATCATACACCCCAGGTTAAACTAGGCCGGTTACAGGGGCGGTGAGGTGGTTGGCATCTCATAACTTCTCTCCTGTTTTAATACTCAGTGATTGAGTATGATTTGTAAAGTTGAAGCAGGAATAATGAGACGAGGCTTGGTGGAGGTACTGGTGCAGACAGGGATCAGAGAAATCACATTAATTTTTGTCCCTGATCACGCAGAACTCAGGGTTAATGAATGAGGTGATAGATTAGCTGGCATGCCTACGATATCAAAGGGAGCTGCAATGTATCAAAATGACATTCTTAACGCAATGAGAGAGTCTTTCAGAACAGAATAGTTTCTGGTTTGTGAGTCTCACTCGCTGACCAGATTGAGAGAGATGGTTGTGAATATTAGTACAACCCGAAAAGAAGGACATACCAAATATGTAAAGAGACTGATTAACATCGAACTAGCGTGTTAGTCGCTGCAGGATTTGCTGAGGAGGAGATCAGAGCACCGATGGAAGTGCCTCGAGTGCTATGACGATAGTCCTCTAATGACTGATAATTGATAACTGATCATAAGCCGCTGGCTGAACAGAAATAATGCAAGCTAAACACACCTCTATTTCGCGAAATGATATTCTGATTGCAAGGTGTTCTGAAAAGTTAATTACACTTAGAGCTGTCACTTTATCACTTCTAGGATATAATACTTAATCTGTTTTGAAATAAATTGAACGAAGAAAAAAACTAAAGATATAAACCATGTATACCTGCGTTGTTGGTTTCAATAAAAAGTATAACGCATATGTCTACTTTAGCTAAGCGCTTCATACCAAGTACAAAGTGAGATACCAACAGCCTTAACGATTACTTCAAATAGTATCTGATGTCAGCGATCGTGTTATCAAGTTGACAGACTTCCTACTTTCAAAACGTGTTATTATTTTACAATAAAGAATAACTAACGAAATTCAACATAGATGGAACAAAGCAAATCAAATAATATGATAAATAGCGTCAATTTTCAAATGTAAACATGTAATGTCACAATGAACACAAAAAGAGCATTGTTCAACACATTCGTTCTCCCTACATTATGTAACCAGTGCCAAACCGTGACGCTGACATCAAATGATAGAAGAAAACTAGTTATAACAGAGATACAGTGTCTAGCCAGAATGCTGGGAGTAACAAGAAGAGACTGGTTGAGAAAGGAAGACATCAGAAATAAAGTGGTACAACATCAGTACTAAACTTTATCAAGAAACAACAAATAAATTGTTCGCCACATAAGCAGATTATCAACAGACCGTGCACCTCAAAGAGCAACGTTCTTTCAAAAGCAAAGGCCGGTCACTCAAAAATGAACCTCAGAGATAACAGAGGCGACATAAGACACTATTTATGAAGCGCACACAAAGGGCTCGTTCTATAAATCTCTTCTTATCCTGACACTGAGGCAAAACAGGATTGAAGTAAAGAAAACCGGAAAGATGTTAGATGTTAAATTTTAGGTATTTTTCTCCAACAAAGTAACTCTTGAATTATTATAATAAAGAAATATATCTCAATTTTATTTTACTATTAGTTTGATAGTTTATTTTACTATTAGTTTGATAGTTTATTTTACTATTTGGTTGATAGTTTATTTTACTATTAGTTTGATATTTTATTTTACTATTTGTTTGATAGTTTATTTTACTATTAGTTTGATATTTTATTTTGCTATTTGGTTGATAGTTTATTTTACTATTAGTTTGATAGTTTATTTTGCTATTAGTTTGGAAGTTTATTTTACTATTTGTTTGATAGTTTATTTTACTATTGGTTGATAGTTTATTTTACTATTAGTTTGATAGTTTATTTTGCTATTAGTTGATAGCTTATTCTTGCATTTGGTTGATAGTTTATTTTACTATTAGTTTGATATTTATTTACTATTTGGTTGATAGTTTATTTTACTATTAGTTTGATAGTTTATTTTACTATTTGGTTGATAGTTTATTTTACTATTAGTTTGATAGCTTATTTTACTCATTTGGTTGATAGTTTATTTTACTATTTGTTTGATATTTTATTTTATTATTTGTTTGATATTTTATTTTACTATTTGTTTGATAGTTTATTTTACTATTAGGTTGATAGTTTATTTTACTATTTGTTTGATATTTTATTTTACTATTTGTTTGATAGTTTATTTTACTATTAGGTTGATATTTTATTTTACTATTTGTTTGATAGTTTATTTTACTATTAGGTTGATATTTTATTTTGCTATTTGGTTGATAGTTTATTTTACTATTAGGTTGATAGTTTATTTTACTATTAGTTTGATAGTTTATTTTGCTATTAGGTTGATAGTTTATTTTGCTATTAGTTTGATAGTTTATTTTGCTATTAGTTTGATATTTTATTTTGCTATTTGGTTGATAGTTTATTTTACTATTAGGTTGATAGTTTATTTTACTATTAGTTTGATAGTTTATTTTACTATTAGTTTGATAGTTTATTTTGCTATTAGGTTGATAGTTTATTTTGCTATTAGTTTGATATTTTATTTTGCTATTTGGTTGATAGTTTATTTTACTATTAGTTTGATAGTTTATTTTGCTATTAGGTTGATAGTTTATTTTGCTATTAGTTTGATAGTTTATTTTGTTATTTGGTTGATAGTTTATTTTACTATTAGTTTGATATTTTATTTTACTATTTGTTTGATAGTTTATTTTACTATTAGGTTGATAGTTTATTTTACTATTTGGTTGATAGTTTATTTTACTATTAGTTTGATAGTTTATTTTACTATTTGGTTGATAGTTTATTTTACTATTAGTTTGATAGTTTATTTTACTATTTGGTTGATAGTTTATTTTACTATTTGTTTGATATTTTATTTTACTATTTGGTTGATATTTTATTTTACTATTTGTTTGATAGTTTATTTTACTATTAGGTTGATAGTTTATTTTACTATTTGTTTGATATTTTATTTTACTATTTGTTTGATATTTTATTTTACTATTTGTTTGATAGTTTATTTTACTATTAGGTTGATATTTTATTTTGCTATTTGGTTGATAGTTTATTTTACTATTAGGTTGATAGTTTATTTTACTATTTGGTTGATAGTTTATTTTACTATTTGGTTGATAGTTTATTTTACTATTAGTTTGATATTTTATTTTACTATTTGGTTGATAGTTTATTTTACTATTTGTTTGATATTTTATTTTAGTATTTGTTTGATATTTTATTTTACTATTTGGTTGATAGTTTATTTTACTATTAGGTTGATAGTTTATTTTACTATTAGTTTGATAGTTTATTTTGCTATTAGGTTGATAGTTTATTTTGCTATTAGTTTGATAGTTTATTTTCCTATTAGTTTGATATTTTATTTTGCTATTTGGTTGATAGTTTATTTTACTATTAGGTTGATAGTTTATTTTACTATTAGTTTGATAGTTTATTTTACTATTAGTTTGATAGTTTATTTTGCTATTAGGTTGATAGTTTATTTTGCTATTAGTTTGATATTTTATTTTGCTATTTGGTTGATAGTTTATTTTACTATTAGTTTGATAGTTTATTTTGCTATTAGGTTGATAGTTTATTTTGCTATTAGTTTGATAGTTTATTTTGTTATTTGGTTGATAGTTTATTTTACTATTAGTTTGATATTTTATTTTACTATTTGTTTGATAGTTTATTTTACTATTAGGTTGATAGTTTATTTTACTATTGGTTGATAGTTTATTTTACTATTAGTTTGATAGTTTATTTTACTATTTGGTTGATAGTTTATTTTACTATTAGTTTGATAGTTTATTTTACTATTTGGTTGATAGTTTATTTTACTATTTGTTTGATATTTTATTTTACTATTTGTTTGATATTTTATTTTACTATTTGTTTGATAGTTTATTTTACTATTAGGTTGATAGTTTATTTTACTATTTGTTTGATATTTTATTTTACTATTTGTTTGATATTTTATTTTACTATTTGTTTGATAGTTTATTTTACTATTAGGTTGATATTTTATTTTGCTATTTCGTTGATAGTTTATTTTACTATTAGGTTGATAGTTTATTTTACTATTAGTTTGATATTTTATTTTACTATTAGGTTGATATTTTATTTTACTATTAGGTTGATAGTTTATTTTACTATTAGGTTGATATTTTATTTTACTATTAGGTTGATAGTTTATTTTACTATTAGTTTGATAGTTTATTTTACTATTAGTTTGATAGTTTATTTACCATTAGTTTGATAGTTTATTTTACTATTAGTTTGATATTTTATTTTACTATTAGTTTGATAGTTTATTTTACTATTAGGTTGATAGTTTATTTTACTATTAGGTTGATATTTTATTTTACTATTAGTTTGATATTTTATTTTGCTATTAGGTTGATAGTTTATTTTACTATTAGTTTGATAGTTTATTTTGTTATTTGGTTGATAGTTTATTTTACTATTAGTTTGATATTTTATTTTACTATTTGTTTGATAGTTTATTTTACTATTAGTTTGATAGTTTATTTTACTATTTGGTTGATAGTTTATTTTACTATTAGTTTGATAGTTTATTTTACTATTTGGTTGATAGTTTATTTTACTATTAGTTTGATAGTTTATTTTACTATTTGGTTGATAGTTTATTTTACTATTTGTTTGATATTTTATTTTATTATTTGTTTGATATTTTATTTTACTATTTGTTTGATAGTTTATTTTACTATTAGGTTGATAGTTTATTTTACTATTTGTTTGATATTTTATTTTACTATTTGTTTGATATTTTATTTTACTATTTGTTTAATAGTTTATTTTACTATTAGGTTGATATTTTATTTTGCTATTTGGTTGATAGTTTATTTTACTATTAGGTTGATAGTTTATTTTGCTATTAGTTTGATAGTTTATTTTGCTATTAGTTTGATATTTTATTTTGCTATTTGGTTGATAGTTTATTTTACTATTAGGTTGATAGTTTATTTTACTATTAGTTTGATAGTTTATTTTACTATTAGTTTGATAGTTTATTTTGCTATTAGGTTGATAGTTTATTTTGCTATTAGTTTGATATTTTATTTTGCTATTTGGTTGATAGTTTATTTTACTATTAGTTTGATAGTTTATTTTGCTATTAGGTTGATAGTTTATTTTGCTATTAGTTTGATAGTTTATTTTGTTATTTGGTTGATAGTTTATTTTACTATTAGTTTGATATTTTATTTTACTATTTGTTTGATAGTTTATTTTACTATTAGTTTGATAGTTTATTTTACTATTTGGTTGATAGTTTATTTTACTATTAGTTTGATAGTTTATTTTACTATTTGGTTGATAGTTTATTTTACTATTAGTTTGATAGTTTATTTTACTATTTGGTTGATAGTTTATTTTACTATTTGTTTGATATTTTATTTTACTATTTGTTTGATATTTTATTTTACTATTTGTTTGATAGTTTATTTTACTATTAGGTTGATAGTTTATTTTACTATTTGTTTGATATTTTATTTTACTATTTGTTTGATATTTTATTTTACTATTTGTTTGATAGTTTATTTTACTATTAGGTTGATATTTTATTTTGCTATTTGGTTGATAGTTTATTTTACTATTAGGTTGATAGTTTATTTTACTATTTGGTTGATAGTTTATTTTACTATTTGGTTGATAGTTTATTTTACTATTAGTTTGATATTTTATTTTACTATTTGGTTGATAGTTTATTTTACTATTTGTTTGATATTTTATTTTAGTATTTGTTTGATATTTTATTTTACTATTTGGTTGATAGTTTATTTTACTATTAGGTTGATAGTTTATTTTACTATTAGTTTGATAGTTTATTTTGCTATTAGGTTGATAGTTTATTTTGCTATTAGTTTGATAGTTTATTTTGCTATTAGTTTGATATTTTATTTTGCTATTTGGTTGATAGTTTATTTTACTATTAGGTTGATAGTTTATTTTACTATTAGTTTGATAGTTTATTTTACTATTAGTTTGATAGTTTATTTTGCTATTAGGTTGATAGTTTATTTTGCTATTAGTTTGATATTTTATTTTGCTATTTGGTTGATAGTTTATTTTACTATTAGTTTGATAGTTTATTTTGCTATTAGGTTGATAGTTTATTTTGCTATTAGTTTGATAGTTTATTTTGTTATTTGGTTGATAGTTTATTTTACTATTAGTTTGATATTTTATTTTACTATTTGTTTGATAGTTTATTTTACTATTAGTTTGATAGTTTATTTTACTATTTGGTTGATAGTTTATTTTACTATTAGTTTGATAGTTTATTTTACTATTTGGTTGATAGTTTATTTTACTATTAGTTTGATAGTTTATTTTACTATTTGGTTGATAGTTTATTTTACTATTTGTTTGATATTTTATTTTACTATTTGGTTGATATTTTATTTTACTATTTGTTTGATAGTTTATTTTACTATTAGGTTGATAGTTTATTTTACTATTTGTTTGATATTTTATTTTACTATTTGTTTGATATTTTATTTTACTATTTGTTTGATAGTTTATTTTACTATTAGGTTGATATTTTATTTTGCTATTTGGTTGATAGTTTATTTTACTATTAGGTTGATAGTTTATTTTACTATTAGTTTGATAGTTTATTTTACTATTAGGTTGATAGTTTATTTTACTATTGGTTGATAGTTTATTTTACTATTAGGCTTGATATTTATTTTACTATTAGGTTGATAGTTTATTTTACTATTGGTTGATAGTTTATTTTACTATTAGTTTGATAGTTTATTTTACTATTAGTTTGATAGTTTATTTTACTATTAGTTTGATATTTTATTTTACTATTAGTTTGATAGTTTATTTTACTATTAGGTTGATAGTTTTTTTTACTATTAGGTTGATATTTTATTTTACTATTAGTTTGATATTTTATTTTGCTATTAGGTTGATAGTTTATTTTACTATTAGTTTGATAGTTTATTTGTTATTTGGTTGATAGTTTATTTTACTATTAGGTTGATATTTTATTTTACTATTTGTTTGATAGTTTATTTTACTATTAGTTTGATAGTTTATTTTACTATTTGGTTGATAGTTTATTTTACTATTAGTTTGATAGTTTATTTTACTATTTGGTTGATAGTTTATTTTACTATTAGTTTGATAGTTTATTTTACTATTTGGTTGATAGTTTATTTTACTATTTGTTTGATATTTTATTTTATTATTTGTTTGATATTTTATTTTACTATTTGTTTGATAGTTTATTTTACTATTAGGTTGATAGTTTATTTTACTATTTGTTTGATATTTTATTTTACTATTTGTTTGATATTTTATTTTACTATTTGTTTGATAGTTTATTTTACTATTAGGTTGATATTTTATTTTGCTATTTGGTTGATAGTTTATTTTACTATTAGGTTGATAGTTTATTTTACTATTAGTTTGATAGTTTATTTTGCTATTAGGTTGATAGTTTATTTTGCTATTAGTTTGATAGTTTATTTTGCTATTAGTTTGATATTTTATTTTGCTATTTGGTTGATAGTTTATTTTACTATTAGGTTGATAGTTTATTTTACTATTAGTTTGATAGTTTATTTTACTATTAGTTTGATAGTTTATTTTGCTATTAGGTTGATAGTTTATTTTGCTATTAGTTTGATATTTTATTTTGCTATTTGGTTGATAGTTTATTTTACTAATTGTTTGATAGTTTATTTTGCTATTAGGTTGATAGTTTATTTTGCTATTAGTTTGATAGTTTATTTTGTTATTTGGTTGATAGTTTATTTTACTATTAGTTTGATATTTTATTTTACTATTTGTTTGATAGTTTATTTTACTATTAGTTTGATAGTTTATTTTACTATTTGGTTGATAGTTTATTTTACTATTAGTTTGATAGTTTATTTTACTATTTGGTTGATAGTTTATTTTACTATTAGTTTGATAGTTTATTTTACTATTTGGTTGATAGTTTATTTTACTATTTGTTTGATAGTTTATTTTACTATTAGGTTGATAGTTTATTTTACTATTTGTTTGATATTTTATTTTACTATTTGTTTGATAGTTTATTTTACTATTAGGTTGATATTTTATTTTACTATTTGTTTGATAGTTTATTTTACTATTAGGTTGATATTTTATTTTGCTATTTGGTTGATAGTTATTTTACTATAGGTTGATAGTTTATTTTACTATTAGTTTGATAGTTTATTTTGCTATTAGGTTGATAGTTTATTTTGCTATTAGTTTGATATTTTATTTTGCTATTTGGTTGATAGTTTATTTTACTATTAGGTTGATAGTTTATTTTACTATTAGTTTGATAGTTTATTTTACTATTAGTTTGATAGTTTATTTTGCTATTAGGTTGATAGTTTATTTTGCTATTAGTTTGATATTTTATTTTGCTATTTGGTTGATAGTTTATTTTACTAATTGTTTGATAGTTTATTTTGCTATTAGGTTGATAGTTTATTTTGCTATTAGTTTGATAGTTTATTTTGTTATTTGGTTGATAGTTTATTTTACTATTAGTTTGATATTTTATTTTACTATTTGTTTGATAGTTTATTTTACTATTAGTTTGATAGTTTATTTTACTATTTGGTTGATAGTTTATTTTACTATTAGTTTGATAGTTTATTTTACTATTTGGTTGATAGTTTATTTTACTATTAGTTTGATAGTTTATTTTACTATTTGGTTGATAGTTTATTTTACATCTTGTTTGATAGTTTATTTTACTATTAGGTTGATAGTTTATTTTACTATTTGTTTGATATTTTATTTTACTATTTGTTTGATAGTTTATTTTACTATTAGGTTGATATTTTATTTTACTATTTGTTTGATAGTTTATTTTACTATAGGTTGATATTTTATTTTGCTATTTGGTTGATAGTTATTTTACTATTAGGTTGATAGTTATTTTACTATTAGTTTGATAGCTTTATTTTGCTATAGGTTGATAGTTTATTTTGCTATTAGTTTGATAGTTTATTTTGCTATTAGTTTGATATTTTATTTTGCTATTTGGTTGATAGTTTATTTTACTATTAGGTTGATAGTTTATTTTACTATTAGTTTGATAGTTTATTTTACTATTAGTTTGATAGTTTATTTTGCTATTAGGTCGATAGTTTATTTTGCTATTAGTTTGATATTTTATTTTGCTATTTGGTTGATAGTTTATTTTACTATTAGTTTGATAGTTTATTTTGCTATTAGGTTGATAGTTTATTTTGCTATTAGTTTGATAGTTTATTTTGTTATTTGGTTGATAGTTTATTTTACTATTAGTTTGATATTTTATTTTACTATTTGTTTGATAGTTTATTTTACTATTAGTTTGATAGTTTATTTTACTATTTGGTTGATAGTTTATTTTACTATTAGTTTGATAGTTTATTTTACTATTTGGTTGATAGTTTATTTTACTATTAGTTTGATAGTTTATTTTACTATTTGGTTGATAGTTTATTTTACTATTTGTTTGATATTTTATTTACTATTTTTTGATATTTTATTTTACTATTTGTTTGATAGTTTATTTTACTATTAGGTTGATAGTTTATTTTACTATTTGTTTGATATTTTATTTTACTATTTGTTTGATATTTTATTTTACTATTTGTTTGATAGTTTATTTTACTATTAGGTTGATATTTTATTTTGCTATTTGGTTGATAGTTTATTTTACTATTAGGTTGATAGTTTATTTTACTATTTGGTTGATAGTTTATTTTACTATTTGGTTGATAGTTTATTTTACTATTAGTTTGATATTTTATTTTACTATTTGGTTGATAGTTTATTTTACTATTTGTTTGATATTTTATTTTACTATTTGTTTGATATTTTATTTTACTATTTGGTTGATAGTTTATTTTACTATTAGGTTGATAGTTTATTTTGCTATTTGGTTGATAGTTTATTTTACTATTAGGTTGATAGTTTATTTTACTATTAGTTTGATAGTTTATTTTACTATTAGTTTGATAAGTTATTTTGCTATTAGGTTGATAGTTTATTTTGCTATTAGTTTGATATTTTATTTTGCTATTTGGTTGATAGTTTATTTTACTATTAGTTTGATAGTTTATTTTGCTATTAGGTTGATAGTTTATTTTGCTATTAGTTTGATAGTTTATTTTGTTATTTGGTTGATAGTTTATTTTACTATTAGTTTGATATTTTATTTTACTATTTGTTTGATAGTTTATTTTACTATTAGTTTGATAGTTTATTTTACTATTTGGTTGATAGTTTATTTTACTATTAGTTTGATAGTTTATTTTACTATTTGGTTGATAGTTTATTTTACTATTAGTTTGATATTTTATTTTACTATTTGGTTGATAGTTTCATTTTACATTTGTTTGATATTTTATTTTACTATTTGTTTGATATTTTATTTTACTATTTGTTTGATAGTTTATTTTACAATAGGTTGATAGTTTATTTTACTATTTGTTTGATATTTTATTTTACTATTTGTTTGATATTTTATTTTACTATTTGTTTGATAGTTTATTTTACTATTAGGTTGATATTTTATTTTGCTATTTGGTTGATAGTTTATTTTACTATTAGGTTGATAGTTTATTTTACTATTAGTTTGATATTTTATTTTACTATTAGGTTGATATTTTTTTTACTAATAGGTTGATAGTTTATTTTACTATTAGGTTGATATTTTATTTTACTATTAGGTTGATAGTTTATTTTACTATTAGTTTGATAGTTTATTTTACTATTAGTTTGATAGTTTATTTTACTATTAGTTTGATAGTTTATTTTACTATTAGTTTGATATTTTATTTTACTATTAGTTTTATAGTTTATTTTACTATTAGGTTGATAGTTTATTTTACTATTAGGTTGATATTTTATTTTACTATTAGTTTGATATTTTATTTTGCTATTAGGTTGATAGTTTATTTTACTATTAGTTTGATAGTTTATTTTGTTATTTGGTTGATAGTTTATTTTACTATTAGTTTGATATTTTATTTTACTATTTGTTTGATAGTTTATTTTACTATTAGTTTGATAGTTTATTTTACTATTTGGTTGATAGTTTATTTTACTATTAGTTTGATAGTTTATTTTACTATTTGGTTGATAGTTTATTTTACTATTAGTTTGATAGTTTATTTTACTATTTGGTTGATAGTTTATTTTACTATTTGTTTGATATTTATTTTACTATTGTTTGATATTTTATTTTACTATTTGTTTGATAGTTTATTTTACTATTAGGTTGATAGTTTATTTTACTATTTGTTTGATATTTTATTTTACTATTTGTTTGATATTTTATTTTACTATTTGTTTGATAGTTTATTTTACTATTAGGTTGATATTTTATTTTGCTATTTGGTTGATAGTTTATTTTACTATTAGGTTGATAGTTTTATTTTACTATAGTTTGATAGTTTATTTTGCTATTAGGTTGATAGTTTATTTTGCTATTAGTTTGATATTTTATTTTGCTATTTGGTTGATAGTTTATTTTACTAATTGTTTGATAGTTTATTTTGCTATTAGGTTGATAGTTTATTTTGCTATTAGTTTGATAGTTTATTTGTTATTTGGTTGATAGTTTATTTTACTATATTTGAATTTTATTACTATTGTTTGATAGTTATTTTACTAATTAGTTTGATAGTTATTTTACTATTGGTTGATAGCTATTTTACTATTTGTTTGAATTTATCTTTACTCACTTTTTGATATCTATTTATACTATTTGTTTGATAGTTTATTTACTATTAGGTGATAGTTCATTTACTATTTGTTCTGATACTTTTATTACTCATTTTGATATTATTATATTTGTCTGATAGCCTATCTTACTCAAGGCTGAATTATCTATTCTTGCATCTGGTTGATAGTCTTCATTTACAATAGGCTTGATAGTCTCTATCTTACCATTGGTGATAGTTTATTTTACATCTTGGTGAAGTATCTTACCAAATAGTCTGATTATCTTATCTACTATTTGGCTTGATAGTTATTTTACATTCTGTTCTGATATCTTTATTTTACTATGTCTCTGATATTTTATTTACATCTGTCTGATAGTTATTTTACAATAGTGAATTCATTCTTGCTATTTGGTTGAATGTATTCTACTATTAGGTCTGATAGTTTATTTACATTAGTTGATAGTTCATTTTGCTATTAGTTTGATATCTTAATCTGTATTTGGTAGATAGTTTATACATATAGGTGATAGTTATTTACCATTAGCTGACAGTGTATTTTACTAATAGCTTGATGTCTACTTTATAGGTTGATAGCTCATTTTGCTAATAGCTTGAATTCATTCTGCATATTGGCTGATAGTTCATCTTTACATAGTTTGAAGTTCTATTTGCATAGGTTGATAGTTTATTTTGCTACAATAGTCTGAAGTTATTTGTATTTGGCGATAGTCATTCACATAGTTGATATCTTATTTAATTACTATTGTTGATAGCCTATTTACCAATAGCTTGATAGCTATTTTACTCATCTGGTGATTAGTACTTTTATCTATTAGCTGATAGCTTATTCTTAACTATATTGGATAGTTTATTTTACATTAGTTGATAGTTCTATCGACATCTGGATGAAGTATTACATTCTGTTGACATCTTATTTTACATTGTTGATATCTTATCTTACATTGTTGATCAGCTCATTTACAATTAGTTCGATAGCATTATCTACATCGTCTGATACTCTTATACATCTGTCTGATAATGATTACCATCTGTCTGAAGCCTCATTTACTAATAGGCGATATTCTATTTTGCCTTCATTTGTCATAGTCTCTTTATCCTACATTAGGCCGATAGTTATTTTACATTAAGTCGATATTTACTTACATTAGGTGAATTTTATTTACTCATAGGTGATAGCTCTTATTTTATATAGGTTATATTTTATTTTACTATTAGGTTGATAGTTTATTTTACTATTAGTTTGATAGTTTATTTTACTATTAGGTTGATAGTTTATTTTACTATTTGGTTGATAGTTTATTTTACTATTAGTTTGATATTTTATTTTACTATTAGTTTGATATTTTATTTTACTATTAGGTTGATAGTTTATTTTACTATTTGTTGATATTTTATTTTGCTATTTGGTTGATAGTTTATTTTACTATTTGTTTGATAGTTTATTTTACTATTAGTTTGATATTTTATTTTCTATTTGTTACTGATAGTTTATTTTACTATTAGTTTGATATTTTATTTTACTATTTGTTTGATAGTTTATTTTACTATTTGTTTGATAGTTTATTTTACTATTAGGTTGATAGTTTATTTTACTATTGGTTGATAGTTTATTTTACTATTAGTTTGATAGTTTATTTTACTATTAGTTTGATAGTTTATTTTGCTATTAGGTTGATAGTTTATTTTACTATTAGTTTGATAGTTTATTTTACTATTTGGTTGATAGTTTATTTTACTATTTGTTTGATAGTTTATTTTACTATTAAGTTGATAGTTTATTTTACTATTTGTTTGATAGTTTATTTTACTATTTGGTTGATAGTTTATTTTACTATTTGGTTGATAGTTTATTTTACTATTAAGTTGATAGTTTATTTTACTATTTGTTTGATAGTTTATTTTACTATTTGGTTGATAGTTTATTTTACTATAGTTTGATAGTTTATTTTACTATTGGTTGATAGTTTATTTTACTATTTGTTTGATAATTTATTTTACTATTTGTTTGATAGTTTATTTTACTATTAGGTTGATATTTTATTTTACTATTTGGTTGATAGTTTATTTTACTATTAGGTTGATAGTTTATTTTACTATTTGGTTGATAGTTTATTTTACTATTTGGTTGATAGTTTATTTTACTATTAGTTTGATATTTTATTTTACTATTTGGTTGATAGTTTATTTTACTATTTGTTTGATATTTTATTTTACTATTGTTTGATATTTATTTTACTATTTGTTTGATAGTTTATTTTACTATTAGGTTGATATTTTATTTTGCTATTTGGTTGATAGTTTATTTTACTATTAGGTTGATAGTTTATTTTACTATTAGTTTGATAGTTTATTTTCTATTTGTTTGATATTTTATTTTCTATTTGGTTGATAGTTTATTTTACTATAGGTTGATAGTTTATTTTACATTTAGTTTGATAGTTTATTTTACTATTAGTTTGATAGTTTATTTTACTATTAGGTTGATAGTTTATTTTACTATTAGTTTGATATTTTATTTTACTATTTGGTTGATAGTTTATTTTACTATTAGTTTGATAGTTTTATTTTCTATTAGGTTGATAGTTTTATTTTCTATTGTTTGATAGTTTATTTTGTTATTTGGTTGATATTTATTTTACTATTAGTTTGATATTTATTTTACTATTTGTTTGATAGTTTATTTTACTATTAGGTTGATAGTTTATTTTACTATTGGTTGATAGTTTATTTTACTATTAGTTTGATAGTTTATTTTACTATTTGGTTGATAGTTTATTTTACTATTAGTTTGATAGTTTATTTTACTATTTGGTTGATAGTTTATTTTACTATTTGTTTGATATTTTATTTTACTATTTGTTTGATATTTTATTTTACTATTTGTTTGATAGTTTATTTTACTATTTGGTTGATAGTTTATTTTACTATTTGTTTGATATTTTATTTTACTATTTGTTTGATAATTTATTTTACTATTTGTTTGATAGTTTATTTTACTATTAGGTTGATATTTTATTTTGCTATTTGGTTGATAGTTTATTTTACTATTAGGTTGATAGTTTATTTTACTATTAGTTTGATATTTTATTTTACTATTAGGTTGATATTTTATTTTACTATTAGGTTGATAGTTTATTTTACTATTAGTTTGATAGTTTATTTTACTATTAGTTTGATAGTTTATTTTACTATTAGTTTGATAGTTTATTTTACTATTAGTTTGATATTTTATTTTACTATTAGTTTGATATTTTATTTTACTATTAGGTTGATAGTTTATTTTGCTATTAGGTTGATAGTTTATTTTGCTATTGTTTGATATTTTATTTTGCTATTTGGTTGATAGTTTATTTTACTATTAGTTTGATAGTTTATTTTGCTATTAGGTTGATAGTTTATTTTGCTATTAGTTTGATAGTTTATTTGTCTATTTGTTGATAGTTTATTTTACTATTAGTTTGATATTTTATTTTACTATTTGTTTGATAGTTTTATTTTACATTAGTTTGATAGTTTTATTTTACTATTTGGTTGATAGTTTATTTTACTATTAGTTTGATAGTTTATTTTACTATTTGGTTGATAGTTTATTTTACTATTAGTTTGATAGTTTATTTTACTATTTGTTGATAGTTTATTTTACTATTTGTTGATATTTTATTTTACTATTTGTTGATTTTTATTTTACTATTTGTTGATAGTTTTATTTACTATTAGGTTGATAGTTTATTTTACTATTTGTTTGATATTTTATTTTACTATTTGTTGATATTTATTTTACTATTTGTTTGATAGTTTATTTTACTATTAGGTTGATATTTTATTTTGCTATTTGGTTGATAGTTTATTTTACTATTAGGTTGATAGTTTATTTTACTATTAGTTTGATATTTTATTTTACTATTAGGTTGATATTTTATTTTACTATTAGGTTTGATAGTTTTATTTTACTATTAGGTTGATATTTTATTTTACTATTAGGTTGATAGTTTATTTTACTATTAGTTTGATAGTTTATTTTACTATTAGTTTGATAGTTTATTTTACTATTTGTTTGATAGTTTATTTTACTATTTGTTTGATAGTTTATTTTACTATTAGTTTGATATTTTATTTTACTATTAGGTTGATAGTTTATTTTACTATTTGTTTGATATTTTATTTTGCTATTTGGTTGATAGTTTATTTTACTATTTGTTTGATAGTTTATTTTACTATTAGTTTGATATTTTATTTTCTATTGGTTGATAGTTTATTTTACTATTTGTTTGATATTTTATTTTGCTATTTGGTTGATAGTTTATTTTACTATTAGTTTGATAGTTTATTTTCTATTAGTTTGAAGTTTATTTTACTATTTGTTTGATAGTTTATTTTACTATTGGTTGATAGTTTATTTTACTATTAGTTTGATAGTTTATTTTACTATTAGTTTGATAGTTTATTTTGCTATTAGTTTGATAGTTTATTTTGCTATTTGGTTGATAGTTTATTTTACTATTTGTTTGATAGTTATTACTATTAGTTGATAGTTTATTTTACTATTTGTTTGATAGTTTATTTTACTATTTGTTTGATAGTTTATTTTACTATTTGTTGATAGTTTATTTTACTATTAGGTTGATAGTTTATTTTACTATTTGTTTGATATTTTATTTTACTATTTGTTTGATAGTTTATTTTACTATTTGTTTGATAGTTTATTTTACTATTAGTTTGATATTTTATTTTACTATTTGGTTGATATTTTATTTTACTATTTGGTTGATATTTTATTGACTATTGTTGATATTTTAGGTTGATCAAAGAGATTCAAGAAGATTGACAATAGCAATCAAGAATTAAACACAATGAAGAACATGTGGCAAAGCACCAACAAAATATTAAAATTAAAAATATTGAGAGCAAGCATTTTCCCAGTGGCTACTTATGGTTGTGAATCATGGACTATTACACAAAAACAAGAACGAAAATCCAGTCCTTTGAAACCTAAATGCTAC
Source organism: Arion vulgaris (assembly GCA_020796225.1). Lineage (NCBI taxonomy): Eukaryota > Metazoa > Mollusca > Gastropoda > Stylommatophora > Arionidae > Arion > Arion vulgaris. Next base: position 8,703,356 of record CM036772.1, read on the forward strand.
AGAAAGATCCTACGAATACCATGGACAGAAAAGAAAGAACACTGATGTCCTGAAAGAACTAAATGTTAAAGAGAATTGGCTGATAAACAACATACTATACAGAAAATATACATACTTTGGTCACATCAAGCGTCACGATGGCCTGGAAAGAACAATATTAGAGGGCAGGTCCCAGGACGCAGAGGCAGACCAAGAAGAAGATGGCTACAAGATATTAAAGAAACCATGAATATGACCAACGATGAAGTGGGTGAACTGGCTAGCGACAGAGTGAATTTCAGATGTGCTGCAAAGAGAGCAACGTCCTATAAATGATATGCACCTTGATGATTAAAATTCAATTTAAAACTAACAATTAAATTTTAAAGAAAATTGGCTGATAAACAACATACTATGCAGAAAAATTAGATACTTTGTTCACATCAAGCGTCACGATGGCATAGAGAACAATACTGGGCAGGTCCTAGGACGCAGAGGCAGACCAAGAAGAAGATGCCTACAAGATATTAAAGAAGCCATGAATATGACCATCAGCGAAATGGGTGAACTAGCTAGAGACAGAGTGAATTTCAGATGCTATAAGCTCAGTGAGCTAAGATGACAATGCAGTGTCAGAGAAAGTGAGCTAACTACTGACTAAGTCCTATTTAGTCTACCCGTAGTGATCCTAAAACCATATTGCAGCACTATATTCAGGTAAAGATGGTAGATATCGAAGGTGAAACTACCTATACGAATTAGCTTCCTATGACAACATTTTGTGTGAATCATGGGCATTACATACAGATAATAAGAAAATATAAAGTATGCACATTTCTAAAATACATTTAAGTTAAACCACTTTCATACAGTCTGCCTTAGGAAAGTAATGAATATCAAATGGCAGGATATGATCCCAGATACAAGGTCCTAAAAGAGCTGCTCTCCCCAGCATCTACACAATTTTGATGCAGTCCCAGACAAGATGGGCATGACATGTGGCTCGAATGCCAGATTGCAGAATACCCAAACGACTCTTTTATGGTGAGCTGCAAAGTGGTAAACGCTCACAGGGTGGTCAGAAAAGCGATTCAAAGACACACTCAAGAACTCCATGAAATCTTTTGCCATAGATGTCAACAACTTGGAGAATGTTGCTCAAGACAGATCAGCCTGGCGCACACTTCTTCGACACGGTTCCTCGACCTGAGAGGCAGATAGAACAGCACGGATGGAGCAAAGACGTCAAAACAGAAAGGCAGTAAAACTTCCCACAAGTGCAAGTATACCTTGTCCACACTGTACACGAATATTTCATACTCGTATGGGGCTCACTAGTCATCTACGCACACACAGACAAACATAGAGCAACTACATTCCCTTGGATGAAAATTTGTGTGGTCATCATCACCCGTGATGGACGAGCATCATGACAAAATTTTGTGTGAATCATGGGTCGTTACACAAAGGTAATAAGAAAATCTAAAGTATGCACATTTCTAAAATAAATTTAACTTAAAATCACAAACTTCATAATTTGCTGTGAGGATGGTAAATGCTAAGAATGGTAAAATGCTAAATGAAAAATCCTAACGTGAACAGCTTTGTGGCGACTGCACTAGCCATGCAGCCATTCAATTTCTCAGGCTCACGTCCCATCTGTCCTACACCGCCCTAAAAATCGGTACTACAGGCTGTAACGAAGGTTTTTTTTGTTGTTGTTGATGGTGCTACGTTAAGTTAGGAAAATCTCTGGAGGTTTTGTTGTTGTTGATGGTGCTACGTTTAAGTTAGGAAAATCTCGGGGTTTGTCGACTCACAATGAATTCAGGCGTAGTTATGGCGACTAATATTTCGCCTCTGACTGATTTTTGCTTGAATGTATGCTTTTCTTATCACCAGTGTCCCTCAACATTCAGGCGACTTTTACTGTGGTGTTAGAGGTATCTGTAATTTAGATCCCTAATTTGCCCGTGTGGAGCCGGGGCCAGTAAGGAAGCAAAAATAGTACCACTGCGACATACAAGGCATGTCGTACGAGGCGACTGATGTAGGAGCCGCATTCTGGCACAACGTACAATCGCTTTACGGATCAGATCACAGCTTACTAAATAACGTACAACAAAGTTGCCTTAACAACAAGTCGATATGGAAAGCAGTTCGTCAGAAGAAGAAGATCCCCAATAAAAGAATCAGGGAACATGTAGTCCTACAACGTAAACCGAGAATATTTAGACCAAGCCGACCTCGAACTCCGGAATGCTCAAGCCACAGTAAGCAGTGCAGCGTGTTATCAACTTGGCTATCGGCGACCACGATAAATCTTCTAAAAAACCACCAAACTATAAAACTAAACGATGATCACATATGAAAGAAACTAATTTTGAAGAGGAGACATTTCTCACTAGCAACTAGTTAGAGCCAAGTGTAACATAATGCATTGGTAAAATTATAGACATTTGTATTTTTATTATATATGCCTCGTACCGTTTATGTTACGAGGGATATTAAAACAAAAATGCCTTTATAGTTTTAGGAATGCATTTTATTAAACTCGTTTATGTTGAGATGAGAGTCTGGCCGAATGGGTTAGAGCGCGGCTTTCATGCGAGAGACCTGTGTTCAATCCACAGTAATCCTAAACATGTAGATGTCTATGCGTTTAGGGACCTACCAAACCAATGTGCAACGTATACACGTTCTTGGCAAAGATCAAACATATCACAACGAGTGATTAAAATTGGTCGTAAAGAACGAACGCAAAGAAGAAGAATCCACGTAATGCCAAGATTTTTTTTGTGAGCATAAATAAAAATCCTAACCTGAACAGCTTCGCGGTGACTACACTAGCCATGCTGCCATTAAATTACTCAGGTTCTCTTCCCACCTGTCCTACACCGCACTAACAAGCGGTACACTAGCCATGCTGCCATTAAATTACTCAGGTTCTCTTCCCACCTGTCCTACACTGCACTAAAAAGCAGTACACTAGCCATGCAGCCATTAAATTACTCAGGTTCACTTCCACCTGTCCTACACACTAGCCATGCAGCCATTAAATTACTCAGACTCTCTTCCCACCTGTTCTACACTGCACTAAAAAGCGTACTCACAGGCGTATCGATAGTTTTTTACCGTTTATCTGACATAGGACCAGCATTCAATTTCTTCAAACCGCTTTATCCTGGATAACCCTTCAATGTTTTCTTTATGAAATTGAGTCTGATATTAGTCTCTCTCTTTAGCCTGTTACGCCCTTGGCGTTTAGGGCAGCAACAAACGCACCCCATTCTTCTCTGCTCATGGCCTTCCTCTGTATTGTGTTCCAGCTATGATTCATTTCCTTCAGTTCTTGCTCTATCGTTCTCCTCCAGGTCGTCTTGGGTCTTCCACGCTTTCGCCTACCCTCTGGAGTCCATCTCATTGCAGTTTTCGTGTCGGAGCCAGTCTCCATGCGCATCACATGTCCAATCCATCTCCAACGTCGTCTTCGGATGATAGTGCCCATATTCTCTTGTTGGCATCGTGCAAGCAATTCTTGGTTCGAGATAGTAGTCGGCCAGTACACGCGTAAGATTTTTGATATTAGTCTCCTCTCTCAGTAAATTTCGTTTCATGGTTTCCATACGGCATCCTTTATTTCCTGAACCCTTTGTCTCCAACTTCAATGTCTGCTTTGTGATTCTTTGATTATTTCTTTTCAGAGTATGCCCAACATATTTCCATCCTCTCTTTCTTGTAAAGGTTCTAAAGCTATTAGTGGTTGACCAGACATTTTCCTGATTTCAGCTCCTGAATTCGTTATATTTTAATTTGATTATTTTTCACAGACATCTATTTTTCCACTGTTTTCAACTTATTTACTATAACTTTAGTCATTCTCCAACTATCACTGGCATATATTTGGAGTGATAAAACATTGGTATTAAAAGTTTGCAATTTAGTTTTAAAACTTTAGAAATTTGACGTTCCATATTGTATTTAGACTTTTAAAAGCTGGTGTTACTTTGACAATTCGTAGAACACATTCTTTTTTAGTATCTCCAGTGTTGTCAAAATTGCTAACCAAATAGCAGAATTGCTCTGTTATTTGTATCGTTTTGGATTCGAAATTGGTATCAGCATTACTTGTCATATGTGTCTTCATTATATTTGCCTTTTCATAACTTATCCGCAGTTAAATTTCTGTTAAGGACATTTAACTATCAAAATAACAGCAGGTATCCAAAATATTTCGCCCACTTTTTTAAAATTGATGGAAATTCTGAAAAGGAAGGTCTCCCACAAAATGTATCCTGCTCATTATACATAGAGAAAAAAATCATTTTTATGTTTTGTTTATTTTACTGTTACATTGACATTGAATGAGTTAAGTTATAGGATTGATAAATATACTCGGTGAAATAGGTGAATGTTAGCTATTTATTCGTCACCTTAGGATGTTGATAATAATGTGTTGAAATTGTTACAGTGTTTGATGTAGCTATTTTTCTTTCCTGCCACCCAATCAATTGTTAACAAACAGAAGAGAGTAAATAACCCTTTCTATACCCTAGTCCTTGTAACCTAAGGAGACACTGAAACGAACTTTACTAAAAGAGGCAAGAAATATCGGTATCAGTTCCACGGAGAAGATTGAGCGAGTTGTCCAGGAAAGATCGGTCTAGAGAAATTGCTTGCAGGCCATATGTAACATAGAACGGTACGAGAGAAATAATAATAATTATTATTATATATATATATTCTTCAAACCTTGAATGATTTGTGTGAATCTCACTGTTCGATAACTGTAGGATTTCTGACAAACGAAAAGTCGATATGTTGGATTCAGTGGTCCTTTCATTTGAGCGTATTCATTTGAGAGTATTCATTTGAGCGTATTCATTTAAGCGTTTGAAAGACGGAAAACGAGATCATGGTGGACATGAACACTGTTGTTTACAAGAGTGGGATTTTAGGACTGCAACATGTCGAAGAGAAGACCTGGACATCCAAAGTAAACAAGGAGATGAACGGTGGAAAGAGCGTTGAAAGATTCTGATCTGAAGTGGGAAATATTAGAATGGCGGCAGAACGGCAAAAATGGAAGTCTTTTGTTGAAGACTTGTTTGTCAAATGGAACACAGCGGATGAAGATGAAAAAAAAATTTTTTTAAATGAATAACGTATTTATAACAACGGCGAAAAACACCCATTATCGTGACATATAAAGATATTATTTGTAACATATATCTATTTAAAAAAATGAAATAAAATCTTGTCTCTCCGTATCTATCTCTCAATGTATATATATATATATCATCATCAAATAGATTACCCTGAGCAGAACTTTGCTACCCCAACAATCCTTCGGAATCTATCTCTCTCATAGGTCTGATGTCCTGTCTCTGTAGCCGTCATGTCAAACCATCAGTTACATCATGAATACATCGTCTCCGTGGTCTTCCTCTTCTTCTCTTTGCTGGTATGCCTCCTTCCATGATGGTCTTCTCCAACCCTTCATGTCTTTTTATATGTCCAAAATATCTCAATTTTCTCTTTCTTATTTGTAGCATCAGTCAGTTTCTTTGATTTTGAGTTTTTTTCTGTATAGATCTATTTGTTCTCTTCTCTCAAATGATATACGAGAGGACTCTTCTGTAACACTTATATTCAAAGCACACATATGTGTTTCACTACTTTATTATATATATATTTACTCTATATTATATATATATTTACTCTATTATATATATATATTTACTCTAAATTATATATATATTTACTCCATATTATATATATATTTAAACCCTTTTACTCTTATTCTATATACCATATAAATTTTCTCTATCCTTAATATCTTTTACTTCTTAGATTCTATACATTTTACTCTTAAATCTATTCTATGTATTTCTGCTATTCTTTATTATTTCACTCTAGTTATAATATTTTACTTTTTAATATTTTTCTCTATTTTATATAATTACTTCATATCTATATTTATTTCCCTTTATATTATATATATATACTCTATTTAATATTTTCCCTTCTATATTATAATATATCATTTAATATTTATATATATTTTATTCTTAATGTATATATAGTTTTTCATATTTCTATATATATACCTAAATATATATATTTAACTGTAATTAATATTATATTTTTTCTAGATTTGATTTATTTAACTTCTAAATCTCTAAATATAACTCCTATATTATGTATATATTTACTCTTATTGTTACTATTTTATCTAATTTTATATATTTTCCACTCTATAATTAATAAGATGACTAACAAAACTACAATACAATATATATAAACCCTTTACTCTGCATGCCTGGCTATATGATCCATACGAACTCTTTGCGCAGTCGTCTGATCATAATCTTTCTTATTGCGGGCCTTCCAGCATCTTCTATTCCCGATCTCTCTTCCAAATTTTCTTATCCATGAAATTTCTAAGCCTTCTCTCCTTTCAAACCGATTTCGACTCATTCTTTGAAAGGTTTCTTTGTTAATATTTTCTTTGTTTTCTTTGCTTCATATTCCTCACACGTTCTTTTATTTGCCACCTGGGTTCAATGATCTAGTTTTTCCTTCCATAACCCCTGAGTGTTACTCTACATTATACCCAGGAATTTATATTTATGTATTCTTCATTTCATTGTTTCGTTTGTATTTTCTAAGTTTTTATGTTTCTGAAATACGAAGAACAAGGTTTAACATTAGAGTTAAAATTACAATTTCTGTTTCAAAGATTTCATTTATTAGACTCTCCACAAATCTCTAAATGCAGAAAGACTCCTCATGACCTAATCGTAAGCCAGGTCATTCTATTTCTGTTCCCCATTTTGATCAAAACATTAGCTGAATAAGTCAAACAGTATCTGCCACTTCGGAAGTCTTGAGCACCGAAGATGGAAGCAAACAAACAGAACACAACGACAGAAATAAACTACAACTGAAGTGTCTCCATTGGAAAACAGTTAACACAGACTCAGAGATCGCTGCATTAATCAGTATGAGAATAATAAGAAAAGTGAACAAAAAGTATATGATAACTAACAAGAAAGAGTAACAGAAAAAATATCAATATAAATTTTAAAAATAAAAATAAACTGATTTGAAATGAATGATTACTTACCTATAAAACGAATTATCCGAGCTTTGAATAGTTACTTGATTATTGACAATATTTAACAAGAAGGTGACAAGCAATACAGTAACAATCCTGACAGCATTGGTTGCCATCTTGTTTTATGACAACCCTACCCTACCTGTGTTATTCTCAGAATAGATATCAAACACGGCTAATGATATCAGTTTGATAACGATATATATCTGTGACACAGGTGTGATTTATTTTAGCTACCTTTGTTGATATGAATCTATGTTACGTTGAAAACATTATGAAGTAATAACGTCGGGTCGTAAGTATAGACGCTGAATAATGATACATTAGGCAACGGTAAGTCCTGAATGACCCAACTTTTAGATAATGTCACGGATGGGAGACTGCAGTTAAAATAGGCGTGTCTCTGTATCGTTAAGGTCTATAAACTCGGACACAAGTGTTGTGGGTTCAATTCCAACAATCATCCTTCCACACGCAAGCACATACATGTTATCTCTTACCTTATGTAAACTAGGGCCTAGAAATGTGAAGTAATAGATACGTCCTTCCTAAGGTTTTAAAATGTTATGGGGAATTTTATTCCATTATAAGGTGCACAGCTCTCGGTTTAAACATACATGGTTCGTTAGCCATGTGAAGATTGGAATATTCCCTTCCTTGATATCAATGTAGGACAGAGAGAGAAAAGAGAGAACACTGGTTCATGTCCAACATTCAAAGGTAATGAAGGAACGAACACGGTTGCACTAAAGGCAATGATTGTTGGGGAGTTGAAGATGGCTGTTCTTCGGTCTCTTTGCGACTGCCTGTTCGATGAAGACACTAAAAAGATGTTGAATCGATCCAGCGTTACCGTTGTACAAGTAGAACTGGATGTCTGAGGGGCAGAGTCAGGAGTGTATTTAATTAGCGAGCCACGGGAACCAGCAGTATGCATATTCTTCGATATCTGTTGCGGGAGACTGAGCACGTATGGGTCTACCCGGTGTGCAATGACGTCAGTTTAGTAACCAATAACCAATGTAGGAAAGATCGAGCTGCTAATCCTCCTTCTTCTTCTTCTTCTTCTTTGCGTTCGTTCTTTACGACCAATTTTAATCACTCTTTGTGATATGTTTGATCTTTGCCAAGAACGTGTATACGTTGCACATTGGTTTGGTAGGCCCTAAACTCATAGACTTCTACACGTTTAGGACACGTGCATCCGATTTCAGCCAAACCTTTTAAGTCGCCTCTTACGACATGCGTGGCAGGTAACAGTGGTTCTATTCTTTACACCCCAAATGTGGGCCCCGGTAACCACTCGGGCGGTGTTTCTAGTCCTATCGGAGACGGAATATAAAACGTATATACTGTGTTCAAGTTGCATACGTATAGAAAAACTTTGCAGTGTAATAATGATAATAGTATGCTAACAAGTCGCTTTCAGTATTTTTCTTTTCTGTTCCCTAATCCAGTTGTGCTGAACAGAGTCAGGATAAGAAGTAATTTATAGAACGGTTGTTGTGTGTGCTTCATAAACAGTATTCTTCGCCGTCTTTCTTATCTCTGAGGTCTATCTTTTACCTTGAAGTCACATTGCTTTGTAACCACTGCATCGGAGTAACATTGCTCTTTAGTAGATATAGTGTGTTAAACAATTCTCTTTTAGTGTTCATAGTGCCATGTTTGCATTTCAAAATTGGCGACAATGTCCTATCATTTGATTTAGTGCATGAATGTTGGATTTCGTTAGTTATTCTTCCATTTGCTAAAAATAAATTCTCCCGAGTTATCAGTTATATGAGGACTATCATCATAGCACTCCGGACATGTCCATGGGTGATCCGATCACCGCCTCAGAAAATCTAGCAGCGTCCAGCGGCCCAATACGTCAGTTCGATGTTGATTAATCAGTCTCCTTGCATGTTTAGTATGTCGTTCTTTTCGGTCTTCACCAATATTGACACCCATCTCTCTTAATCTGGTCAGCGAGTGGGATTCACAGACCTGAAACTCCTCTGTTCGGAAAGACTCTCATTGCGTGAAGAATGTCATTTCGATCCATAGCAGCTCCTCTGATATTGTAGCCAAGCCAGCCAATCTATCAGCTCCTTCATTACCCCTAACTCCTGCGTGCCGAGGAACAAAAATGAAGGTGATTTCTCTGATCATTGTCTGTACCAGTACCTCCACCCAGTTGCGTCTCACTATTCCTGATTCAACTTTACGAACCCGTGCATCTCCCGAGTTATGTAACGTTTTTGACTTATTTTGATGTGTTTTTGTCGATGGAGATATTGGTACTTTTATTACGTTTCACTCATCTTTGATACTGACTACCGTCTCCATGGGGAATCGCCCCTACCGTGCTGAGAACCACTGATATAAAAGATGAACGATGTTAATAACTGTTTTTTAATTATGAAAATAGTGTCAAATATGATGTTCATTCTGTTATTGGTTATTGAACTGACATCACAGCAATCCAGGCAATCTGCCTCATTTTCTTTAACTACCATATTTTTGTTTCTGTTTTTATCTTTTCATCTTCTTTCATCTTATCTACCGTCATCTCTCTTTTTTATATCTCATATCTTCTTATGTAAAATCTCTTATCTTTTCATCTTTCTATCTCACTGTTGGTGTTGGGCCCGCAAAGGAAGCAAAGAATAGTACCACTGCGAACCACAAGGCATGTTGTATTAGGCATTGATGTAGGACCTAGGAAGTTACCTAGTAAATAAAAAGAATCGCAGAAATAGGATGTGCTGGCCTACTTGTAGGCGCATTACTGTCACATCGTACAATCGCTCTTAGGCTCAGACCACATACAAATCACACAGAGTGGTTAACAAGTGGTCGATATGGAGCGTTTGAAGAAGAAGATGAAGATAGCTGACATTTCTACCGAAAAAGAAAGAGTCATATCTTAAAAACACGGTACAATGAATGCATTCCTTCACGATTATATCTTTTTTCACAAAAAGCAGAGCACGTATATGTGTATCAAGAGTGCAGTGACAGAGCACGTATAGGTGTATCAATAGTGCAGTGACAGAGCACGTATAGGTGTATCAAGAGTGGAGTAACAGAGAACCTATAAGTGTATCAAGAGTGCATTGGCGACGGTTTTGTTAACTAATTAATTATGTGTCAACTGTGTGGCTACTGAAAAAATGATGAGAACCACTGATTTAGATTATGCAACCTAGTTTTGTATAGACTATTTGATATCTAAAGCAATGAGGAAGTTGATTACTATTGGTTGTGTGATAACGCCCCATAGAAATATATCTTGTGCGTACAGTTGGAATGTTATATCCTGGTTCTAGATAAGCTTACGTAGACGTATAGCCTATTTATTAGACGATGTACGGACAACTACAGATAGAAGGTGGGCAGACCGAATTAGATCAGATCTGGAGAACATCTTGGGGAATGATGCTATTATACGAAGTAAATGAGCGTTGTGAAATGCGCTGCCTGCGAAAAGTTACCAACAACACCAGAAAAAACAGAGTCACCAACATCAGCATAAGAAAGAAAATTGACACAGAACCTTGCTTGAATTACATCGAGAAACAAAGAATGAAGTGGTTTGGCCACTTAAATAATAAGAATGCATCCAGACTCCACAGTATACAAAGTCTACAACAGAACATCAGGAAAGAAGGCGAGAGGAAGACCACAAAAAGATGGCTAGATGGCATCGCAGAACCTGTGAAAAGCAAAGATAAATAACAAGCCACCAGGACAGGCAAGACAAAACAGAAAACCACAACACTGGGCAACAACCCGGTAGCAGTATGATGACAAAAGAAGATGAAGAAGAAGAATGAACGTCATGGACAAAAGATACGTAAATAGAAGTACTACATAAACTAGGAAAAATAAGTGTGCCAGTCACCTTTTTATGCAGTTTGCCTTGTGAGCCGATGGTCGTGGGTTCGAATACAAACCGCGCTGTCCTGTTCGCCATTGCAGTTTTTTCCAGAGACCTCTAGAATTGTTGCCGGAGCTACAGAGTTCGTGATTTGTGCAATACTCTAGGCAGGTGGCGTGCCATTTTGTGGAGAGGAACGAGCCATATGAGTACCAAACCCTGTGCAATGAAGTCAATCCTTTAAGAAAAAAAAAGAAACTAATAAACTAATAATTTATTTGTCGTACCCTATGTCATCATCATATCAAATAGCTTGTCCTGAGCAGAACTTTGCCACCCCAACAGTCCTTCGGAATTTATCTCTCTCAAAGGCCAGATGTCCTGCTTCTGCAGCCGTCATGTTCAAACCATCAATTACATCCTGAATCTATCTTCTCTCTGGTTTTCCTCTTCTTCTCTTTGCCGGTATGTCTCTTTCCATGATGGTCTTCTCCAGCCCTTTCTGTCTTTTTATAGATTCTTTTTAGTACTCTGCGTAGACAGCTTGTGTGGAAGTGGTTTAGTTTTCTTGGAGATCTGCTATACACTGCCCATGACTCGATCGCGTACAGCAGCGTGGTTAGCACTATGGTCTGGTATACTTTCAGCTTTGTGGCTACGCTTATCTCCTTCCGCCCCTACACAGTGACACGTAGCCTTCCGAACGTAGCACTATTCTCTTAATGATATTCTCTACTTGTATCCTCATATTTTTACATCATTATAATCTCTAATTTATCACATACTCTACTTTGTCATCAGTTTCTCTACATCATTCGTATCCATTTCTATACTTCACTCTCACCAGTAGCCTTGCATGTCTGCACGATTGATACATATTCAAACAGTAGCCTTGCATGTCTGCACGATTGATACATATTCAAACAGTAGCCTTGCATGTCTGCACGATTGATACATATTCAAACAGTAGCCTTGCATGTCTGCACGATTGATACATATTCAAACAGTAGCCTTGCATGTCTGCACGATTGATACATATTCAAACAGTAGCCTTGCATGTCTGACTGATTGATACATATTCAAACAGTAGCCTTGCATGTCTGCACGATTGATACATATTCAAACAGTAGCCTTGCATGTCTGCACGATTGATACATATTCAAACAGTAGCCTTGCATGTCTGCACGATTGATACATATTCAAACAGTAGCCTTGCATGTCTGCACGATTGATACATATTCAAACAGTAGCCTTGCATGTCTGCACGATTGATACATATTCAAACAGTAGCCTTGCATGTCTGCACGATTGATACATATTCAAACAGTAGCCTTGCATGTCTGCACGATTGATACATATTCAAACAGTAGCCTTGCATGTCTGCACGATTGATACATATTCAAACAGTAGCCTTGCATGTCTGCACGATTGATACATATTCAAACAGTAGCCTTGCATGTCTGCACGATTGATACATATTCAAACAGTAGCCTTGCATGTCTGCACGATTGATACATATTCAAACAGTAGCCTTGCATGTCTGCACGATTGATACATATTCAAACAGTAGCCTTGCATGTCTGCACGATTGATACATATTCAAACAGTAACCTTGCATGTCTGCACGATTGATACATATTCAAACAGTAGCCTTGCATGTCTGCACGATTGATACATATTCAAACAGTAGCCTTGCATGTCTGCACGATTGATACATATTCAAACAGTAGCCTTGCATGTCTGCACGATTGATACATATTCAAACAGTAGCCTTGCATGTCTGCACGATTGATACATATTCAAACAGTAGCCTTGCATGTCTGCACGATTGATACATATTCAAACAGTAGCCTTGCATGTCTGCACGATTGATACATATTCAAACAGTAGCCTTGCATGTCTGCACGATTGATACATATTCAAACAGTAGCCTTGCATGTCTGCACGATTGATACATATTCAAACAGTGTTAAAACCTAGCTATATTCTTCTTCTTCTTCTTCACACGCTCCCTATCCACCACTTGTTAACCACTCACTGTGATTTGTATGTGATCTGAGCCTAAGAGCGTTTGTATGTTGTGACAGTTATGTGCCTACACTTAGGCCAGCACATAAGATTTTTGTGACTCATTTTATTTACTAGGGTAACTTCCATATGTACTACATTAGTCGCCTCTTACCTTGCATGTAGTTGCCATGTAGGTCGCAGTGGTACTATTCTTTGCTTCCCTTGCAGACCTCAGCAATACACAGGCGAAACATCACTTATATAAAGAAACTAATAGAGATACACAGTCTTTGATTAACACAAGAGAAAACGAACAATAGATCAAAAACAATAACACTGCAACTGAAATAGATAAAAAGCATAAATATTGAATATCTAAGGACCACAACGGCAGTGTGGAAGACAATTAAGAAACACATAGTATAATAAAAAAAAGATTGAAGATTAATTTTCAAAATTCATCAAAACTATGAATGCGTAATTTGTGATATGGCAAATTAAGAAAAAAATATTGTTTTGTATTTTTGGTATTTTAATATTATATTTTAATTCGCCCGTTGGTGTCGGGTCTCACAAGGGAAGCAAAGTATAGTAACACCGCGACTTACAAGGCATGTTGTAAGAGGTGACTAAGGTAGGGGCCTAGACAGGCTACCATAGAAAATAAAAAGCGTGGCAGAAATCGGATGTTTTTATAACTACTTTAGAAGCATAACTTACACAACGTACAATTGCTGTTACGCTCGGATCACATACAGATTACAAAGAGTTGTTTAACAAATGGGAGATATGGAGCGTTCAAAGATGAAGAATTAATTTAAAACATAGTGTCACCGAGAGGTTACTGGGGCCCAAATTTGGGGTGTAAAGAATAGAACTACTGTTACCTGCCATGCATGTCGTAAGAGGCGACTAATGAGGTTTGGCTGAAATCGGATGCACATGTCCAAAACGTGTAGAAGTCTACGCGTTTAGGACCTACCAAACCAATGTGCAACGTATACACGTTCTTGGCAAAGATCAAACATCACAAAGAGTGATTAAAATTGCTCGTAAAGAACGAACGCAAAGAAAACGAAGGAAGAAAACATAGTGTTAAATCAATAGTATATTATCTTTTTACAGAATATTGTGTGAATCACATCATTATTAATGCTGAATTGCTTGTTTATTTAATTATTTATATCATAGCAATGCGGGCAGACCCATAGCTGTTCAATCTCTCCCAACAGATTTCGAAAGGTGTGCTGATGTGCTCAACAAAAAAAAAAAAAAAAAAAAGATTCAAGTGCAGATAAACCCTAATATCCGTATAATAAAAAAACACTCATCATTATTTGGCTATATTCATGAAAGGTTTAAACCACAGAGACAACCGGTAAAATCAATGGGAGACGAGACAGAAAACGACAGAAAGATACTTCTGACTAGCTTCATGGCACGGAAGAATGTCAACTTCCAAACTTATATTCAGCAATTTATTTATTTATTTAACCGATCCAGAAGTACTTGAGCTTTCAGCTCTTCAACTCGGTGCCGTGGACATCGTAACCCTTCGGTTCGGTGCCATGAACACAGTGAATTTAGTGAACCTGTGGCTTTCCTGCCAGCCCGCGGAATTGAATCCGCGCTCACAAGGAGCTTGTCACCTGTAGTCAACGCGCTACTAACACGCTGGGCAGACGGGCATATTCAGCAATAAGGACATACGTTTATGAAGATCCATCACCATCTACGTTAACCGGCATGGCACATGAAGATGATGACCGATGAATCACGTCAATATAGTTGTGTTTACTTTACATAATGTTTATTTAAATGTGGTTTCTATGGAGTAGCGGTTAGTTGCTCGACTTTCGTTCCAGAGTACTCTGTTCGCTCCATCGTAGAACCATCAGGATATTTCTATGTAGGTGGGATTGCATTTCTAGTCCTATCGGAGACGGAAGATAAAATCTAGGTCCCGTGTTCAAGTTAAGTAAAAGAAACATTGGCTGTTCAAAATCGAGATTAGTCTGGAAAGTTGATATCAGGGCAAATTTCATTAGAAAGATAGAAAACAAAATCCTACATAATATTTTCACCAACTTCTAAATAACATCGGAGACCGGCGCACTGGTGTTGAGATCGTCCTGTGCAAGAAATAGATCTAAGCACACATGGTAACTTGCCGAAGTGCAATGATGATGATGGTAACTTGCCGAAGTGCAATGATGATGATGGTAACTTGCCGAAGTGCAATGATGATGATGGTAACTTGCCGAAGTGCAATGATGATGATGGTAACTTGCCGAAGTGCAATAATGATGATGGTAACTTGCCGAAGTGCAATGATGATGATGGTAACTTGCCGAAGTGCAATGATGATGATGGTAACTTGCCGAAGTGCAATGATGATGATGGTAACTTGCCGAAGTGCAATGATGATGATGGTAACTTGCCGAAGTGCAATGATGATGATGGTAACTTGCCGAAGTGCAATGATGATGATGGTAACTTGCCGAAGTGCAATGATGATGATGGTAACTTGCCGAAGTGCAATGATGATGATGGTAACTTGCCGAAGTGCAATGATGATGATGGTAACTTGCCGAAGTGCAATGATGATGATGGTAACTTGCCGAAGTGCAATGATGATGATGGTAACTTGCCGAAGTGCAATGATGATGGTTCCATCAATGAATCAATCAATGTTTATTCTGTTACATAGACATCACACCAATACATATAATTCAATTTCGAAACATGTCAAAAACAACATACTATAGTTTCACAAAATACAAAACCAATAACAATACACAGCAACGTTTCGAAAAAATGCCTTTATCAAGCAAAACATACAACAGAAGGGAAGCATTTTGTGAACGATAATAAACGTATGATATGTGATGTAGAAAATGTTGCTGACAATTTGTCATATAGAATAAATAGTAGTAGGTCTCTTTTAGTTCAGAGGGACCATATGGTTGTACGTAGAGCTGTATAGATGCTTCACATCTCTGTTGGTTACTGTAAGGTTCGATGCAGGGTGACAGTCTGTCACAATCCTCTCAACCAAGTAATGAGGAAAAGCTCTCGATATAGGACTGCATCCTGGAGTAAAATCTCTTTTCCTTTGCTAGTTTGACGAGACTGTACTCAAAAAGCAACATCTCACTCAGCATCTCATTTCTCCGGAAGGGGGAGGGGAGGATGGTCTCTGCGGTCATGTAGCTACGTCTTTGCCTTGCATTCCGATGGTCGTGGCTTCGAATTCGAACAGCGCCGTTCTGTTCTTGAGCGCATTTTACTCCAGAGACCCATTAGATTGTTACCAGAGCTAATAGTTTGTGCAATACTCTCATATTGTTGTTGGGATTTTCTAGGCATTGTCTTGGAAGGTAGTCTGCCATTGCTTTCCTTCCTGCCGGTGACCATACTGGTCCATGACCGTAACCATTGTCTCTATTACAGAGTTCCTCTGCCTACCGTCATGAGTTTTGAGACCATAATCATTGACACTCTGTCGGCTGCTCCCTCACTCATCCACCACCTGCTCCCATGGCTTCCACGTCACCCTGCCGGGGGTGGGGGTGAGGGTGGGGAGGGGTTGGGGCTAAATAGGTACTCCACCTTGCCAAGGGTGTCCCTTAGACTAGCGGAGGGAAGGAGATGCCTTACTTCTCCTCTGATAGAGGTTTACCTCTACCCTGGACAACAGATAAAACGAACATGACAAAATATATTTTTATCAACGGAGATAACGTAGAAAATGTGAACAGTTTTGAATATCTTGGTTCACTACTAACAACAGATGGAAATGGGATGCAGGAAATTAAAAGAAGAACAAACATGACTTTACAAAAAATTAAATAACTAAAAACAGTATGGAACAGAACTGATAAGAAAACAAAGATCAGAATACTAAGAGCATGCATATTCCAAGTGGCAACGTATGGGTTTGAAGCATGAACATTTAATAAAGCAGTGGAAAAACATATATCTGCTTTCGAATATAAGTGTTATAGAAGAGTCCTCTGTATATCATGGACAGAGAAGAGAACAAATAGAACTATCCAGAAAGAACTCAAAATCAAAGAAAATGGCTGATGCTACAAATAAGAAAGAGAAAATTGAGATATTTTGGACATATAAAAAGACATGAAGGACTGGAGAAGACCATCATGGAAGGAGGCATACCGGCAAAGAGAAGAAGAGGAAGACAACGGAGAAGATGGATTCAGGATGTAACTGATGATCTGAAAATGACGGCTGCAGGGGCAGGACATCTGGCCTATGAGAGAGAATTTCCGGAGGACTGTTGGGGTGGCAAAGTTCTGCTCAGGACAAACTATTTGATGATGAATACTCTCATTATCTGGCGTGAAATTAGTGTCGAGAGGGAACGAGCCATAGAGCGTACAAACCAGTGTAATGAATTCACTACTTCGACTTTAGAATCTTTGGAATTGTCTTCCACTATTTGCTCATGTTGATGTGTATATGTTACAGTCTCTGTTGCGTAGAGTTGAATTATTATTATTGTAAGATACTGTAGCAGTACCAATCCACAACTAAGTCATCGTCTACGTTGTTTTAGAATAAGATGGACGAAACACATTCATAGGATATTCTTCTTCTTTATTGTTCTTCTTTGAACGCTCCATATCGACTACTTGTTAACCACTTTGTGATTTGTATGTGATCTGAGCCTAAGAGCGATTTTATGTTGTGCCAGTTATGCACCTACAAGAAGGCCAGGACATCCGATTTCTGCGACGCTTTTTTATTTACTAGTATAGCTTTCCTAGGCCCCTAAATCAGTCTCCTCTTACGACATGTCTTATAAGTCGCAATGTTACAATTCTTTGCTCCACTTGTGGTCCACGGCAACACATGGGCGATTCCTTATGGACAATTGCAGACGACTAGGACATCTCGAGAACATTGGATATGAAAGCTCTATGTTAGACAGCGGATGGCAAGAGAAGGGCTGAACACGGAGAAGAACGAGGGAAAGAGTTATAAAATTGTAGCCAGACGTGTGAAAGAACTAATAGAAAGACAGCAGAGTGGCAGCATGAGAAATCTGTTGTGGAAGTCGCATGCTTCAAATGGGAAACGAAGAAGGTATAGATATAAAACCTTGGAGCCGCGTCTACTTCAGTTATCAGTAATATGAAGACTATCAACATAGCACTCCGGACATGTCCATAGGTGCTCCGATCTTCGCCTCAGCAAATCCAGCGGCCCAACACGCCAGTTCAGTTATCAGTAATATCAAGACTATCAACATAGCACTCCGGACATGTCCATAGGTGCTCCGATCTTCGCCTCAGCAAATCCAGCGGCCCAACACGCCAGTTCAGTTATCAGTAATATGAAGACTATCAACATAGCACTCCGGACATGTCCATAGGTGCTCCGATCTCCGCCTCAGCAAATCCAGCAGGCGTCTATCTGTCCAACACACTAGTTTGATGTTGATTAATCTCTTTGCATATTTAGTATGTCGTTCATTTCGGGCTGCACCAATATTGACACCCGTCTCTCTCAGTCTGGTCAGCTAGTGGGATTCACAGCCCTGAAACTCCTCTGTTCGGAAAGACTCTCTCAATGCGTTAAGAATGTCATTTCGGTCCATGGCAGCCCCCTCTGATATTGTAGCCACGCCAGCCAATCTATCAGCTCGTTCATTAACTCTAACTCCTGCGTACCCAGGGACAACAAGAAGGTGATTTCTCTGATCATTGTTTGTACCAGTACCTCCACCCAGTTTCGTCTCACCATTCCTAATTCGACTTTACGAATCATGCTCATGGAGTCACTGAGTATGGAAACACAAGAGTACGTATGAGATGTTAACCATTTCACCGCCTCTGTAACCGCCTGTACCTTCATTGTCAAACTACTTGTGGTTGTTGCGTAGGCCCCACTGACCTCTCTTATTATTTTTCCTCCTCAGCGTGCTAAAAAAGCCCAGGAACAGTGTTGTTGGCGAATGACTGAACCATCGGTGTAAATAACCACATCTGTATCATTGAAGATGACATTCAAGAGCGTCTCCACCTCCACGTTAATCAGTGATAGATTATTTTGTTCGCAGTTTTTCTTAATAGATGTAATAACGGTGAAAGCAGTCTGAAATTAAGGTGGCACAGCAATCCATTCCTCTCCTGTTTCAATTCCGGAAGGATCACATATTTTCCTAAGAGTATCTTCCGCCTGTCTCAGCCATGATCTGCCTCTCTTGAGTCTACATTCTTTCTCATTACTGAGTTTTTCATGGAGAGGATGTTCCTTCTTTGACTGTTTACATATGAATGACCGCAAAGACGAATAGGTGTAGACCTTGCTATGTTTGGTAGGGAGCATACGATCTTTTCTGACCGATATTAGGATTTGAAATAAAAAAACATAATTTTCTGAAAGCTTCTCATAGCGTTATTTTATTCCCTTCATCATTTGTATTTCGTTTCTTCGTTCCAGATAAAACAATATGATCAAAAGCTTGTTCATGCAAACTTTCTGTTACCAGATCCAAACATAGACAATGAGCAAAGCACAGTAGCAAAAAATATCTGCATATAGATGTGATGACTAAGCAAAGTTATCAACAACACCACAAAAGACACCAACATCAGCATAAGAAAGAAAGTTAGGACAGAACCTTGCTTGAATTACATTGAGAAACAAAAAATAAAGTGGTTCTGCCACTTATTAAGAATGTATCGAAACTACACAGTATGCATAGTCTTCTACAACAGAACATCAGGAAATAAGGCGAGTGGAAGAGAACGATAAATATGGTTAGATGGCATAGCAGAATCCTATCAAAATACAAAAATAACTATTACCTAATCCACTATAACAGTAAAGAATAAAAACAGAAAACCACGACACTGGTAAACAACTCGGTAACAGTAGCACGTTCTACGTTCGAATCACTCTGCGGACAATTTGGTTGTAAATTGTTTTGAGTGAATTTTACAAAGGACGATGGCACCACCGGTTCAGAAAGCAATGGCAAAATTCTGAACGTAATAATGCCTAGAAAAATCTCAAATAGCGTTAAAAGCTGGGGTTGATTCACAAAATCATGTAAAGGATATGCAATTAAATAATAACAGTAGGACGACAAAAGAATGAAAACGAATTTCCACGATACTTTCAAAGAGACATAACTCAATAAATACTTTTCTCAGAATTGAATTATTTGTAGACACGATAGATAAAGAGAACAATAAAATCAATATTAGGTTGTCACCCCGGTAATGTAACATTGAAAAATCGTGGCATATCCTAAAGGACGTAGCCATCAACTACAGTAAACAAGTCGTTGATTTTCTAGGCACCACTTATACGTTCAGTAGTTTGCCATTGCTTTCTGAACGGGTGGCGCCATCGTCCTTTTGTTAAAATCAACGGAAACAATTTGCAAGCAAACTGTCCGCAGCGTGATTCGAACTCAGAACGTCGGGGTTAATAGACAGAGTCACTAACCCCTAGGCCACAGACGCCACAATGTAACATTAAGTTATAATAATATCTGAACTAGTGGAGATAACGTACATACAATGTTTGACGTGTGTTTGCTTTTGAACAGTTACAACCTGGAGACAATCGCAAGAGTGTTGTGTGTGTGTGTGTGTGTGCTATGAATGCCGCATGGAAGCAAAGAATAGTAACACTGCGACCTACAAGGCATGTCCTAACAGGGTTTTAAAAAGGGTTTAAAAGCTGAAGGATTGATTTCATTGCACCGGCTTTTACCCCATACGGCTCGGTCCCTCTCCGCAGAACTGGCACGCCACCTGCCAAGAATATTGCACAAAGTACGAACTCCGTAGCTCCAGCAACAATCCTAGGGGTCTCTGGAAAAAAACTGCACTCGTGAACAGAATGGCGCAGTCCGGACTCGAACCCACGACCTTCGACTCACAAGGCAAAGGGCTTAACCACTTAACCACAGAGACCCCTGTCCTAAGAGGCGATTGAGGTAGGGGCCTAGGGAAGCTACTCTAGTAAATAAAATGCGTCGCAGAAATCTGATGTGCTGACCTACTTGTACGCGCATAACTGGCACAGAGTACAATCGCTCTTAGGCTCAGAACACATACAGATCACAAGTGATCGATATGAAGCATTCGAAGTAGAAGAACATTTAGGGCAATCAGATCCATTGAAACCCTGACAGGAACTTTACTGAGAGAGGCAAGAAATATCGATCTCAATTCTATGGAAGAGATTGAGCGAGTTGTCCAGGATAGAGCGGTATGGATAAATTGCTTGTAGTTCCTACTTAACGTATAACGGTACGAGAGTTGTTATTTATTTAGGTCTGAGAGCGCAACGTACTCATATTCTCGGGACAAACAACACAGAAAACAAAAAGTTGTTAACTTGGATGATAAGAACGAAAACAAAAAACATTTGCTTGATCAACCTGGACTCACAATGCACTAGCTTACTCTGCACTTCTTTTCTCCAGGAACTTCTTTCTTTGACAACTGTATGTCATATATTGTCATTCTTTGACAACTGTATGTCATATATTGTCATTCTTTGACAACTGTATGTCATATATTGAGTAGCGCCTGGCCAAATGGATTAATACGCGGACTCATATTCGGGAGACCCGGGTTCGAGCATCTGATTTTTGCTTGAAGGCTTGCTTTATTTACCACCAATGTACATAACCATTCAGTCGAGCCTTATTCCAGCTACAGAGGTACTTGTCAGTTAGATCCCCAAGTAAAGAATTAGGGTTTCCTGTAAGAGTTTTTTCTGTCAGAGACATAAAGAAAAAATCCTATCCTGAACAGTTTGGCGGTGACTGCACTAGTCATGAGTTCCTTAATTTCCTCAGGTTCATAAACCTCACCCCACCCCTTCTTACACCGCCCTTAAATAAGGCGGTAACTGCACTAGTCATGAGCTCCTTAATTTCCTCAGGTTCATAAACCTCACCCCACCCCTTCTTACACCGCCCTTAAATAAGACGGTAACTGCACTAGTCATGAGTTCCTTAATTTCCTCAGGCTCATAAACCTCACCCCAGCCCTTCTTACACCGCCCTTAAATAAGGCGGTAACTGCTGTAGTCATGAGTTCCTCAATTTCCTCAAGCTCATAAACCTCACCCCACTCCTTCTTACACCGCCCTTAAATAAGACGGTGTTACAAGCAGAAAAGATAGTAGTTAATATCCCATAGACCTGTGTTGATACAATGAGTCTTCATTTCATATACCTCTCGTCTGCGTGTTGCCGAGGCTCAAAGGGAGCAAGAATAGTAACACTGTGACATACAAGGCATGTCGTAAGAGGCGACTGAGGTAGGGACCTAGGAAGCTACTCTAGTAAATAAAAAGCGTCGCAGAAATCTGATGTGCTGGCCTTCTTGTACGCGCATAACTGGCACAGAGTACAATCGCTCTTAGGCTCAGATTACATACAAATCACAAAGAGTAAAGAGTGGTTTAAAAAGTGGTCGATATGGAGCGTTTGAAGGAAAAGAAGACAGACAGTAAAGACAGTATTATACCATGAGTCTTAATGTCATATACCTCATATAGTCATTCTGTTCTATATGTCAGTTGCAACCAAAGATAATTAAATCACAACTAAATAGATGTTGTAAATCATTGATGGCCAACTCAGAAAACAAGACTTACAACTGTTATAACAGCAAATATTTTATTAACACAACCATAATGAAGGATACTTAAAAAAACATTTAAATAATATTCATCAAGCATATACACACTTTATAAATTTTACTTATTTGGTACATTTCTTTGTTATTCGCTCATTATGCATTCAGAGTCAGTCGTGGTGTCTACTATGGCACTTCTGACTGAATTTTGCGTGAAATCTTGCATCCTTTATCACCAGTGTTCATGCCATTCAGGTAACTAGCACAACATGTTATCAACGGTCCATATGTTGTGCATAATATCAGGCCACTGACGTAGTCAAGTAAATAATGTTTAAGATTAATATTTAAAAAAAATATTATGATTATTACCAAATACTTGCTAACCAAGTCGATACATCAGTTCTTACTCATCGAATTAACAAATAAGAAGTTAGCATCAAAGTAACCATACCATATCACTAGTAAATGTCTTCTTCACTCTTCGCCCCTAGGGAGGTATAGCTTCGTAACCAAGGGCTTCCAAGTCCTCCTATTCAAGACCATTTTTCCCAGACCTCACTAGACCCCTTACCTCTATTACTCTGCGGTTTTCATCAGAGGGCCTGTCTGATTATGCTGTCCGGGGGTCTCCTCAGCGTGTATCCGATCCATCACTACCTTCTACTCCGTATCTCTTGTTCCACCTGCCGTTGTCCCTCTCTATCCCACAGTTCCCTGTTTGTAGTCCTGTCATACCATAACAGATGGACTATGTTGCGCAGGCATCTATTGGTAAATGTCTGCAACTTTTTGGTGTTTCCCTTAGTTGCTCTTCAGGTCTCTGTTCCATATAGAAGGGGATATCCTTGACATTGACATGTAAACTATTAAGCTTAATACTGTAAGACATCTAATACTTATCAACATAAATGACATTCTATACACTATACGTTCTAAATCTTGATCATCAATTTTTGTGTTTCACAATAATCAAACTGTTTTATCAATAATCTAACAAGACTAAAGGCAACGGATTGTCTTCATACTACCAGGTTTTACTTCATATGGCTCCCTCTGCTAAGAGTGTTGCACAAAGAAAGAGCTCTGTAGCTCCCGCAACAATCCTAGGAAGTTCCTGAAAAAAATTGCACACGTGATTTAGGTCCGGATTTGAACCCACATCCTTCAGAACGCCAAACGTCTTAACCACTTCACCATAGAGATACCCTATCAATAATCTGAACGAGTTCAAATCTGCACAACACATTTGCAAAGCTGACTTATTTCATTAAGGAATGACACTCGCACAACCTGTTTCTACCATGGAATGGCAAATTCTAAAAACCGTTTGTGCCATTCATATGTAAGCGCTTCATCAAATTCTAGGCTGTGCCATTTTTAAACTATTTCATTTATTATGTATGAGATTACGTTTGAAAGATAATAAATAATGAATGTTTGTAATAATATAAACAGCGTTAGTTAAGCAGAACTCTTAACTACTATGGTTGTAGACCTTAGGGATAAAATGCTGCTGAGCCCATATACTATTGATTAACTCTATGTTTATTAATATAACATACATGACCACGGTCATAGGGTGGGGGCCTTCATACAGCCAATAGGTAACTAAAAATATTTTTTTTAATCCGAGCAGCACTCATTCTAAATAATGACGACGCTTGGAGTTTTTACACGTTTCAAACATAACTGCACCCACTGGTTGCGGCATTAACTCCTACAATACAACAATCCACATTATATACCTTTATGGCAACAATAAATTTTCACACAAACCACATTCCGAGACAAAAGAATACACACTGAACTACTTAACTTCCTAGTGATTCAATGATATCAAATTGGGGCTTGGTTGACATGAGAGACCTAGTTCAATTATGGAATTGAACCTCGGACCCCTAGTCTATAAAGCAAGTGCACTAATTACTATGCTATTGAGGGTCTAGTTTGCGTACACTAAGAGTTAACAAGAAAAGGACCAACATTTCAACAGTTTGAAGTTTTTTTAAATATAAACAAAAATAACATCCAGATTTAGCACATGACGGTCTTTATTAAAGAAAGGTAACTTACTAAATACATTATTAACTTCATGTCTCCATGTTGGTGATCCTGTGCTACCATCGCAGATGAAATATCCTGCGCAGGCATTGGTGAATACCACCCAATGCATAGAGCTGATATTTCGAATGCTCTCAAAGAGTGTGGCAGCAAAGAAGATTTTCATTAAAACCAAACCACGTCAACTACTAGATTACAAGAGCTGGGTTTGAAGATTTGAGTAGCAAGAAAATAGCAGCATAACAGGTATATGAGTAGGCTCATCGATCAAAATCGAACTGGTACGGTCAGTCGCTAGACGCTGTTGGAGATACTACGAAGGAGATCGGATCACCTATGGACATGTCTGGAGTGTATTGACGATATTCCAAACTGGAACTGAAACTTAATGACACTTAAGTAGAAATGGGTTAGACCACTGATTCTTTGATCATAGGTGTGGTAAGTAAAGGCTGTGTTGACTCTTCGTCTTCACTTAGTTTACTACTGGCTGCAGTTTTACTGTTTGCAGCCTTTCTTAACGGTCCTTTCTTGCCAGTTTCACTGATAAATCCAACCGACTCATCGTAATTTGAATTTAACATTTTCTTAACATTTCCGGAATCAATGTCATTTCCGGTTGTGATTTGACCAGATTTTTTCGATTGAGTATGATCTCTAATACCATCATGTCTGTTGCTAGGATAAGTGTCAGATATTTTGTCATTGTATTTCTGTTTGTTTGCAGAAGTGCGGCTGCTGCCTGGATCTACTCTAACACGAGTTGATGCTTCAGGACCACCATGTACACTTTTCTTTGGGATGTTGTTTATGCTGTTTTCTCCCACACCCTGAATGCTTAATACTTTAACGCCATTCTTATCGACACCTGGACCATTTTGCGATTGTTTATAAACATTTGCATTAGTTGTGGTGACACCTCCAATGAGGGGCGTTGAATACTGCGAGGGCGCTGTTTCATTCGTCTGCTCGAATCTTGCATAACTTAACTGTGGTCCAGTATTTACAATGGCGACATTTGTAGAATGTGTGTTATTATTGACATTCAATTTCTTACTTTGTTGCTTTCGTTTCCTGATGACAACGAAAATAAATACAACACAACTTATAATAAACAACAAAGCGATAATGGTTATAATAACAATCAGAACTGTTTTCCTCTCCGTGTTTTTATCAGATGGTGGTGGATCATATTGTGTTCCGTTTTCGTTTAAAACAAGAGGTGTGTTTTTATCATTTGTTGGTTCATCCACTGCTGTGTTCTTTGTACTTGTTAAGTGACTCAGTAATTTAGAAGATACATCTGATGATGTTTGTGTGTTCTCAGATGGCGTTCTTGAAGATCCGATATTTGGCAGTTCTGTTTTATGTATGATGTATTTATCAATCTGCGTGTTATTAGAGAAAGGTGGTGGCGTTATTTTGATTATCGTATGCCCATTACCGTCATCTGGTTTACACATACACGTATCATCACAACTCTCGATATCTGACGAATTCTGAAAGAATGTCATCTGCTCGTCAGGGCTAGACCAAAATAAACCAACACAAGTCGAACCACAGCAATCATGTTCCTTGAATCGAAAAAACTGCGCCGCAGAACCGACGTTACAAGCTGTCGACTGTTCCTTTAACTGATCACACGAAATATGTTGGCTATTTTCTACGTATGAACATACGTAGTATTTACAAAGCTCATTCTCTCCGTAGAATGTTCCATTTTTGACAATATCGGTAACGCTCCAGTTGTTACCTTCAATTCTGTAGTTGATCTTACATGAAGTAAAGGTTCCCAGGCATAAACAGTTGTAGAATCTGAAAATAGAAACATATATAAATAACAAGAAGATATGAAACATAAGCCTCAAGCTGTATCTGAGATCATTTTGTTATATTTTCATTATGTGGACAAATAATAGGAAATGTGTTGATTCAAACGCCGGTGCTACGGAGCCCATGCACTGCTGCTGAGGTCTTCCTGTGTTAGAAAGAGATCGGAGCACACATAGTTACTCACCAAAGTGCAATGATCATGGTCCAATTAATCAAACATAAGTGGAAATATGTGCATTTAATATTTGGAACCAACTGGAAATAATGTGCAAACTATCTTGATAAATTTAAGAAATGGACAGGTTACAGTCTGGCAGTGTGCAACACCAAGGCGAAAGACATAGGATGCTGGAGATTCATTGCAGCCAACCTTCGATGTGGAGACGGCACCTGCTGATGATGATATCTTGATAAAACTCAAAGCTGGACGGACATTTTACAAGAACGCGTGAAACAATGTGCCCATTCAATATCTGCAAAACATAAATAGAAACCTTGAAATAATGTGTAAAATATATAGAAACAACTACGAGATTGAAAATATAACTACAAAAGTGGAAACATGTATAAATATATGGTGGAAAAAAACTCAAAGACTGGAACATAGCTAGAAAACTAGTAAGACGTCTTGGCACTAAGTATGAGTGCTCACTCAGTTTTAGTCAGCTAAAAATGTCATCATCAAAGACTTTTATTAATTGTTATTCCTGCCATTATTTTTGAATCTACCTCTAACTCAGTAGGTTAGTAACAATTTCTCAGTTGTTTGAACTGAGTTTGTAACATTAAATACATATAACTGTTCTACGTTTGCGGATCAAATCAAGCAACATCGTCAATTCTAAACAATTTTCCATTTATGGGGGTGGGGGCATGGTTCGTGTGTTCCTGGGGCCCTCCAATGGAGCAAAGAATAACAACACTGCGACCTACAAGGCATGTCGTAAGAGGCGACTAAGGTAGGGGCCTAGGGAACCTATCCAAGTAAATAAAAAGCATCGCAGGAATCGGATGTGCTGGCCTACTTGTAGGTGCATAACTGTCATAACGTACAATCGCTCTTAGGCTCAGATCACATATAAATCACAAAGAGTGGTTAACAGGTGGTTGATATGGAGCGCTCGAAGAAGAAGAAGAAGAAAGCAGAAGATATTTCAGGGCATGAAATGATCAATTTTTGTTGAGACATGCTTTACAATTTCTATATCTGAAATATTATTTATTACAATATACTAGTAGTCATCGTACTTGCTTATTCCGGGTGGCGAGCGGTGGGGGATGTAACCTCATCTCGATTCCATGTCTCAGTGGCCTTTTTTTGACCCCAAATGAAACTCAGAACGACCAGGTACCAATTGGGTGCCAGAGAAACACTTGGCAGTAAAGGCGGCCGAGGTGACGTTGGGCACATCTATCAGAGAAACGGCAGTAGAGGCGGACGAGGTGAGGTGGGCACATCTATCAGAGAAACCGAGGGGCTGTCAGAGAACGGCAAAAGGGCCGAGGTGACGTGGGCACTCTATCAGAGAAACGGCAGTAGAGGCGGACGAGGTGATGGTGGGCACCTCTATCAGAGAAACGGCAGTAGAGGCGGCCGAGGTGACGGTGGGCACCTCTATCAGAGAAACGGCAGTAGAGGCGGTCGAGGTGACGGTGGGCACATCTATCAGAGAAACGGCAGTAGAGGCTGCCAAGGTGACGGTGGGCACCTCTATCAGAGAAACGGCTGTAGAGGCGGCCGAAGTGACAGTGGGCACCTCTATCAGAGAAACGGCTGTAGAGGCGGACGAGGTGACGGTGGGCACATCTATCAGAGAAACACCGATGAAGTAGAAGCTGTCGGCGTAATGGAGAAAACATCTACAAGAGAAACATTGATTAAGTAGAGGCTGTCGGCGTGATGGTGACCACATCTACCGGAGAAACACTGGAATGTAGAGGCAACAGGCTTGATAGAAAACACATCCTTAAGCGTCATCATCATCAAGGTGCGTATCCTTTATAGGACGTTGCTCTCTTTGCAGCACATCTGAAATTCACTCTGTCTCTTGCCAGTTCACCCACTTCGTCGATGGTCATGTTCATGGTTTCTTTAATATCTTGTAGCCATCTTCTTCTTGGTCTGTCTCTGCGTCCTGGGACCCTGCCCTCTAGTATTGTTCTTTCCAGGCATCGTGACGCTTGATGCGACCAAAGTATGTAATTTTTCTGTATGTTGTTTGTATAACGTTTAGTCCTTTCCGGACATCAATGTTCTTTCTTTTTTCTGTCCATGATATTTGTAGGATCTTTCTGTAGCATTTAGTTTCGAAGGACTGGATTTTCGTTCTTAATTTTGTGTAATAGTCCATGATTCACAACCATAAGTAGCCACTGGGAAAATGCATGCTCTCAATATTTTTAATTTTAGTATGTTGCAGGTGCTTTGCCACATGTTCTTCATTGTGTTTAACTTCTTGATTGCTATTGCCAATCTTCTTGAGATTTATTTGGAGCAGTCACCGTTATTGTTAATTATTGAGTCCAGATATTCGTAGTTCTCTACACATTGGAGTTCTTCATTGTTTACTTAGATGTTAGGTGAGACTTTTGCTTTGTCAGTTGACATGATTTTGTTTTCCTTAAGCGTCAGTCGTAAAAATATTTATAAAAATATATGTCTAACACCGTATACCTCAATATACCCATAATCATCATGTTCCTTGTCGCTTTCGAAACTTGGCTCCTATGATAACACTTTTACATGCCTCCCTACATTGTGTGAGGTGTCCAACGTCTCCTACAGTCATGCTCAACTTTCCAATAGGTTACCTCAGCCCCGTCTGTCCGAAATTCTGCACTCCAGAACAATCTTCTCCAGAAAATCATCACGTTTTATATGTCCTTATTATTTCAATTTTCTGATTTCTATCTTCTTCTCACCATGAGAGGAAATGATCAAAGAATATCAAACTGGGCATTGAGGTGGAAGGCAAAGGGTTCAAGAAAGAGAAGGCGCCCTAAGGAATGACCGAAATTAACTTTGCTGAGTGAAGAAAAAAATATCCGACTCAATTTCATGGAAGAGATTGAGCGAGTTGGACAGAGCGGTATGGAGAAATTACTTGCAGGCCCTATGTAACGTATAACGGTACGAAAGGGATATATATATATCTTCTTCAGCAAGAATTTCTCTCCAACCTGATGTTGCTCTAAAATGGACACATGTATTCCTTTTTTAGATTACTTCTTATTCTTCGAATGCTCCATATCGATCACTTGTTAAACCACTCTTTGTTATATGTATGTGATCTGAGTCTAAGAGCAATTGCACGTTAAGCCAGTTGAGGACTTCCAATTTCTTCAACGCTTTTTATTTACTAGTGTAGTTTTCCTAGGCCCCTATCTCAGTCACTCAGTCAGCTCTTACGACATACCTTGAAGGTAGCAGTGGTACTATGTTTTGCTCCATTGCGGGTCTCGACAACAGACATGCCTTTTGTGATAGAATAAGAACTCTTCAGAAGCACTTGCGATCAAAGACATTGATCGATTTTTCAACCGCTTTATCAATAATTTATACATCACAGCCATACTTTGCTCAGGAAATATTACACGCACTTGAAATCAAATTTGTGTCTTTATATAAATTCCTTCCAAAGGCTTTCTAGTTCCTTTCATTTCTGCCAGGGTCATGTTCATTCTTTTGATCTCCTTTATATTACTTCCGTCGCTTGCTCAATATAAAAATAATTCCTCTCGTACCGTCGTTATACGTTACATAGTGCCTGCAGGTAAATTCACCATACCGCTCTATCCTGGGCAACTCGCTCAATCTCTTCCGTGGAATTGAGACCAATATATCTTCCCTCTCTCAGCAAAGTTTGTTTCAGGGTCTCACTAGGATGGCATCTGTTTCTTGAACCCTTGCATCCACTGCAGCGCCTGCTTTAGTTTATTCATTACTTATCAAGGTGTGCCCAACATATCTCCATCTTTTCCTTCTTATAACAATTGTTACTAGTGGTTCACCAGACTAGTGATGGACCAGACTATAGTTGACCAGACTAGTGGTTGACCAGACTAGTAGTTGACCAGACTAGTGATTGACCAGACTAGTAGTTGACCAGACTAGTGATTGACCAGACTAGTGATTGACCAGACTAGTGGTTGACCAGACTAGGGATTGACCAGACTAGTGATTGACCAGACTAGTGGTTGACCAGACTAGTAGTTGACCAGACTAGTGGTTGACCAGACTAGTAGTTGACCAGACTAGTAGTTGACCAGACTAGTAGTTGACCAGACTAGTGATTGACCAGACTAGTGGTTCACCAGACTAGTGATTGACCAGACTAGGGGTTGACCAGACTAGTGATTGACCAGACTAGTAGTTGACCAGACTAGTGATTGACCAGACATAGTGACCAGACTAGTTGACCAGACTAGTGTGACAGACTAGTTGACCAGACTAGTAGTTGACCAGACATAGTGACGATATGTTACCAGACTAGTGATTGACCAGACTAGTGGTTCACCAGACTAGTGATTGACCAGACTATAGTTGACCAGACTAGTGATTGACCAGACTAGTGGTTCACCTGATATGGGTCAGACTAGTGGTTGACAGCCATACATTAATAAGAAAAAATTACACGCACTTAAAATCAAATTTGGTTTTCTTTATATAAGTTCCTTCCATAGGTTTAGTAGATTCTTTAATTTCTGCTGTGTGGCGTATGTGGCTTAGTGACCCGGTCTATTAACCCCGACGTTCTGAGTTCGAATAACACTGCGGACAGTTTGGTTGAAAATTGTTTCGCGTGGATTTTTACAAAAGGGCGATAGCACCACCGTTTCAGAAAGCAATGGCAAACTACTGCATGTAATAATGCCTAGAACAAAAAAACACAAACAGCGTTAAATAGCTGGGATTTCGCAAAGTCCTGTAAAGGATATGCAATTAACTTTTTAAAATGTCTGCAGGGTCGTTGTTGATTCTGTTTATCTCATATTATTTTCGTCACTTACTAAATATACTGTATGATCAAACGATAAACTCTTTACTTTAGTTATTACTATATTACTCTCGTACCATTATACTTTCTAAAATGCCTGCAAACAATTTCGCCATATCGCTCTATCCTGCATTATTTGCTCATCTCTATGAAATTGAGTTTGCTATTTAACGTCTAAGTAAAACGTCGTTACAAGGTTTTACTAAAACGTCATTTGTTTCTGAACACCCCCCCCACTTCAATGCAAGTTTGGTGATTCCTAGATCAACATTTCTCAGAGTATGTCCAACATATCTCTATCTTCTCTTTCTTATAACAACTGCTACAACTAGTTGACCAAGTATTTCTCTAATTTCATCACCTCTCTTGAATTCTCCCCATTTTATTTTCATTTTCGCAGACATTTATTTTCAAATGCATTCTTCTTCTTCTTCTCCAGCGATCTCTGGTCATGCGCTTAATTTGCTGTGAACCACAAACTAGGCAGTCAGCTTCAGGTCTGTCAGGTTTCACCAAAGCTTAGTTTTTACACATACTTTCTATATCTTTAGTCCTTTGCCAACATTTCCTCGGATTATTAGGATTGATACAAGATTGGAAATGAAATTTCGTAATTTAGTTTTAAAACTCCATAGCTCCAGCAATAAATTTAGGGGTCTCTGGACAAAAATGCACTCGTGAACAGAACGGTGCGGTCAGGATTCGAACATGCGTCACTTGAAACGCAAGGCAATGGTTTAACCACTTAACCCCCAGATAACTCTGCAAGATTGTGTTGTCAATATAACTTGAGTATTTTATTTAGACTTGTGTACGCTGATGTTGCTTGATGTAGTATTAAAACCATCGTTAAACTCGACAAACGTTGCAGAGAGAGGAATCCTGGGGCGTTGGAGGCAGACGTCAAAGCCATCATTGATGAAAACTGCAACGAAGGTAACGTTGTGATTTACACGGATGGAGCGGTAGTTCGCCACAAAAAGTTCGCATGGGCCATGCAAGCTCAGGTGGCAGAATGGTCAAGGAAGCCAGAGATGCATTTTGTATGACAGCAAGCAGCATATTTCGTATGACAACAAGCAGCATGAAAATGGAGGTACTTGCGGTGACTAAGGAACTACTCTGGCTGAAGTCACACAACTATACTCATGCGTGCATTCTGAGTGATTCAGTGAGTGTGATCCGAAAGGTAGCCGCTGGTTCTGTGCGCAGGCAATGGACTGAAACACTACAAGCGCCAAAAATGTGCAGAATAACACTGATCTTCGTTCCGGGGCACATGGGTGTCGTTGGCAAAGGGAAAACTGACAGGCTGGCTAGCTCTGCCACCATATCAGACGACCAGTCAATGAACAGAGCTGATATTTTGAACGCCCTCATAGAGTGTGGCCGCAAAGAAGATTTTCATTTAAACTAATCCACGTCAACTACTAGATTGCAGGAGCTGGGTTCGAAGATTGGTGTGGCAAGATAAGAACAGTAAAACAGATATATGAGTAGGCTCATCAATCAAAACCGAACTGGTACAGTCACTCGCTGGACGCTGTTGGAGATATTGCGAAGAAGATCGGATCAACTATGTCCAGAGTGCAATGAAGATAATCCGAACTGAAAATGAAGTATTAAATTATCTAACGTTGCACTATAGTGCATTATCAATCTATCAATCAATCACTATAATGCAACTGATCGTATTTCGAATTTGCAACATTTTCCCCTCATATTTACATTTTATAACACCCCGTTCTTAAATCATGCTGTTACAACTTCAAGCATTATTAGACTTCAAAACTACTAGAGCTATTGGATGTTCCCAAGGGTTTATCCATCCATATAATACGCCCAAATTGCTTGACATGTAAATGCCAGAGCACGTGCATTATAGATGTGGGTCACGCAATACTGACACGATGTTAAGTCAGGAAACTGAAGGTATCCCAGGCACGAAACTGTAAATCTACAATCGATACAATTCATTCATGTGTTGCGTGTTTGTGTCATGTAAGGTTTATACGGGCGCCAATTTGTCTTGTTCTTTTCGTCTAGTTGTGTCAAAAGACAGACTTGGCTATTTCTATTTATAATAATAAGATAGACCGCAAAGATCTAAGTTTAAATTCGTGAAAAAAAACGTCGGAAGGGATAATCTTATTTAAGAACCATAACTCTGACAGCAACATAATGGGGAAGGGGACATTATTAAAACAAGTTAACCCTTTCGAACCACTGAGCGGATATACTGGATCGCAGTACTTATTAAGATAACCCAAAGCCAGTATACTAGTTAATTCAATATCTATTGCATTTTAAATGTGTCCGGAAAGAAAACACAATTTTAGGAGTCTTCGTCTTTTTCTGTTGTCGTCTCACTGTTACCAGGTTGTTGCCAAGTGTCGTCACACTGTTACCGGGTTGTTGCCCAGTGTCGTCACACTGTTACCAGGTTGTTGCCAAGTGTCGTCACACTGTTACCTGGTTGTTGCCCAGTTTCGTCACACTGTTACCGGGTTGTTGCCCAGTGTCGTCACACTGTTACCGGGTTGTTGCCCAGTGTCGTCACACTGTTACCAGGTTGTTGCCAAGTGTCGTCACACTGTTACCGGGTTGTTGCCCAGTTTCGTCACACTGTTACCGGGTTGTTGCCCAGTGTCGTCACACTGTTACTGGGTTGTTGCCCAGTGTCGTCACACTGTTACCGGGTCGTTGCCCAGTGTCGTTGTTTTCTGTTTTGTCTTGCGCTGTTCTGGTGGCTTGGGTGATTGTTAGTTTTGCTCGTTCACAGGATTCTGTTACGCCATCTTATCATCTTTTTTGTGATCTTTCTATCGCCTTCTTTCCTGATGTTCTGTTGTAGAGGACTATGTATACTGTGGAGTTTGGATACATTCTTATTAAGTGGTCAAATCACTTCATTCTTTGTTTCTCAATTTTGGAGCAAGATTTAAATATCTTGGTGCCATGATAATATTAAATGGGAGATAGAGCGAAAATATAGGGAATAGCCTGAGATAGAGCGAAAAGATAGGGAATAGATTCTTCTCTCTCTCTCGCCTGTGACGCCACTGGTGCTTAGAAAAGCAACAAAAGCGCACCATTATTCCCTATTCTTGGTTCACTATATATTGGGCTCCAGATGTGAATCATTTCTTTCAGTTCTTGGTTCTTGTTCTTCTGTTCACCTTCAGCTCGTTTTCGGGTCTTCCACTTTCTCGTTGATCCTCTGGCACCCATCTGAGTACAGTTTTGTGACAGAGCTAGTGTGCATGCCCATCACATGTCCGTTTCATTTTCATTGGGTTTTTTTTAATGATGGTGTTCGTATTCTCTTGTTGAAATTGTGTAAACAGTTTTTGGTAAGAGATAGTCCTTAGCCAGAACATGCGCAAGATCTTTCGCAGACAAGTTGTATGGAATGTGGAAAGTTTGGTCATATCTTGTTCTGTCATTCTCCAGCAGTGTTATCCGCAATGTACTGTTAACTGCACACACTAATCCTTGGGACTAACAATCCGGTTCTGTAAATCTCCTAGTGTTAGGGAAACATCGAGGAAGAAACTAACTATGCATGGACATTATACACCAAGAATACACTTATGAAAATGCAGACAAGAAAACCTAGTGGTTGTGGAGACAGAAGTTTAGCTGTTATTTTACGAGAACTCGCCTGAGGACGAAGTAATCATTTATACAGATGGTTCAGTGATTCAACACGTTCCGAGCTCATGGGCTTTCACTCCTCAAGTCCTAGGGGATATTGTGAAGGAAGACAGTGGTAGTTTTGCCGCGACTGTAAGCTGTCTCACTATGGAAATCATGGCGGTTACTAAAGCAATGGCCTAGCTTAAGTCACAGACTTTTATCCATGCATGTTTTCTCAGTGACTCAATGAGTATGCTAAGGAAGATTGAAACAAGCTGGGCTCGGAGACAATGGATGGAGTCTATTAAGAGGTCTAGGCTGACAAAATCAGTTTTATGTGTGTGCCAGGGCATGCAGGTGTAAGGGGTGATGCACTCGTCGATAAGCTTGCAGGCGTGGCTGCTGTAAAAAAGACGTCGAGCAAATAAAAACAAGGCTGATTTATGTAATTACCTAAGGCAGAGAGGTTGTGTACATGATTCAAATAATAGTGGTGAACCTACAACCCTAACCAGACTGCAAGAATACCAAGTCAAATGTATTGTTCAAATAGACAAGAACCCTATATTGGTAGCCAAGAAAATAGAAAACCAACAACGATCCGGTACCATTAGTCGTCACATGCTGAAAGACTTACTGGGAGGAGACTGGACACTTATGGACTAGATGGTTCGATGTGCAGTGATGATGATCCGACAACCAAACGAAAACTAAACTAAAGAACCAGGTGTCGTTAGTTGCCATACGCTGATATACATAATAATAAGGAGATTGGAACACTTTGTCTCTTTTGTTTCCGATGTGCAGTCATGATGATAATCAGACAACTAAACTAAACTAAACTGAGAGATTTACATGGGGAAGAGGAGATCACTTATGGACTAGTTGGTTCAATGTACAGTGACGATAATCAGACGACTAAACTAAACTAAACTGAGAGACTTACTGGGGATGAGAGGGGATCACTAATGGACTAGTTGGTTCAATGAGCAGTAACGATGATCAGACGACTAAACCAAACTAAACACTTATAAAAATTACATTAAACGTAAATAACATACCGACAGAAAACAAACAATAATTAACATTAAGAAAATAACAAACGCATTCATACTTTAAAATGACAAGTTACAGAACTTACTCTTTAAGTCTTTCCATGGAGAACGACACATTAGCCAGAATGTGGTCATCCTGATCTGTCTCATAATCCTCATCATACCCCGCGTACACATCTCCATATGCAGCATAACTGTCATCTTCCTGGTCACCTTCTAACTTAATCTCATCCCCAAATACGCCATTCTCTGCTCCATATGCAGACTCCAGGTCATCATACAGAGAAGCAATTCCGACAAGTAATGACAAAATGACAAACGTTCGAGTCAACAAATGAAACATGACCTTTACTGCTCTGTGTCATACATCATTTCGTCTGTGTCAATCTACATCTGTGTTGAAATATAAACAAAACAAAATGTGTACAAGATTGTTGGTAACATGTTTATATCAATATTATAAATGTAGATTGATTAAATTATTTCATCATCATCAGGTGCCGTGCCAGCTGCCTAGACGATTATGGATCTCCATAAATCTCTGTCGTTGGTGTTTGTAATCAACTCAGATGTTTACACTCTACTGTGCTATGACGTCAGGCTATCCAAAATTGTCTCTCTCTGTCTTCCTCTGTCTCGTCTATCCTCGATTTTACCGGTTGTCCCAATGTGTTATAAACCTCCCCTACTCATCACATGCCAGAAAAATGATGACTGCCTCTTTCTTATATCGATGATAAGCTACATATGTGGCTTGATCTCATTCAACACCTTATATTATTTAGGAAGCAATTAATGTTTTCGATCATTAAATGTAATTGTAGTATTCTTACAACTAAAAGCAGCTGAAGAAGTAATAGTATTAGTAGTACTATTAATATCAGTAGCAGTAGCGGCTCGTCATTAAGGGCCAGTGGGGCCGGGCCCACCAAAAATAAGGTGTAACGTGTATTTATTATTTATACATTAAAATATATCCTAACCGAAACCATGATTTTTCCGAAAATTTAGTCTGGCCCCAACAACAAAAATGATCATGAGCCGCCACTGAGCAGTAGTATTAGTAGTAATAGTAGCAGTAATAGTAGTAGTAGTAGTAGATATATTCTTAAAAGAATGTTTATCATATTTGCAATGGTGGTAGTAATAGTTTTTGTAGTAGTAGTAGTTGTTGTTGTAGTAATAATAGTAGTAATAACGCTAGCAATAGTAAAAGTAGTAGTAGCTGGAAAATTTTTTTAAATAAAAAGGGCCTAAAGGCGAAGGATTTATTTCATTGCACAGTCTTTCCCTACATGGCTCCGTCCCTGTCAGCAGAAATGGTACGCCATCTGACGAGAATGTTGCACAAAGCAGGAGCGCCGTAGCTTCAGCAACAACCCATGAGATTTCATGTAAAACTTGTACATGAGACTGTCTAGATTCAAACACACACTCTTAGAACGACAGGCAAACGCCGCCATAGAGATCCCAAGCTGCTGTAGTATTTGCAATGGTAGTAATAGTAGTAGTAGTAGTAGTAGTAGTAGTAGTAGTAGTACTAGTTGTAATAATAGTGGCAGTAATAGCTTTTGCAGTAGAAAAAATAGTAGTAATAATATTATCAAAAATTGACCATATGAAGAAGAAGAAACAACGTATCAACAAAAGATGCGACCACTCATCAAAATAAACATAAAAGTTTTAAGAGACATAGATTTGAAATGAAAATCGTGGCATATCCTGTTACAGGACGTAGCCATCAACAACAGTAAACGAATAGTAGATTTTCCAGTCTCACTTATACTTCAGTAGATTGATCATTGCTTTCTGAACGGTGGGGTCTACTACAGTACGTACATTTCAAAGGAACTAATTTGCTTCCAAACTTGCCACCGCGGGGTTTGAACCAGGAACGCTTGGGTTGTGATCGAGCTCACTTACTACTTCTTAAGCGAAATAATCACAATATAGATGGAGACTGCAGTAAAACTATGTAGAATGGCGAAACACGTAATAACAAAGTACTGTAGTTTTACCCAAAAAAAAGAAAAAACGACAATATACAGTAACGTTTCGACCACAAAGGCCTTTATCAAGCAAACGATACAACAAATGTAACGAATGTCACAGAACACAACATATAGACTTTGACAAAGATATTACAATGGTTAAAAATGTTCTATCGCTTAAGCGACAGACGCTCACTTAGTTCCCTTGCATTTTTACAAACGATAACAATAGACCTCACCATTCAGAAAGCATTGACAAACTACTGAACGCATAAGTGGTGCATAGAAGAAATCGACGACTGGTTTACTGTTGTTGATGACTACGTTCTGTATAGGATATCCCACGATTTTCCAGACACAGATTTACTACTTAAAAAAAAATTATGTACAAACACTGAGATACTAAGACTAACTTCTAAAATAATACATAAAAGCATTTGTATATATTTGTTTGTTTGTTTAGTAGGGGATTAAAGCCTCTTTAAGCCGAGGCACACCCTTTCAACCTAAGGCGAACCCTTTATTGGTTATATCAGAGCACGTAGGCCAACAAACATGAAAAATAAGAATTAACTACTTTCAGAGAATCCAAGAATAAGCGCGACTTCTCAAAATAAAAATAAGAACCAAGATTTTTTTTAAAAATCAACGAACACATACCAAAACATAGAATCACCAGTGAACACATACCAAAACATAGAATCACCAGTGAACACATACCAAAACATAGAATCACCAGTGAACACATACCAAAACATAGAATCACCAGTGAACACATACCAAAACAAAGAATCATCAGTGAACACATATTAAACACACTTATAAACCTACATACCTCTCTTGTCTAACCAACGCACGGTTGCTGTCATACTGTACCAACCTGAAACAGTGGATGGTCTGTCTAACAGGTTTCTTCTCTAGCACACTAACATTCAATAACTATTCAATGTTGAGGAATGCTTCCCCCTGTCTTCCAAGCTTAGCTTCATGTGTTACCTCCCTTATTAGATTCCAAGAACACGTAACTGTAATATAAAACAAAGGCGGTATATGATATAGATATGGGAAGTAATTACGATGACAAATTTACGTATGAAAACAAATGTCCATTATGAATTTAAAACACTATCTCTCAGTTTAGTTCTCTTCAATCTAGCTCTCTCTCATTTCTTAATCATGTATACAAAGCAATAATCTCTCAATCTAGCTATCCAATTTCTTTATTATGTACACAAAACACTATTTCTCAATCTAGCTCTCCCTCAATCTAGCTCTCTCTCAATCTAGCTCTCTCTCAATCTAGTTCTTATTCTAGCTCAATCTCAATCTAGTTCTCTCTCAATCGAACTCTCTCTTTCTCAATCGAGCTCTCTCTAGCTCTCTCTCCATCTTGCTCTCTCTAGCTCTCTCTCTCTTGCTCTCGCTCGCTCTCTCTCTTTCAATCTAGCTCTCTCTCTCTCTCTCATTTCTTCATCATGTACTGAAAACACTATCTCTCAATCTAGCACTCTTCCAATTATGTCAGCTTCTAGTGGATGATATGGTTGTACGATAACGCTAAAATTTCTATTAGTTTTCAATTCAGTGTTCAGAATCAGATCAATATTTGAGTATCTAAACTACAAATACTTCTCACATCGGAGAAGGCAATATGCGGAAATATACAAATCTGAGGTGGTCAGACCGGATCAGATCAGATCTGGAGTAAACCGTGAGGAGACTGCGTACTGAGTGAATAGGTGAAATGGACTAATACAGGTATATACAATATTACATAAGTTAGGGGAAAATGGTTAAATACAAAAATTGACAACAATCAACGTATGTCCATTATTGTCTTCCTTCCTTTCGTTGTCTTGAAATATTGTCTATATATTCAACTTGTCTCTTGTATCCTTCCTACGTTCGTTCTTGAAATTTGTTTATATATTCAACTTTGTCTCTTGTATCCTTCCTTCCTTTCGTTCGCTTGAAATATTGTCTATATATTCAACTTTGTCTCTGTATCCTTCCTTTCTTCCTTCGTTCCTTGAAATATTGTCCATATATTCAACGTTGTCTCTTGTATCCTTCCTTCCTTTCGTTGTCTTGAAATATTGTCTATATATTCAACGTTGTCTCTTGTATCCTTCCTTCCTTTCGTTCGCTTGAAATATTGTCTATATATTCAATGTTGTCTCTTGTATCCTTCCTTCCTTTCGTTCGCTTGAAATAATGTCTATATATTCAATTTTGTCTCTTGTATCCTTCCTTCCTTTCGTTCGCTTGAAATATTGTCTATATATTCAATTTTGTCTCTTGTATCATTCCTCCTTTCGTTGCTTAAATATTGTCTATATATCAATTTATCTCTTTATCCTTCTTCTGTTCGCTTGAAATAATGTCTATATATTCAACATTGTCTCTTGTATAAACTTCACTGTCTTTTGTAGTCCACACAGAGGTCTGTGTAGTTTTATGTCGAGTGTTGTATCGTTAGGCCCATTTTTGTCAATTTTCTTACTGAATCATCTTTTTGTATAACCTGATACGTTTATAACATTTTGTTATTTACCTGAACCCGACGGCCGTATGCTTATCGGAGGCAACGGTCAATTGCAGCGCTGTTCAAAACGGCGTCCGCATGCTACTTCCTCAGCACCCTACTTTACTCCATCAGCTTTAATGCTAATTAGAATTACAAGAAAAGTAATTATTTCTGAATAACTGAAGTGTTTTAGTTTTTTCCTACACACAATATTAAACAAATACTTAAACATTTAGTCAGTATTACGTTTTCATTAGTTATTATTAAAAACATTTAATATTACTATTACTGGGAGCCGCAGTAGAGTAGTAGTGAGCTAGTTTCTTAGCTAATGGTCAGGGTTCAATTCTATAGAGGGCGTGGATTTTTTTGTCCAACCGTAACGGTTCTCTCTGAGCGTATGTAGCTCAAGCGGTAGTGAGCTCGATCACGAACCCAAGCGTATCTGGTTCAAATCCCACTGTGGGCAAGTTTGGAAGCAAATTCGTTTCCGTGGGATTTTACAAAAGATTAAAATAGACCTCACCGATCAGAAAGCAATGGCAAACTACTAAACGTATAAGTGGTGCCTAGAAAATCAACGACTAGTTTACTGTTGTTGATGGCTACGTCCTTTAGGATTTGCCACGATTTTCATTTCAACGGTTCTCAGGTCGACCAAACCTCAATTGAGTACCAGGAAAAGTACTGGGAAGTAAAGGCGGCCGGCATGATGTTGACCACATTATCCATCGTGTTCCGACTGTCAATGAAAAATATGGACCTAACACCGCATTTCCTATATACCACTTGGTATCTCTTTGCGATCACCGCCAGACTGATGTACCAGACCTCACCATAAATTCTATTCATGTAGAAATCTGATTCATGCAGCCTTAGCATTGGTGTGTTTACGTCACATCTTCAGCACCATTTGGAACTCTGGTGCTTATCCTTCGGCGATATGTCCGGTTTCAGCCAGCGTTTACTGTGTTCGCTCTCCGCTAGCCTTTGGCTGTCCCCAGCCGTCCTGCAAGGCAGCAGATTGACTTCTACACATTTAGGACACGTACCTCCGATTTCAGCCAAACCTCCTTAGTCGCCTCTTTCAACATGCGTGGCAGATAACAGTGGTTCTATTCTTTACACCCCAAATGTAGGCCCCGGTAACCACTCGGGCGGGACTTTGGTATGAAATGGTTTCTTTGCTTATATCTACTTTACTATTACTGTTAGTATTATTAATGTGGGACTTGTTACACGATGCCCGCGTCTCCACATCCATTAGTCAGCTGCCCACCCGTGTGGTGCCGTGGCCCGCAAGGGAATCACATAATACTACTACTGCGACCTACAATGCATGTCGTAAGAGGCGGCTTATGTAGGCGCTAGGATGCTACCCTAGTAAATAAAAAGCATCGCAGAAATCGGATGTGCTGGCCTACTTGTAGGCGCATAACTGACACAACGTACCCTCGCTCTTATGCTCAGATCACATAGAAATCACAAACAGTGGTTGACAGGTGGTCGATATGGAGCGTTCGAAGAAGAAGCCATCTTCGGCTCAGATTATCAAAACCTTGTACAGCGTTGGTCTAGACACAATCCATTATTCAAAAGATGAAATCAAATATAATGTTATTGGTTACAGGATACAGGTCAGACCCATAGGTGATCAGTCTTCCCCAATAGATGTCAAAGGTTACGACGCATACTGATGGTTCACACGACTCGCTGGCTAAACACACTTATCATTCTACCCATCAGACATCAAGTTCTACTTGTACGTGTAATCTCAAACTCCTGAAATCGCTGGATAGATTAAATATCAATTTTAGAGATCATCATCACCATCAAGTGCCGTGCCGGCTGGCGTAGGCGATTATAGATCTCCAAGAAATGCATATCTTTGGTGTTTGCTTTAGAAATCATCATCATCACCATCAAGTGCCGTGCCGGCGGGCGTAGGCGATTATGGATCTCCACAAATTACTGTCTTTTCTGTTTGCTATCATCTCAGATGTTGACGCTCTACCGTGCCATGAATTCAGCCTATCCAAATGTTGCTTTCTCTGTCTTCCTCTGTCTCGTCTACCCTCGATTTTACCGGTTGTTACATTGTGATCTAACCCCCTCCTTCTCCTCATCACAAGGGGCTCTGCAGAAATGCACGCCAGCTGCCGAGAGTATTGAACAAAGCACGAACTCCGGTAACAATTATAGATGTCTCTGGAAAAAATGCAGCCATAAGCAGACATACGCGGTCACGATCTTCGCAACGTGAAGGAAGGACTTAAACACTTACCCACTGAGACCCTCATTATAAGCATATATTAGCCGTATATATATACATATCCCTCTCGTACAGGTATAACTTACATAAGGCAGAAAGCAATTTCTTCATATCGTTCTATCATATACACCTAGCCCAATCCAGTGTTCAATATAGTAACCATGGTAACTAGTTATTATTTTCAAAATTATACGCCATTTCCATAACTTTATTCCATTGCACGAGCTAATTAACATAATTAAGACTCCTGGTGCTACAAGAATGCACTTCTTCCTGTCGCGAATAATGGGAAAATCCAATTAAGGATCCCAGAAGCATGACGGTTATGAGATGTTAATTGTGACAAACAAAGTGAGAAATGATATAAAAGAGGAAGACAGATACAAAAAAAAGTGAACGGAATGCACAAAAATGATCTTGGATAGAATGTAGCTAAAAGGAAAGAAGTCAGTTGTCGTGCTAGGTTGCCTCATCCATGAAATAGATGTGCACCATGAAATAGATGTGCACCATGAAATAGATGTGCACCATGAAATAGATGTGCACCATGAAATAGATGTGCACCATGAAATAGATGTGCTTAACAAGGATATATGGACACATAAAGGAATGTTAGTGCAAAAGAAGACAGAAGGTTTTGAGACTTTTTTTTCCTCATATATTCCAATCATCATCATCAGGTGCCGTCTCCACATCGAAGGTTGGCTGCAATGAATCTCCAGCATCCTCTGTCTTTCGCCTTGGTGTTACACAC
The DNA here is from genome assembly GCA_020796225.1 of Arion vulgaris. Lineage (NCBI taxonomy): Eukaryota > Metazoa > Mollusca > Gastropoda > Stylommatophora > Arionidae > Arion > Arion vulgaris. The sequence continues at coordinate 8,747,097 of CM036772.1, forward strand.
TGCCAGACTGTAACCTGTCCATTTCTTAAAGTTTCCTCCCACTTATCTCTCGGTCTTCCTCTTGCTCTTCCCCTCAACTTTCCCCTCTAGTAAATGTTTTATCATGGTGTCATGCCATTTTATGTGCCCAAAATACTTTACTTGTCTGAATGTTATTTCTCTTAATAATTGTTTCTTTATGCCTAGTTTTCTTAAAACTTGTTTATTTGTCTGTTTTTCTGTCCATGAAACTCTGCTTAATCTTCTATATATCCACATTTCAAATGCATCAATTCTGTCTTCTAACTGCTTGTTCATTGTCCATGTTTCGAGCCATACATTAATATAGGATATAAATAACATTTGATCATTTCCATTTTTAGTCTGTTTGTAATTTCTTTGGATGTCAGTAACTTTCTCATACTATTGTAATTTGTTTGGATGTCAGTAACTTTCTCATACTATTGTAATTTGTTTGGATGTCAGTAACTTTCTCATACTATTGAAATTATTCTTGGTATTCTATTCTATATACCAATGCTCTTTCTATTTGCTCATATATGAACTGACTAATTGACTTATATATATCTGACTCTCTCTCATTTGTTCAAATATAGAACTAATTTACTATATATATCACTGACTTCTCTATTGCTCATGTATAGAACTGACTAATTTACTTATATATATCAGTGACTCTCTCTCTATTTGTTCAAATATAGAACTGACTAATTTACTTATATATATTACTCTCTATCTATTTGCTCAAATATAGAACTGACTAATTTACTTATATATATCAGTGACTCTCTCTCTATTTGCTCATATATAGAACTGACTAATTTACTTATATATATCACTGACTCTCTCTATTTGCTCATTTACAGAACTGACTAATTTACTTATATATATCACTGACTCTCTCTATTTGCTCAAATATAGAACTGACTAATTTACTTATATATATCACTGACTTTCTCTATTTGCTCATATATAGAACTGATTCTCTATTTTCTCATGTATATCACTGACTATATACGATGACCTATACTACGCTACCAGAGTCAAACATGGACAATTCAGAACGACAAAAACGCACACTTACATCGTTAGATGAAAATAATACGGAAACCTGCAGGCAAGATACGGAGTGACACTAATAGAAAAACAAACATAGAATAATCGTTGGAACAAGAACCAGTCGATGATTTTATCAAACATCAATGCATTAGTGCTTGATATTTGGCCGTAATGAAAATCGAAAGTCTGCAGCAGCAAGTGCTTAAGAAGTCAGGCTGAAGACAGGAGATCAGAAATGGCTGGATGAAGAAAGAACAGTAATTAAATTCAAATGACACATATCATAGGTAGGTGTGAGCATTCCTACTCTACGTAGAGTTGAGCACCAATCCAGCGTAGAGTGTGGACACTAATAGTCCAGCGTAAGTGTGGGGCATTAACGTCAGCGTAAGGATGTGGCGGTTCGAACTCCAGCGTATGGTTGAGCACTACATGCGTTGACTAGAGGTATGGTGTCAATTATAGTGCATATTGAGATTTACGTGAATGATTGTTTGCCATATGAAAGGGCCATGACCATTCAGGCGAACCTTATTCTGCCCTCAAGGTACTTGAATTTATATCCAGAAAATCGGTATGTTTCGGTAAGTACAACCGGTACCGTGTGAACACTAAATTCCAAATCAAAGTCTCAAGACACTAATTTTACCGCACACGTCACTAGTCGAAGTGTTGTAATTTAACTATCAGTGACACTAAGGTTAGAATGAAGGGTTTGTATACAAGAGTAGCATGAGTAGGAAAGAACGCGAAAGATAGACGATTTATTCGCTTGTATAGTCAGTGAAACAAAACATCAACAAAGCATACCTAAGGCCGGGGGTTCCAGTGGGCGGTACCGCCTCCACCCTCCTCCAGTGGGCGCTGAAGCATTCCAGGGGCGAGAGTGGGTTAGAATCATTTGGACGAATTTTTTTTTTTTATTTCTGATTTGCATTGAATAATCATTAAAAATGTTAATTCTGCATTTTAATTCGTCGTATGCCCATCTTACACAATCTATTTTTTTTACATCAATTTTCTATCTCATGCATATAATCATTTGAAAATTGAAAATGAATGAGAAATACATATATATATTTTCTATGTCAAAGTGAAATAGATGATGATATATATATGGAGGAGGGGGGAAGGATGTTGGCAAACTGTTATAATGTGGAGGGGGCCTTACAGAGTTTATATTGGGCAAAGTGGGCGGTGGGCTGAAAAAGTTTGGAAATCTATGCCCTAGGCCAGCTACTAAAGGAGTCTCTGAATCAGCATATATGATCCTGCACGCAGTACAGTAAAACACTTCTTGCACATCATCATCATCAAATAGCTTGTCCTGAGCAGAACTTTTGCCAACCCAGTCTTCCAGAATTTCTCTCTCTGTAAGCCAGATGCCCCAGATCTCCAGCCGTCATGTTCAAACCATTAGTTACATCCTGAATCTATCTTCTCCGTGGTCTTCCTCTTCTCCTCTTTGCCGGTATGCCTAGTTCCGTGATGCTCTTCTCTGGACCTTCATGTCGTTTTATATGTCCAAAATAACAATTTTCTCATTTGTAGCAGCAGCTAGTTTTATTTGATTTTGAGTTCTTTCTGGATAGATCTATTTGTTGTATTCTCTATTCCCAAGATATACGAAGGACTCTTCTATAACACTTATATTCAAAAGCAAATATATGTTTTTCCACTGAATTGTTAAATGTCCATTCTTCACACCCATACGTTGCCACTGGGAATAAACATGCTCTTAGTATTCTGATCTTTGTCTTCCTTCCTATCAATTCCGTTCTTGTTCTTGCATACTGAATACCTAATATAGAGTAGCTTAATAATTTCTTCATTGTGTGTGAAAATGAGTGATCAATATTTTACAAATTGAATTTGTAGTGATTTTTCACAACGGCACCGAAGTTCTGGTAGTACTTTCCCCTTTCATGAAAATACTATTAATATAGCATCAACCCACACAATCATTAAGCTACATAACAAAGTACTCAATATTTCAATTATAACGGTATATGGTAGCTACAAGACATCATTACTAGAACCATCATCATTATCATCATCATCATTATCATCAACATCATCATCGTTATAAATATATCACGAATATAAGTGTTTCAGAGTTAGAGATGTGATAGAGTCGATCTGTCACACTCCAATTGTATGATTTCAGAGAATTGATATGTACAGTTTTTATCAACATAGTATGAAGAGTGAGTTATTCAAGTAAGAGGGTCTATGCGGGGATAGAGTCAGGGCATTTCCCTTGCGTTCGGAGAGTTGTGGGTTTGGATTCAGAAGATTTACTAATGTGGACAAATGAACAAGAATAACTAACGAAATCCAACAAAGATTAAATATATCAAATTTTTTTCCGATCCAGAAGCACTTGAGCTTTTCAGCTTTCGGCTCGGTGCCATGGACATTGTAACCCTTCGGTTCGGTGCCACGAATACCGTAAATCTGGACAACTGTGTCTTTTCTACTAGCCCGCAGAATAGAACCCACACTCGCAGGGAGCTACCTCGTCCGTCACCCGTCATCCAACGGACTACAAACACGCTGGGCAGGTGGGCAAATATATCAAATAAATCATAGGACAAATGGTACACATTTTGAAATGTAATGACGTTATCATGAACACTAAAAGAGTATTGTACAACACAATCGTCCTCCTTCGCCCACCATTATACTATCAGTGCTAATCGTGAACGCTGCCATCAAATGATAGAGATCATCAAGTTATGACAGAAATGAAGTGGCTATGAGGAACGCTGAGGGTATCAAGAAGAGACCGGTTTAGAAATGAGAACATCGGGAAAAAAGTGGGTACAATATCGGTCCTAAACTTCATCAAGAAACAACAAATTAAATGGTTCGGTCACATAAGCAGATTACCAAACAGATGATAAACCTCAAAGAGCAATGCTACTCCGATACAGTGGATACAAGGCAACAAGTGGTCCTCAGAAATAACAGAGGTGGTTAAAAACACTATTTATGAAGCGCACAAAAAGTTCTTTCTATAAATATCTTCTTATCCTGACACTGTGAGGCAAAACAAGATTAGAGAAAATCAGAAAGAAGAAGTAGAAGTTACACATATAAGTTTAGTTGCACCAAGTTTTAGAGAGAGTAGATTCCAATATAAGTTGGTCACACCAAGATTTAGAGAGAGTAGATTCCATATATAAGTTTGGTCACACCAAGATTTAGAGAGAGTAGATTCCATTTATAAGTTTGGTCACACCAAGATTTAGAGAGAGTAGGTTCCACATATAAGTTTAGTTGCACCAAGATTTAGAGAGAATAGATTCCATATATAAGTTTGGTCACACCAAGTTTAGAGAGATAGATTCCATATATAAGTTTGGTCACACCAAGATTTAGAGAGAGTAGATTCCACATATAAGTTTGGTCACACCAAGATTTAGAGAGAGTAGATTCCACATATAAGTTTGGTCACACCAAGATTTAGAGAGAATAGATTCCACATATAAGTTTGGTCGCACCAAGTTTTAGAGAGAGTAGATTCCACATATAAGTTTGGTCGCACAAAGATTTAGAGAGAATAGATTCCACATATAAGTTTGGTCACACCAAGATTTAGAGAGAGTAGATTCCACATATAAGTTTGGTCACACCAAGTTTTAGAGAGAGTAGATTCCACATATAAGTTTGGTCACACCAAGATTTAGAGAGAATAGATTCCACATATAAGTTTGGTCGCACAAAGATTTAGAGAGAGTAGATTCCACATATAAGTTTGGTCGCACAAAGATTTAGAGAGAATAGATTCCACATATAAGTTTGGTCGTACCAAGTTTTAGAGAGAGTAGATTCCACATATAAGTTTGGTCGCACAAAGATTTAGAGAGAGTAGATTCCACATATAAGTTTGGTCACACCAAGATTTAGAGAGAGTAGATTCCACATATAAGTTTGGTCGCACCAAGTTTTAGAGAGAGTAGATTCCACATATAAGTTTGGTCACACCAAGATTTAGAGAGAATAGATTCCACATATAAGTTTGGTCGCACAAAGATTTAGAGAGAATAGATTCCACATATAAGTTTGGTCGCACAAAGATTTAGAGAGAATAGATTCCACATATAAGTTTGGTCACACCAAGTTTTAGAGAGAGTAGATTCCACATATAAGTTTGGTCACACCAAGATTTAGAGAGAGTAGATTAGGAAGCACTCGAGAAAAACGATCAGCTTCTTTCTTTTTTTTTTCTCCAATCCTGTTTGCCTCACAGCGTCAGGTCAAGAAGAGATTTCTAAAAGGGGCCCTTGTGTGTGCTTCGTAGATAGTGTCTTTCGTCACCTCTGTTATCTCTTCCATCTTTTGCGTGGCCAGTATTTTGCTCTGTACCCATTGTATCGGAGCAGCATTGCCTTTGAGGTGCACTGTCTGTTGGTAATCTGTTTATGTGGCCGAAACATTTAATTTGTTGTTTCTTGATGAAGTCTAGTACTGATGTTTTACCAACTTTTTTCCTGATGTCTTCATTTCTCAACCGGTCACTTCTTGTTACCCCAGCATTCTGCGTAGACAATTCATCTCTGTCGTGACTAATTTTCTTCTATCATTTGTTGTCAGTGTCCAGGTTTGGCACTGGTGTCCAGGTTTGCAGCAGCAGCCGCAGAGTGAAAACACATGAGTCAAGTAGTCAGCAGTCCAGCTGGAGCATCAGTAGTAAAGTGAAGCCGTCTAATAAGGCAGAGCCAACTATAAACTTATGGGCCTGCGAATTCAGGTAAGAATTAAGGGAAATCAGACCACAACTACACCACGTGACCTCGCTGTCCAGTATTGTTGTATATATTCATTTTAAAATCAACACAAAATGAGAAATCAAAGTTATATTATCAACAAGTTAAGTTTAACAATAAGGAATATCAATATTATGATTTTTTTCACCAATAAATAACCATAGACTCACAGAATTGAGTAAAATTGCAAAAAGCTTACAGTGTTCTATCAAACATATATAAAATCCAGTCCCCCCCACCCCCAATCCTCATCCGATCTTATCTAGGTCAGGGTTTTTCCCGTCAGTTGTTAGCCTAGTTATTTATAGTTGGCTGTGAATAAGGAGACCATGAAATTAGCTTAGAAATTGGTGATTACCAAGCGTCTGTAGAAGGAATCTGTTAAATTTTCTGAATGAAGAAATCATGTTCTTTTTCAGAAAGAAAAGAGACAAAGGAAGTCATCTATAGAATTGGCTGATGTGAGACAAGGAAGCCATATATAGAATTGGATGATGTGAGACAAGGAAGTCATCTATAGAATTGGTTGATGTGAGACAAGGATGCCATATATAGAATTGGTAGATGTGAGACAAGGAAGTCATATATAGAATTGGTTGATGTGAGACAAGGATGCCATATAGATTTGATGTGAGACAAGGAAGTCTATATAGATTTGATGTGAGACAAGGAAGCCATATATAGAATTGGTGATGTGAGACAAGAAGTCATATGTAGAATTGGTTGATGTGAGACAAGGAGCCATTATAGAATTGGTTGATGTGAGACAAGAAGTCATATATAGAATTGGTTGATTGAGACAATGAAGCCATATATAGAATTGGTTGATGTGAGACAAGATGCCATATATAGAATTGGTTGATGTAAGACAAGTAGAAGTCATATGAATTGGTGATGTGAGACAAGGAAGCCATATTATGAATTGGATGATGTGAGACAAGGAAGCCATATATAGAATTGGTTGATGTGAGACAAGGAAGCCATATATAGAATTGGTTGATGTGAGACAAGGATGCCATATATAGAATTGGTTGATGTGAGACAAGGAAGCCATATATAGAATTGGTTGATGTGAGACAAGGAAGCCATATATAGAATTGATGATGGAGACAAGGAAGCCATATATAGAATTGTTGATGTGAGACAAGGATGCCATATATAGAATTGGTTGATGTGAGACAAGGAAGCCATATATAGAATTGGATGATGTGAGACAAGGAAGCCATATATAGAATTGGTTGATGTGAGACAAGGAAGTCATATATAGAATTGGTTGATGTGAGACAAGGAAGCCATATATAGAATTGGTTGATGTGAGACAAGGATGCCATATATAGAATTGGTTGATTGGAGACAAGGAAGTCATATATAGAATTGGTTGATGTGAGACAAGGAAGCCATATATAGAATTGGTTGATGTGAGACAAGGAAGTCATATGTAGAATTGGTTGATGTGAGACAAGGAAGTCATATGTAGAATTGGTTGATGTGAGACAAGGAAGCCATATATAGAATTGGTTGATGTGAGACAAGGAAGCCATATATAGAATTGGTTGATGTGAGACAAGGAAGTCATCTATAGAATTAGTTGATGTGAGACAAGGATGCCATATATAGAATTGGTTGATGTGAGACAAGGAAGCCATATATAGAATTGGTTGATGTGAGACAAGGAAGTCATATATAGAATTGGTTGATGTGAGACAAGGAAGTCATATATAGAATTGGTTGATGTGAGACAAGGAAGTCATCTATAGAATTGGTTGATGTGAGACAAGGAAGTCATATATAGAATTGGTTGATGTGAGACAAGGAAGCCATATATAGAATTGGTTGATGTGAGACAAGGAAGCCATATATAGAATTGGTTGATGTGAGACAAGGAAGTCATATATAGAATTGGTTGATGTGAAATCATTCTTGACATCTAATTTTGTATATATCAAGTAAAACTAAGTTGGAGAGATTTGCTCTTTTTCTTTTCTCTAATTTTGTTCTGCGATTTATAAACAGTGTTTTTCACAGTCTTGGTCTGTGGTCCATCTTTAGCGTCGACAGCCTCTCGCTTTGTATCCACTCTATCGGAGTAACAATGCTTTCTGAGGCACATTATTTTTTGTGCAATCTGTTTGTGTGGCCGAACCATTTAATTTGTTGTTTCTTGGTTAAATTCAATAATGATGTTGTTTGTATCCACTTGTTTCCTGATGTCTTCATTTTTAAACGACGTATATGCGTTATACTCTCTATAAACTCAAGTAACAGACATATAACTAGAATATGAGACTGAAAAATGAAAACCAAAGTAACGTTAAAGCTGGAAATGGAAAACAAAAATTAATAAATAAAAATAGAACATAAATAAATCAAAAACAATTTTCCGTAGCCATTTCAGACTTTTGGTAATGAAGTCCCGGTCCCTTCACATTTCCAGACCCTAGAGTGCAGGATCTAGGAGGGTCAACTCTTTTTTTCCATGTGTGGAGCGTCGAGTGTGAGAATAAGTCCTCGACCCTCCAATGTCCGGAATCAATAAACGAAAGCTTAAGCATTACGCTAATTCTCTCTACAATAGAACGCATATATTTAATATATATGCACATAACTATACATATATAGGCTCAGGCTAAGAGACAATCTCAAGATGCATAGGAATGTAGTTTGTTTATTAGTAAAGGTTACAACGTGCCCTATAAAGTCACAAAACGATTTTGAACAAAGGAGCAAATCTACACCAATCATCGGAGGAACACGATCGGATGCCTGTGATATGGATGTCAGAAAATTCTAAATGATCTGTGCGATTGAAGTGACTGACTACATCAGTCACGGAACGTTATCTTTTATAACGTAAATGTTAGCCTTAAAGTTCACTAAACTTTTGCCAGTTTCACCCATATAAGTCTTACTACAGCGTTTACACGTGCTCTTTCTGTTTTCCTCTTTGCAATTATGTTTTGCCTCACATCGTCAGAATAGGAAGCGATTTATTAAACAGTTTTTATGTGTTCGCGTCATATCTAATGCTATTCACTACATGTGAGTTATGTGGTCTACCTTCTGCGACTTCCACTTTCAAGACACGATCATCAACAAAAATATAGCATCTACAAAATGACTACAACAAAAATGTCCTTATCTACACAATAACCAATTGAAAAATCATATCTACAAAATGATCACAACTTCTTCATCTTCTTTGCGTTCGTTCTTCGCGGCCAATTTTATTATTCGTATTATGGTATTGTGATGTAAAAAAAATCTTTAACAAGAACATTTTTATTTACATTGTACCAATTATGTGCATATGGCGACTAGGCCAGCACATCCAGTTTCGCCAGCATTTTATTTACTAGGGTAGCTTGTCCTAGGATTTGCTCTTTTACGATCATCTTTCGCCGTATATTTGAGCTATATGATCTACACCAAAGAGCTGTGCAGCCTTTCTGACTATGTTCCGGATTAGGAACATTTTGATCACAATTGAAATATTACATTTACAAATGATCACAACTGATATATTACATTTACAAATGATCACAACTGATATATTACATTTACAAATGATCACAGCTGATATATTACATTTACAAATGATCACAACTGATATATTACATTTACAAATGATCACAACTGAAATATTACATTTACAAATGATCACAACTGATATATTACATTTACAAATTATCACAACTGATATATTACATTTACAAATGATCACAACTGATATATTACATTTACAATGATCACAGATATTAAGCCACACAAAATTACTTATAGAAAAGACACCAAAGACAACGTTTTAACTCACAACCTATTAAAAGCATCAGCATACAGTATCTATAAAATAGTAACCTACTTACCATACACAATAATATTATGAAACAGTCTCATTGTATAATAATATTATGGTTTATGTACCGTGAGGTAGTAGTACACATCATCAGAATATTCAACGAAGGACGACCATGCGTGACCTACAACAGGTGATACGCAGCACGCGTAAATGTAACTATTTGTTAAGACTTACACACTACGTTTAATTGGCAGCTATAGTCTGTATTTAACTGAAAGCAAAACATCTTACATTTTGCACACAGATCCACACACTTGTGTTCTGTTTACCAGAATAGGCATTCTGTTTTGAGACGATAAGGGATTCAAGATAAGCTAGTTATTCTCAGACTGCGCTAAGACGGGTCATCATTATGATCAGGTGCCGTGCCGACTGGTGAAGGCGATTATGGATCTACACATATCTCTGGCTCTGGTGTTTGCTATCATATCAGAAGTTGACACTCTTACAAGCCATGTAGTCATTCTATCCAACATTTGATCTGTCTTCATCTGTATCATATCCCCTGGATGTTGCCGGTTGTTAAAATGTCTCCTAAACCTCCCTTTCTCATCACATGCCTGAAAAATGTATCTGCCTCTTCCTTATATTGATGATAAGCTTTCTGTGTCTTTACCTCATTCAACCTCCCATTAGTCATTTTAGCCACAGCCAATTCTAGATAACTAGGCCAGACAACTGACAAGGGGTTCCTGACCTAGAGGAATCTGATCAGAAAGAGGGCTGGAAAATATAGATGTTTGATAGAGCACTGCAAGCTTTTTTCATTTTGCTCAATTCTGTGAGTCTGGTTATTTATTGGTGAAAAATATTCATAATATTGATATTCCTTATTGTTAAACTGAACTTGTTGCATAATATAACTTTGATTCAACATGTTGTGTTGTTTTTAAAATGAATTCATCTATATACACCAATACTGAAATGCGAGGTCACGTGGTGTAATTGAGTCTGATTTCATAATTTTACCTGAGTCCGAAGTTGCCCTACGTTTATAGTTGGCTCTGATTTAGCAGTTCATAGGATTCTATTATTCTTAGTAAAACCACAATCTCTGTTGCCACATAGGTTTTTCGATCTGTGTTTATTGTCCATGACTCGCTTCGATAGCAGTATTAGTTCCATGCAGCACTGAATAACTCTCATTCTGATCCCAATTGACAGTGATTTGTATATAATGCTTGTCATTTTCTGGAAAGCTTTGGCCTGTCCTATTTGGCTTGCTAAGATGGGTCCAGAGTTTAAACAATTCACGTGTAAATAATCTTTATTCAAGGTATGTTTTTAAATTTGAGTAACTTGTGTCTATTGTCTTTCCCCAGGTTGATGATGGAATTGGCTTGACGTTAAGCATAGCGGTGGGAGCTTTAATGTGTGTTCTAGGGCCAGATGAGTCGCCCTTCTTGTGGTATATCCGTATTTATCTGATAGTGCCTTTTCATCTTTTTCTGATCTTCTCTGACTCTAGTATTGGTCTATTTTTTTAAATTGCATGTTGTTATTAGTGGTTGGTTGTATCCTGTTCTCATTAAATGTCCCAACCACTGCCTTTGTTGTCTTTCAATGTATTCAGTGCAGGAAGTTACGCCCTCCTTGTTTCTGAAGTTCTCGTTTTGTAGTCTATTTTTTCAGGTGACCCCACACCGCCTTCCTCAAACAATTCATTTCTCATGTGGTGAGCTTTCTGTGGAGTGTTGCTATCAGATTAAATACTAGGTATGAGTAGCTATTAGGTAATCCCTTAAGGATTATACTCTTAATAGTTAGGAATATGACTTAACCATTTCACTACATCATTTTGTGAAACTTAAGACGCATTTTAAATTACAATGCCGCCCGAGTGGTTACTGGGGCCCAAATTTGAGGTGTAAAGAAAGAATCACTGTTACTTGCCCGCGTGTCGTAAGAGGTACTAAGGAGGTTTGGCTGAAATCGGATGTACATGTTCCTAAACGTGTAGAAATTATGCGTTTGAGGGCCTACAAACCAATGTACAACGTATACACATTCTTGGCAAAGATCAAACATATCACAAAGAGTGATTAAAATTGGTCGTAAAGAACGAACGCAAAGAAGAAGAGATTACAATGCATTTTGAATTAGTCGCTCTACTGGCGTTGCGTCAAATTAAAAATAATAATGCAAAACGGTATATCGGCAGAGTGGGGTCAATGGGTTAATCAACTCTTCTTCGTAGTATAACATAAATAATATTTTTTCCGATCCAGAAGCACTTGAGCTTTTCAGCTCTTCGGCTCGGTGCCATGGACATCGTAACCCTTCGGTTCGGTGCCACGAACACCGTAAATCTGGGGATTCTGTGGCTTTTTCTGCCATCCGTGGAATTGAACCCGCACACACGAGGATAGTCATCCGTAGTCCAACGCGCTACGAACACGCTGGGCAGACGGGCAAATACCTAATATGGAAGCCTCTGTGAGTGGAGGTAAAGTGCTTTATCTTTCGCTCAAAGGTACTCGGTTCGATTTCTGAGATAAAACGTAAGTCATGTGTTCAAGTTGGGCAGTAAAAGAATCTTGATAGTTGAAATTGATTAGACTGCAAAGACGCAGCCCGAGCAAAGTGAATTAAAAAGCAATAAACTACAATTTACAATAAAAAACAATGTTCACCGTATGCAAATTTGCATCATGGACCCTCGCCCGTACTACAGGGCTCGTGCACTGCCGGTGAGATCTTCCTGTGCAAATAGAAGGAGATCGGAGAACACATGATTATTCGCCAAGTGCAATGATGATGTTCTGATTAATCAATCAACCTATCAGCCCACTAGAGCACATGTCGACAACAAATAGCCGCCCTTCGTCTATGTTCTGCTACATCATTTCCACGTCTTTCTCATCTCAACAACATTTTTTTTCCACGTTTCTTCTACGTGATGTGTCTTGTATATTTGTCTGCCTTATCTCTACAACATTTTTTATCCACTCTCTTCTACGTGATGTGTTTTGTATATTTGTCTGTCTTATCTCTACAACATGTTTTCCAACTCTATTCTACGTATGTGTTTGTATTTGTCTGTCTTATCTCTGAAATGTTTTTCAATCTCTTCACGATCTGTTTAAATTATTGTCTGTCTTATTCACAACATTTCAACTTCTCAGTGATGTCGTATATTTCACTGCTTTCCTTTATTCATCATCATCGTGGGTGTCCTTTATAAGAAGTTGCTCTCTTTGCAGCGCATTTGAAATTCACTCTGTCTCTAGCCAGTTCACCCACTTCGTCGATGGTCATATTCATGGTTTCTTTAATATCGTGTAGCTATCTTCTTCTTGGTCTGCCTCTGCGTCCTGGGACCATGCCCTCTAATATTGTTCTTTCCAGGCCATCCTGACGCTTGATGTGACCAAAATATCTAATTTTTCTGTATAGTATGTTGTTTATTAGCCATTTCTCTTTAACATTTAGTTTTCAGGACATCAGTGTTCTTTCTTTTTTCTGTCTATTTTTCTTTATTACATTGATTACACATTGAATAATAAAACAGTTGGACCATGCTTAAAACAGAAAACTGTATTATGGTTTACTTGTGTGTCCCGACTTTATGTAAGTCGTTGACCTTTCACCTGTGTGTTGTCGGGGAGCAAAAAATAGTTACACTACCTACAAGGTATGTCGTAAGAGGAGAATGAGGTAGGGGCCTAGGGAAGCTACTGTAGTAAATAAAAAGCGTCGGAGAAATCGGATGTGTGCCTACTTGTAGGCGCAAAACTGGCACAATGTATAATCGCTCTTAGGCTCGGATCACATGGAAATCGCAAAAACTGGTTTAACAAATGGTCGATATGGAGCGTTCGATTAAGTAGAAAAGCATCGTCACAGTCGTTGGAAACATGCATCATTGACGCCCTCTACAACCATCCCACGCAAGTTCAATGTTCACACATCCCATAACAATTCTACGTCCAACTTGCTAGTAGAAAAATATAAACAACAACGGGCAAAGATATGGAAGAGAAAACATGCAACATTAATCAACAACTTCTATATCATAACAGATTCAGATAATCAAGCACAAGCATTACATTAAATACTTACCTTTTTTGTTCTAAGACTTAAAACAATTCGGTTTTAACACTTTCAGTCGGTAATTTTTTTAACCACAAATGGCTGTAGATAAATAACTAAATATGATAACAACTTGAAACCAGTTTATTTTTAACCATACACTGTCTTTTTATTTCTCAACATAATTTTCACCAACATTGATGCATTTATCCCATCGTTTTATCAGTCCTTCCAAACAGGCTGCATTGAACTGCGGGCTCTGTTTTCTAAACCACGTTTTCAATTCACATTCAATTTCGGCGGCGTCATTCGCGAAATGTCTCCCACCAAGGTGGGTTTTCAGTAGACCAAAAAGGTGGAAATCGCTATGCGCTAAGTCGGGACTATTAGTTGGATGTTCCAGAACTTCCCACCTTAGTTGGTTAATTTTCTCCTGAGTTAATCGAGCCGTAAGTGGTATGGCATTGTCATGAAGAAGTAACACTCCTCTAGTCAGCAGTCCTGGACGTTTTTAGAATTGCATCAATGAAGCATCGATAGAACCTCATAGTACGATTCAGATTTCACATTGTCACCTTTCTTCTTGAAATTGGTTAAAAGCACTCCTTGACAATCCCAGAACACAGTCAGCATAACCTTCCCTGCTGATGGCGTAACCTTGACATTTTTGACACAAGGCGAAGAAGGATGTTTCACTGTATTGAAGCACGCTTTGATTCGGGCTGGTAGTGATGCACCCATGATTCATCCTCAGTAACAATCCTGTTCAGCATCTCTTCTCCTTCATCTTCGTATCGACAGAGATGATGCAAGGACAGGCCAAATTTTGTTAATTTTGTGTTCCTCCTTCAATTGTCTGGGTACCCACCTTGAGCACACTTTCTTAAATTTCAATCGATCAGGCATTATGCTGTATGCTGAACCATAGGAGCACCCTATTGCAGATGCTACAGAGTATATTGTTATTCGTACATTACATTGTACACTAAATTAACTAGTATACTGGTTTTGCGGCATCTTACCAAATAATGCGAGCCAGTACATCGGCTTGGAGTGACGACCGGGTTAAACATTCTTATGAACATTTTTATTAACATATTTACATTTTTATTAAGCTATTATATTTTTTTAAACAAATGAATTCGTATACAATTGATCAGAGATAGTACAAAATTAGTTCACCCTTGCTAATATATATATATATATGTGTATTTATTAAGGCAGCCACAAATCTCACTGACAGCTAAACAACAGATGATCAACAGCATTTTCATAGCTACTCTGTGCTATCAGATCCAAACATGGACAATGAGCAAAGCTCAGTCGCAAAAAATAACTACATGTGAAATGCGGTGCGAAAAGTTACCAACAACACCAGAAAAGACAGAGTCACCAACATCAGCATAAGAAAGAAAATTGGCACAGAACCTTGCTTGAATTACATTGAGAAACAAAGAATGAAGTGGTTTGGCCATTTAATAAAAATGCACCCAAACTCCACAATATACAGAGTCTTCTACAACATGACATCAGGAAAGAAGACGAGAGAAAGACCCAAAAAAAGATTGTTAGATGGCATAGCAGAATCCTGTCAAAGAGCAAAAATAGCATAGCAGAATTCTGTCAAAGAGCAAAAATAACAATCACCCAAGCCACCAGAACAGCGCAAAACCTAAAAACAGAAAACCACGACACTGGGCAACAACCCTCTAACAGTGTGACGACAAAAGAAGAAGATATATATATATATATATATATCTAAATGATGTGTGGTGTAGTACTTGTTATGTACATTTATTTTCTGAACTTGCAAATTATATTTTATCACTTGCAAACTTTCGATGCTATTATTATTTTATCACATGAAACAAACCTTCAAAGAGATTATAAAGAGATAATCCTCAGCAGAGGCGTATCACGTAATCCGTATTATATAAACAATCAGAAGAAAAAAATGTGTTGATTTTTGTTAGATTGGGCTATTCTCTCGTGTATGTACATGACTGTGCAGTCAAGCAACGCTTACGAAACGTCTAGCTAAAAACTATTAGACAAAATACAAAGCACAGTACTCAGGAACTGTTGTCCAATGGTGCTTTGTGCTATCGATCAGAAACTGAGACTGACAAAACGGTTAGCAGATTGGGCCCAGCCACAGACATCCTCACGAACTGGCCACACAAAACGTGCACAAACAAACGTTTAGGTGTTAGTGGTTCCATGACTCACTCATTTCTACAGAATTAGATTCAAGGAAATATTTCTTGTTCCACCAAAAAAAAAGACCAGAAAAACTAGAAAATTATAACGGAATAACATGATTTTAGATTTCTGACGGAAGCAAATGTCATTTTCTCTTGCTAAAAGAAATAAAGTCATCATTTTGTCAACTTTACTATGTTCTATTTTCATCCTTTTATCAGCTTTATTATGTTCTATAAGTGGTGCGTCTGACCGAAAGGATTAGAGTGCGAATCCATAGGAGAACTATCTATAAGACTATCCAACAGAAAACAGTTGAGGGTGGAAGAAAGAAAGGAGGGTAGAGAAAATCCTGGTTTGACAACATCAAGAGCTGGTCAGGACAGAGTTTCTCCACACTCGCTCGAAGAGTTAAAGACAGAGACTCATGGCGTGCTGTTTGTGCTGATGTCTCCACAGTGACAACCCTACAACCCTAACGGGTTATGGGCTTTATTATTATTATTATTATTATTATTATTATTATAGGAGAATCGGGTTCAATCTAAGGTAAGGTTATGAGTTTTTTTTCTGTCGAAGCCATAAAGAAAACATCCTAATCTGAACAGTTTAGCAGCAACTGTACTAGCCATGCGGCCATTAAATTATACATTCTAACGTCCCTCCTGTCCTATGCCGCCCACAAAAAGCGATATTACGGGCAGTAACAGCAGTTTTTACTATTTTAAACATTATGTTCTATATGCAATATTTTCGTCAACTTTAGGATGACCTATATTAATCTTTTTTACACGGTTCATATATATATATTCATCAGGTACCGTTACACATCAACTGCAAGTAATTACACCACACCACTCCATCCTTGGCAACTCGCCTAATCTCTTCCATGGAATTGAGTCCTATATTGCTTGTCTCTCTCTCAGTTTCTTCATCTTCTTCGAATACTCCATATCGACCACTTGTTAACCACTTTTTTGTATTTGTATATGATCTGAGCCTAAGGGCGATTTTACGTGTGCCAGCTATGCGCCTACAAGTAGGCAAGTTAATCCAATTTCTGCGATGGTTTTTATTTACTAGGGTAGCTTCCTTATGTCCTACATCTGTCGCCTCTTACGACATGCCTTGTAGGTCCCCTTTTATTTCCCATCCAGAAGCACTTCTTCTTCTTCTTCTTCTTCAGCGATCTCTGGTCATGCGCTTAATTTACTGTGGACCACAAACTGGGCAGACAGCTTCAGGTCTGTCAGGTTTCCCCAAAGCTTAGTTTTCAGGTCGACTGGGTGTGGCCACATGTTGCTTCTCAGCTCACACAGAAGAGGACAGTCTTGCAGGATATGCTCTGGTGTCTGTTCTGCCTGCTGACACTGGCAGAGAGCTGTTTGACTTGAGCTTTCAGCCTTCGGCTCGGTGCCATGGACATCGTAACCCTTCGGTTCGTGCCACGAACACCGTGAATCTGGGAACCTGTGGCTTTTCTGCCAGCCCGCGGAATTGAACCCACACTCACAGACGGAAGGTCAACCACAGTCCGACGCACTATGAAAACGCTGGGCAGGCGGGCGTAGGCCCCCTTAAGAGCCCTGGCACCACATGGTCGAACTATACAATAACGAGACGCGTCCCTTGTGTTTGTCACATGGTCGAACTATGCAATAACGAGACGCGTCCCTTGTGTTTGTCACATGGTCGAACTATGCAATAACGAGACGTGTCCCTTGTGTTTGAGTATTTCTGTGCTACAAATTACTGTTAAAAAAACCTTTTCGGTCTAGTACAACAAATTTATTACATATGTGATTTGAAAAACTAAGATCTGATTTTCAGTGAAGATGAATCTATATTCTTTTATTCTTTTTGAGTCTCAGTTTCATATTCTCGTTTGAACCATAAGATGAGATGCATCTAGGAAACTGCATGTCAGTTGTAGTTCCTCGAGAGTTCCCCATAGCTTGCTCTGTAAGCTTTGTTCATGAGGCCATGTTTAGTTTCGTTGGTGTATGTATTTTGGACATATAGAAAGACATGAAGGGCTGAAGAAGACCATCATGGAAGGATGGAGAAGAAGAGAGAAGATGGCAAGAGAGAAGAGGAAGACCACGGAGAAGATGGATTCAGGATGTAACTGACGGTTTGAACATGACGGCTGCAGAGGCAGGACATCTGGTCTATGATAGAGATGTTCCGGAGGACTGTTGGGGTGGTAACGTTCTGCTCAGGACAAGCTATGTGATGATGATCATGTATGATAAAATGTGACTACAGAATGTGCTCTAGAGTCTGTGTTTCAGTCTGACATGCACACTGTGCAGTCTGATCAAGCTTCATTCTGTGCATGTGATGATTGAGCTTACAGTGTCCTGTTCTGAGGTGAAAGATTGTTCTGTGCTGTTTTCTATGTAGCCGGCTGATGAGATCAAACACCAACCAGATAAATCTATATAAATCGCTAGATTTATCATTTCTTTTTTATGGGAAGGAAGGAATGGGGGAGGAGGGAAGAGAGAAAGCAACATAGCGCACAAGATCTGTTACAAGGGACCATACATTATATAACAAAACCTCCATTAATTGCACTCTTTACTTTTATAACAAACATTACTAGACATGTATCGTGTAGTCAGCATTCAAATTAGTTTGAGAATCCCTGAAGCTGTGCGCTTTCTCTACATTTCAATAACATTGCGTAGACAATGAACACATACAGTATAATAGATAACATCTAAACAGATAACAAAATAAGCTAAAGACAAGGGTTATATTTCTGTTGCTATATTTACTCTGTATTTATATATTGTTCAGAAACATGAACAATGAACAAGCATTTCGGTTGTTTTTATTTTCTTTTATCCTTCTCTGCTTTTTTGCCGTTATGTGAAGCAGGTTTCCGAGATAATGCACGCTCGGTCGCTTGATATGCTGTGGAATTGTGGAGTTTTAAGATGTCTGTAACTCCATCAATGCATCTTTTATTGGTCTTCTCCCTCTTGATGATTCCATTTTTAGATTGTACGTTCTTGCAACTGGTGTATTCGGGTTCATTCTCACCAAGTGGCCAAACCATTTGAGAAGACAAACTGAATGTCTTTGTGATGTGGATATACAGAAGAACAGGATATATTTCATGGACAGAAAAGCATTCAAGTAAAGATGTTCTAGACAAACTAGTAGTAAAGATGTTCTAGACAAACTAGTAGTAAAGATGTTCTAGACAAACTAGTAGTAAAGATGTTCTAGACAAACTAGTAGTAAAGATGTTCTAGACAAACTAGTAGTAAAGATGTTCTAGACAAACTAGTAGTAAAGATGTTCTAGACAAACTAGTAGTAAAGATGTTCTAGACAAACTAGTAGTAAAGATGTTCTAGACAAACTAGTAGTAAAGATGTTCTAGACAAACTAGTAGTAAAGATGTTCTAGACAAACTAGTAGTAAAGATGTTCTAGACAAACTAGTAGTAAAGATGTTCTAGACAAACTAGTAGTAAATATGTTCTAGATAAACTAGTAGTAAAGATGTTCTAGACAAACTAGTAGTAAAGATGTTCTACACAAACTAGCAGTAAAGATGTTCTAGACAAACTAGTAGTAAAGATGTTCTAGACAAACTAGTAGTAAAGATGTTCTAGACAAACTAGTAGTAAAGATGTTCTAGACAAACTAGTAGTAAAGATGTTCTAGACAAACTAGTAGTAAAGATGTTCTAGACAAACTAGTAGTAAAGATGTTCTAGACAAACTAGTAGTAAAGATGTTCTAGACAAACTAGTAGTAAAGATGTTCTAGACAAACTAGTAGTAAAGATGTTCTAGACAAACTAGTAGTAAAGATGTTCTAGACAAACTAGTAGTAAAGATGTTCTAGACAAACTAGTAGTAAAGATGTTCTAGACAAACTAGTAGTAAAGATGTTCTAGACAAACTAGTAGTAAAGATGTTCTAGACAAACTAGTAGTAAAGATGTTCTAGACAAACTAGTAGTAAAGATGTTCTAGACAAACTAGTAGTAAAGATGTTCTAGACAAACTAGTAGTAAAGACAGAACTACTACATGATATCTTCTTCTTCTTCGAACGCTCCATATCGACCACTTTGTGTGATTTGTATGTGAACTGAGCCTAAAGGAGATTGTACGTTGTACCAGTTATGCGCCTACAAGTAGGCCAGCACATACGATTTCTTATTTACTAGGGTAGCTTTATTACGCCCCTACATCAGTCGACACTTACGACACGCCGTGTAGGTCGCAGTGTTACTATTCTTTGTTCCCTTTGGGAGCCCCAGCACCACATGGGCACCTTATGATATAACAAATTAAACAAAACATGTTGGACATTTAAAGAGAGTTGACACATTGATCTGAAATAAACAAAAACTGTCGTTACTGCGAGTAACACCACTTTTTATGACGGTGTAGGGCAGGATGGATGGGGGCTTGTAGAATTGAAATGATGCATGGATAGTGCAGTCGCCAGCTACACTGTTCATCCAGAGCCAGCTATAAACTTATGGGCCTGCGAACTCAGGTAAGACATGGGAAATCAGACCACAACTACAACACGTGACCTCTCATTCCAGTATTGGTGTATATAGACGAATTGATTTTAAACTCAAAACAAAACTCTAAATTGAAGTAATATTATGCAACATGTTAAGTTTAATAATAAGGACTATCAATATTATGAATATTTGTCACCAATACATAACCATAGACTCACAGAATTGAGTAAAATTGCAAAAAGATAGCTGTGTTCTATCAAATATATATACATTCCAACCCACTTCTCTGATCTAGTCAGGGATTCCCAGTCACTTGTCTGGCCTAGTTATCTAGAGTTGGCTGTAGTTCAGGTAAGAATTTTGTTTATGCCCTCCCCTCACCTTTCCCGAAAAAACCCAAATTCATTAACCCTACCTGTGATTGAATACAGGTCTCCCACATGGGAGCACGCACGCATTGATCAACACATTGATATTAGTTGGGCAAGTTCAAGAATGGTAAGCAAGACGAAGACTTAGGCCGAAGTGGGAGGGGAAACATCAAGAGATGGACAAATCAAAGCCTGGCAGAATGCAACAGCAAGGCCAGACACATGGAATATTAGAGATCCATTTTAGTCAACCCTAAATGTGGAAACATTACCTTTTAGTTTATAGTTCATAGTTCATATGTAAGGTTCCAACTTCACTGCAACGAGTCATCCCATAATTGCTCCGTTCCTGTGCTAACGAAAATAACACGAAATGCAAGAAACTGTGAAATGTCTCCTGTGTGAACTAATTCCAGAATGAAACAGTCGTACGGCCACAAATAGCCACCTGCATCGCATAAATGCATATGGCCGTTGCTTATAACCTTATAAAGGACTGCATGAATG
This sequence comes from Arion vulgaris, assembly GCA_020796225.1. Taxonomy (NCBI): domain Eukaryota; kingdom Metazoa; phylum Mollusca; class Gastropoda; order Stylommatophora; family Arionidae; genus Arion; species Arion vulgaris. Next base: position 8,768,395 of record CM036772.1, read on the forward strand.
ATAGATAGATGATTTATTTACTGTATTGATAATAAATAAAATTGCAGTAACTGTATATTAAGACACAAAGTGCTTTTTACGCACTCAATGCGCCTGGTATTCTGTTATTAACAGATAAAAAGAAAGTCAGTTAAATTGTGGATTTAATATGATTGTGTTTGTTCCATTCTCGTGGGTTTACATTCTCAAAAGCACCCACACTCTCTCACATAAATTATATTCATTTTGTTTACACTAATTATATTAAAAATGTGTATTTTTACTTTTCACTCATTTTATAAAATGTCTATTACTTTGTAGAGAAATTATTACTTTGTAGAGAAATTATTACTTTGTAGAGAAATTATTACTTTGTAGAGAAATGTATATTACTTTATAGAGAAATGTATATTACTTTATAGTGAAATGTTATCACTTTATAGAAAAATGTTATTACTTTATAGAGAAATGTTATCACTTTATAGAAATGTTATCACTTTATGAAATGTTATCATTTTATAGAAAATGTTATCACTTTATGAGAAATGTTATCACTTTATAGAAATGTTATCATTTATGAAATGTTATCATTTATGAAAATGTTATCACTTTATAGAGAAATGTTATCACTTTATAGAGAAATGTTATCACTTTATAGAGAAATGTTATCACTTTATAGAGAAATGTTATCACTTTATAGAGAAATGTTATCACTTCATAGAGAAATGTTATCACTTTATAGAGAAATGTTATCACTTTATAGAGAAATGTTATCACTTTATAGAGAAATGTTATCACTTTATAGAGAAATATTATTACTTTCTAGAGAAATGTTATTACTTTATAGAGAAATGTTATTACTTTCTAGAGAAATGTTATTACTTTATAGAGAAATGTTATTACTTTCTAGAGAAATGTTATTACTTTCTAGAGAAATGTTATTACTTTCTAGAGAAATGTTATTACTTGCTAGAGAAATGTTATCACGTTATAAAGAAATATTTAGGCTAGTAATACTTGTCAAATATAAGTTATATATTAAGAATTAGTAACACAAGCAAATACCGTTTATTTGTCACAAAATGAAACACAGAAATGTAAACAATTTGCTGCGCAAGAGAACTCAACTCTAACAAATGAATGTAGTTAATATGCACGTTGCAATATCACGTGCTGATGTACAAAACATAAAATATTAAAATCAAATTAACAACACCGGAAAAATGAATTTCCAATGACAAAAATTGTGCGTATCCCCACGCCAGAGAAACAAATTTCCTGCTAAAATCAATGCTGATTTCCAGGAAAAAAAAGCACTGTAATTTGTACTTTTAACTTGAGGTTCTAATGACAACTATTGGCATGTGGCTTGGCGAGTATAACTACAGATTATGCCCTACAGAACGTCCTCCAGCATGCAGATCTGAGAAGAAAGAAGTTGTCCACGTACACCAACGTCCAAGACGAACTGGTTAGCGTTAGTAAAACTCTGAGACTGGTGGCGGTGGTCTTTATTAGAGAATCAGGAATTCCAATCTAGTGAGGACGCAGAAGAAGAAGAAGAAGGAGTAAGTTTCCAGCATTGTCTTTCAAATTGTAGAAAACTGACCGACAGAATGTGCCGATGTGAACAAAGCTACACGTGAAACAGGCTTAAAAAGTGCAACAAATGGGAAATTACACATTTCCCACGTATGCGTCATGGAATGATGATGATAATATATTTCACATATATTTTAATTTTTATCAGTTTATTATTAAAATATTAATTATGTACAAATGAACCATCATTATGCATACACTTCGACATCTGTTGGGGGAGACTGAGCGTCTATGTGTCTGCTTGGAGTGTTGTGCCGTCAACTCAGTATCTTCTTCTTTGAACGATCCATATCGACCACTTGTTAACTTCTCTTTGTGATTTGTGTGTGATCTGAGCCTAAGAGCTGTGCCAGTTTTGTGCCCACAAGTATGCCAGCACATCAGATTTCTGCGATGCTTTGTATTTACTAAGGTAGCTTCCTTAGGTCCCTACCTTAGCCGCCTCTTACGATATGCCTTGTAGGTCGCAGTGGTACCATTCTTTCCTTCATTTATAGACACAGACAACACAAGGGCGAATTCAGTAACAAATTACCCATAACTAATCGTGTACATATAATAGTGATATGGAATTTATATAGTAACTAAGGATATTAATGGTTATGTTATCAAGAAACACGTGATTCATGCAAGAACTGATTCTTGCTCTTTTAAACAGTGCGAATCATATCTACTGCATGTGATGTCTTTAAAGCTGCCACTTGCCCGTCTGCCCAGCGTGTTCGTAGCGCGTTGGACTACGGGTGACTATCCCTCTGTGTGTGCGGGTTCAATTCCGCGGGATGGCAGAAAAAGTCACAGATTCCCCAGATTTTCGGTGTTCGTGGCACCGAACCGAAGGGTTACGATGTATATGGCACCGAGCCGAAGAGCTGAAAGCTCAAGTGCTTTGGATCGGAAAAAAAAAGCTGCCACTTCTATCTATATAGGGGAAAACTGCAGTAAAACTATGTATCAATGGCCAAACTCGTAATAACAAAGTACTGTAGTTTTACCAAATACAAATACAATAACAATACACAGCAACTTTTCTACCAAAAAGCCTTTATCAAGCAAACGATACAACAGTATTGACGAATTTCACAGCACACTACATATAGACTAAGATAGAAACATCCCAACGGTCCTAACATGAAAATCTGTGACTAAATACCAATAATGAAATAAATGAAAAAAAAAAAAAAACTAAAGTGGAAAAAGAAGAAACAATAAAATCAAATATATATAACTTATACACATATAGAATATGGAGCATGAGAAGAGAAAGTACTATGAAGCAAAGGAATGTAATGAGCTGAGTCCATGAGGTCGCAAGGTACCATATAACGAAATAAAACGATTCTCTAGAGCAAAACAACTTCGATCAATCATCAGAGGAAAATGACCGGATGGCTGTGACCTGGACATCGTGAGCTCCCAAATGGTCAGTTCCTTGTTAATTTGAGAATTATATGTTCATTTGATTTTTAAATATTCTTTTCAACATTGCGAATCGTGTGTACTGCATGTGGTATATTTCAAACTGCCACTTCTATCTACCAAGTAACAAGCAAGATTCCAAGCTCTAAACATTGTTCTTCTTCTTCTTTTCGATCGTTCTTCTGGGCCATTTTGATCATTCTTATTGTGATATTTAAATAGCCGTTGCAAAGAACGTTTAAAACGTTGCGCCCCCGTTAAGCCCCTACTAGTGTTGGACGAGCGCAATCCGGCGTTTCCACGTTTTCGGCCTTCGGAAATGTTCGAGTCTGCCATGTCGGCAGTCAAACACTTTCCTACAAACCCAAACATTGGTTAAGGGCAATACTTTTTTGGACGCCAAACATCCAACACAGAGAAAGATGACGTCCAACCACCATGGCTCAGATCATTTAAAGGCTTCCGCAAAAACTGATCGTAAAGGAGTAGATCCAAGCCTAGATCGTTCTAGGCTAGCTACCCTAGTAAATAAACAGCTGGCTGAAATCGGGTGGGCAGGCCTAGTCACCATGGGCGCATTACCGCACAAGGTAAACAAACGTTCTTGTAAAAGATCAATTATATATCACAATCAGAAAGATAAAATTGCTCACGAAGAACAAACACAAGAAGGAGAAAGAAGAAACACTTTCCAGACATCGTGAGTACCTTTCTCTTGAATGATCCGTTTCTCGCCGTATATTTGGGCTTGGATCTACGCCAACGGGAATTTTGTACTTTGCAACCTTTTTAACTAAGTGCTGCGTTCCTTTTTGCATCATATTAAGATCACTCTTTAATGATGCTGTATATTTTGGCTTGGATCTACACCAAGAGCACTTGCTACTTTACAAATTTACTGACTGGGTGAGTTCTAAACATTGTTGATACCTACAAGTAGTTCATCTGTTATCATAGAATCTTTCTTTATTTATATATAATATGTACTAACAAGTCAGTTCTGTTCTATGGCTCGAAAACATGGAAGTCAACAAAGAGACCACCCGAGTGGTTACCGGAGCCCACATTTGGGGTGTAAAGAATATAACCACTGTTATCTGCCATGCATGTCGTAAGAGGCGACAAAGGAGGTTTGGCTGAAATCGGATGCACATGTCCTAAACGTGTAGAAGTCTATGCGTTTATGGGCCTACAAACCAATGTGCAACGTATACACGTTCTTGGCAAAGATCAAACATATCACAAAAGGTGATTAAAATTGGTCGTAAAGAACGAACGCAAAGAAGAAGAAGAACTAAAGAAACCACCAGAAAACTACAGACCTTCATAAATATATGTTTACGTAGAATACAGGGACTGAGTTGGTATGATAAGATTACTAACGAGGAACTCAGAAAGAACTAAGCAGATACCAGTGGAGAAAGAGCTACGGAAGAGATGCTGACGATGGATAGGACATACATTGAGAAGACCGATCGGAAGCATTGCAAGACATACACTGTTTTGAAACCCCTAGGGAGAGAGAAGTAGAGGAAGGACTAAACAGACCTGGATAAGCGAGCTGGAGACTGCTATGGAAGTTGAAAGGTAAAGAAGAAGGAAGAAGAATCTGTACTAACATATATGTGATTTTGAATTTAAGTGTTACAGAAGAGTCTTACACATATCATGGACAGAGAAGAGAACACATAGATCTATTCATAAAGAACTCCCAATCAAAGAAAACTAGCTGATGCTACAAATAAGAATGACAAAAATTGAAAGATTTTGTACATATAAAGAGACACGAATGGTTGGAGACGACCATTATGGAAGGAGGCATCCCGGTAAAGATGAAAAAACGAAGACCACAGACCACGGAGGAGAAGATGGATTCAGGATATAACTGATGATTTGAACATGACGGCTGCAGAGACGGGACATCTGGCCTAGGAGAGAGAGAAATCTCAAAGGACTGTTACGGTTCCAAAGTTCTGCTCAGGACCAACTACTTGACGATGATGATGAATATGTACCATAAACTGGAAAGATTGACATTTTAGAAATAAAATGTAAAGATTATTTCCATGCAATCATTAAAAAAAAAATTGGTTGCAATAGTCTTGCCAGCAACACATGTGTTACCACTTTGTAATAGGAATCTTTCACATAATTAGAGAAGTTGCGTGGTAATGTGATCCTTAGACCGTCGATCTAAGATTATTTTATAGACTGTTTCCCTGTTTACAATCTGAAAACATGTCAAAATAGTTTCAGTTGTTGATGCTTGAATACTTACAATCTCAACATATGAGTCTGCCTCCATGAAAGGGGCGTGGTGTAAACCATGGAAGAGATCGTGCCAAAAAGGAATTCATAAGTGAAAACTATGTCTAGTTGATAATTATAACAGTTCTATACGATTACTGTATCGATACACGAGGTGCTATAGTTCGTTCCAAAATTCGTGCCTACGCCCAACAGGGCTGCAATTTGATTGCTAAGGGAGCAATTTGTCAAATTGGAAAAAATATGTTATTTTGCGGTGGGGTAAATGTATCATATATATTTAAATATGCATTTTTTAATCTACGTTTACTCCACTTCATATTAATTTAAATTTAACACATACTTTAAAAAATGCTTTAACACGTACTTGAAAAATGAAATTTTGTAATATTAAAAACTATATATATGTTACATAGGGGGGCATATGAATTTTAGAAAGGCTTAGGTGGAGCATCACATAAAAAATTATGAGAAACACTGCACTGAGTTTTAATTTGTACAAAATGTACCTGACGAATAACAGTATTTTTTGCAGGCAGTCTTATATACTTCACGACCTTACGAATTCATATTTAATTAATTGGTAGGTAGATTGGTTGATGCAAAAGAATTTTTGTTATTTAATTTTGCATAAGCATAACAATATGATAACCAATGTTTAGAATTTATAGTAATACACAAAATGGGGGCGAATGTTTGTAAAGGTGTATCCCTATTACAAATTATAAAAACAATGTGACATAGTGAACAAATTATACGTTCCACTTTTATCAATGAAAATAATAGTGTGTGCTTACGCCAATGACACTCTTTCGGATACATTGTAAACTCATTAATTCCACGGGATTCCTCATTTTCACTTGGCTGAATTGCATGTGGAGCACGGAAGTGCGTAATATATAGAAAAAAACCACAACCGTACTACTAAACTTCTTCATGTATACCAAATCAACATCGATTTTATTTTAGTAATAACATATAAGTAAAATATTACAGCACTAAAGGTTTGACTGGGCAAAATATACTTTATAAAGGTCGTCACTGTTATTTATATTAAAAATGTAAAAATTAATAATTTCTGTCAACTGGATGATTTTAAATCTGTCGGTAAGATGTTCACCGCCCGCCTGCCCAACGTGTTCGTAGCGCGTTGGACGACAGGTGACAAGCTCCCTGTGAGTGTGGTTCAATTCCGCGGGCTGGTAGAAAAGCTACAGGTTCTCCAGATTTACGATGTTCGTGGCATCGAACCGAAGGGTTACGATGTTCATGGCACCGAGCCGAAGAGCTGAAAGCTCAAGTACTTCTGAATCGGAAACAAAAAAAAAAACATGTTCTCGAATTTTGGAACAAACTATATGAGTTTGCACTCTTGTTTCTATGCAAGGTAGTGAATTTTATGTAATCGATTCCAGGCTATGGAATCTCTTGACGATTCCTACTGACAAATTAGCTTCTTGTATGTGTCAAGAGAGAGAGATGTCAAGGCAATGGATAAACCATATGTGTGTGCTTTTGGGTGTGGGTGTTATAAAAGAGTCCTCATATCACGGACAGAAAAGAGAACAAATAGATATATCCAGAAAGAAGTTAAAATCAAAGAACACTGGCTCATGCTACAAATAAAAAGGAGAAAGTTGAAGTGTTTAGGACATATAAAGAGACATGATGGTTTGGAAAAGACCATTATGGAAGGATGCATCACGGCAAGGAGAAACGGAGGAAGACCATGGAGAAGATGGATTCAGGATGTAACTGATGATTTGAGCATGACAGCTGCAGAGGTGAGTAAGCTGGCCTATGAGAGAGAAATTTCAACGGACTCTTAGGAGGGTAAAGTTCTGCGCAGGACAAGCAACTTGATGATGGTGAGTCGAATCGCTAAGTTTTGAAGCTTATACTTAGAAACAAATAATAAAAACTCAGATTCAGATGCAGTAATTTTTAACGATTCTAACAAAGAGTTATACAAATTAATAACTTGTTATGACGAATGAATTGAATACATTCGCCGTAACAAAGGAAGCGTTGCGCAAGATGGAAAACATCTTCGCCAATAACAAAACAAACTAGTATTACAGTGAGAAAGAGAGTGTTGAAGTGCCATATAGAATCTGTGTGATTGTACACATGTGCTCGCAAGGGGAGCAAAGAATAGTAACACAGCGCACTACAAGACATGTCCTAAGAGGCGACTAAGATAGAGGTCTAGGAAGCTACACTAGTAAATAAAAAGCGTCGCAGAAATCGAAAGTGATGGCCTACTTGTAGGCGCATAGCTGGCACAACTTATAATCGCTCTTATGCTCAGATCACATAGAAATCACAAATAGTGGTTGAACAAGTGATTGATATGGAGCTTACGAAGAAGAAGTATATATGTGAAACGTGGATAATCAGCAGACAAGCTGAGAAACTGTTATAGTACCAGGCTTTTTAGTAGTAGGGAGTCCAAATTGTAGTGATGATTGTGGTATTTAATGATGGTATACTCAGACGATAATTTAGACAAACACTGTCTTTCAGACTTCATATATATTTATTTTTGTGATGTTCATCATGAGTAGACACACGTTCGTCCATCTGTCTCTCTTATGTTTACTCATTGTTGCTACCTCGTCACTGCACTAAGTCGATTGGTTTTTACTACGTCATTGTCTCGTTTTAGTGTTACCCTCTGCTTAGAGAGTAACCACAGTCTGCTAATAAAATATATCTAAATATATATATAAACTACACACTAAAGCTAACTGTCTGGTTCCTCATCTGCCACCTGGGGAGGGAGAACTGGCTATCCACTAGCTATCCACTACAAAACAAATAATAGTATTTTAGTTTAGTTTAGTCGTCGGATCATCATCACTGCACGTCGAAGCAATTAGTTCATAAGTGCTCAGATCTCCTCCTCAGTATGTCTTTCAGCGTGTGGCGACTAACGAGCCCGGTTCTTTGTTGGTTTACTATTCTTCTTTGGCTACCAGCATAATGTTCTTGTCTATCTACACCACACTTGGCCTGGAATTCTTGCAGTCTGGTTAATGTTGTAGAACATGACAATATTGGTAGTTAACATGTGGAATCCCTCCCCCATCCCAACCTCCATTTATGTTTTAAATTATGCACGCAAATGACTAATTATGGTAGATATATGCACATGAGTATTACAACTAAAATACGAGTTTTCAATTGAAATGTTGTATCAATCCTAACATATGCCAGCGAGAGTTGGAAAATGACTAAAGATATAGAAAGCAAGTTGAATGCATTTGAAAATAGATGTCTGCGAAAAATAATGAATATAAAATGGAATGAATTCAGGAGAAGTGATGAAATCAGAGAAATGTCTGGTCAACCACTAGTGACAACTGTTATAAGAAAGAGAAGATGGAGATATGTTGTCACACCTTGAATATCAACGAATATCAAAGCAGGCATTGAAGTGGGATGCAAAGGGTTCAAGAAAGAGAGGTCGACCTAAAGATACCATGAAACGAACTTTGCTGAGAGAGGCAGGAAATATCGGTCTCAGTTCCATGGATAAGATTGAGCGAGTTGCCCAGGATAGAGCGGTATGGAGAAATTACTTGCAGGCCTTTTGTAACGTATAACGGTACGAGAGGAATTATTATTATTATTATATGAACATGATAAAACTGACTTAAGATAGATTATGAACATAGATAGAACTGACTTAACATAGATTATGAACATAATAAAACTGACTCGCGGTTCCACAGAAAATATCAGAAATGGAAATTTATGTAGCAGAACGTGACAATTTCAACAACGGACTGTAGAACATTGTCGACAATCGATATAAGAGACAAACAAGACAACATAGCGCGCAATAGACAATTTAGCCGACTTCACGTACAAGAGATAGTTATTAATGTTTGTGTTTGCATATCCAGCACGCTATGATATCACCAAAACAAATCTCGTTCTTAAATTGAAAGGACCGTGCCTCTGATTAGAGAAGGTTTAATCATCGGTTTAAAAAAAAAGCAAATAAAGGACTTCTTTATTTCTATGTCCAGTGTTTGGCTGCAACTTTATTATATTATATTTCATATTTGAGAATGATTGATCGGAAAATGAGGTGATTCGGTGTATGGAAATGAGAAGTAGGAGGGTAGTTGCTACATTACTGGCTATCGCAGCCCGATAATAAACATCACGTTTCATGGGAAAAGCGTAGGAATGTAAATGAAAATCGTGGCATATCCTTTAAAAGACGTCGCCATTAACCACAGTAAACGAGTCGTCGATTTTCTAGGCAACACTTATACTTTCAGTAGTTTGCCATTGTTTTCTGAACGGTGAGTTCTAATGTTACCGTTAGTAAAATCCACGTGAACAAATTTCCATCCAAATTTCCCGCCGCGGTGTCTGAATAAGGTACTCTTGAATTGTGATCGAGTTTACTACCGATTAAGTCACAGTCGCCCACATCGTTGGAATATGTAAATTGAATGAAAGAAAATGAGTATTTAAGTCACAAAACAGATCTTTTGTTCAGATATGTTAATAATTATTTGAAAGACTTGGTTTGTGACTGGAATCCCTGCGTGGTGCCGGGCCGCAAGGAAGCAAAGAATAGTACCACTGCAACCTACAATGCCTGTCGTAAGAGGCGACTGATGTTGGCACTAGGGTTGCTACCCTAGTGAATAAAACGCAGCGCATAAATCGGATGTGCTGGTCTACTTGTAGGCGCATAACTGGCACAACGTACAATCGCTCTTGGGCTCAGAACACATACAAATCACACAGAGTGTTTGAGAAGTGGTCGATATGGAGCGTTCGAAGAAGTGATTTGATTCATGTAACTTTTTCTGCCGCAAACTCTGGTCATGCGCCTAATGCCATGAACACCACACACTGGACAGTCAGCTTCAGATCTGGCACACTTTCCCAAAGCTTAGTTTTCAGATCACTATGTGTTTCTCGACTATGATCGACACGTTGCTTCTCAGCTCGCTTAGCTCGCCCAGGAGAGGAAAATCTTGCAGAACATACTCCGGTGTCTGTTTCTCTTGTTGACACAGACAGACAGCTGTTTAACTAGAAATATGTCAAAAATCTTTCTGTCAGTTTCAACAGACGCAACAGACAACAAATCATATCTTGTAAGAATATCCTCTACTGGCGCAGCTTAAAAGCAGCATGTGGCCACACACAACCGACATGACAACTAAGCTATAGAAAAACAAAACAGATCACAATACGACCGTCCATTTTGTGATCTACAGTGGACTAAGCATATGACCAGATAAACCTGAAGAAGAACGAAGAGGACATAAAGGGAATTCCGATATCATAGTAGAACAATTTATTTCAAATATCTGACATACTATATATAGAACAAGTTATTTCAAATATCTGACATACTATATATAGAACAAGTTATTTCAAATATCTGACATACTATGTATAGAACAATTTATTTCAAATATATGACATACTATATATAGAACAATTTATTTCAAATATCTGACATACTATATATAGAACAATTTATTTCAAATATCTGACATACTATATATAGAACAAGTTATTTCAAATATCTGACATACTATATATAGAACAAGTTATTTCAAATATCTGACATACTATATATAGAACAATTTATTTCAAATATCTGACATACTACATATAGAACAAGTTATTTCAAATATCTGACATACTATATATAAACCAAACTGATTAGGTCAGCGACAAATGATTCACTTCGTTGAACAGGATTTTCCCCGATAGTTCGATAAATCTACGCCAAAATGGTAATCCATCAGACGAGAGTTTTGCTCAAAGAACAAACCGCATAGCCCCAGCCAACAATCCCATGGATTTCCGGGAAATGAATTTGAGAACAGAACGACGAGATCCAGATTTGAACTCAGTACACTCGGAAAGCAAGACAATGTTTTGACTACTTGGCCAATGTAAGCCTAATATTTATAACTAGAGAAGTAACATACACTACTTGGCCAAAGTAAACCTCATATTTATAACTAGAGAAGTAATATACACTACTTGGCCAAAGTAAACCTCATATTTATAACTAGAGAAGTAATATACAGTACTTGGCCAAAGTAAGCCTAATATGTATAGCTTGAGAAGTAATATACACACACACTCATGTTTAGTTACAACTAGTGAAGATACATAAAATCTTCATAACAACACTCTGCAACCAATACCAACACTCTGCAACCAGTACCAACACTCTGCAACCAGTACCAACACTCTGCAACCAGTACCAACACTCTGCAACCAGTACCAACATGGGCACTGACAAAAGAACAAGAAAGGAAAATTACCACATGTGAAATGAGATGCTTGAGGAAAGCAGTAAATAAAACAAGAAGAGACCATATAAGAAATGAGGAAATTAGAAGAACAGTCAGAACAACACCTGTTATTAGATTTATTGAAAAACAGAGACTCAAATGGTTTGGCCACTTGGTGAGAATGAAAGAATACACCAGTTGCAAGAGCGTACAACCTGAAAATGGAATCATCACGAGGAAGGGACAGACCAAGAGAAAGATGGATTGATGGAATTACAGGCATCTTAAAACTGCACAATACCACATAATATCAAGCGACCGAGTGTGCACTATCTTGGAAATCGATCATCAGACCTGCTACGTCTAACGACAAAAATGCAGAGGACAAAAGAAAGAATGAGTGAGACTATACGCATCACAACACCTTGATAAATGTATCGTCAGTTGACATATCAGTCTTGAGAATCATGTAGGCACTATTGTGCAGTTCTAGACTCTTGGTACAATGTATTCCTGAGTAAGCATCATCGTCAGATAGCTTGTTCTGAGCAGAACTTTGCCACCCTAACAGTCCCTCGAAATTTCTCTCGCTCGTACGTCAGATATCCTGCCCCTGCAGTCGTCATGCTGAAATCATCAGTTACATCCTGAATCTATCTTCTCCGTGGTCTTCCTATTCTCCTCTTTTCCGGAATGCCTCTTTCCACGATGCCTTCTTTAACCCTTCGTGTCTATTTATATGTCCAAAATACTTCAATTTTCTCATTCTTATTTGTAGCATCAGGCAGTTGTCCTTGATTTGGAAGAAATCAAATTTTGAAGAAACCGATCACAAAATGAGCACTTAACTTACTGGAAGTCCTTTTGAGAAATGTTAGAGTCGTCGCTGGAGCTACTGCGTAAGTGCTCTGCCTCACTTTCTCACTTTCGATGCTACTATCAACGTGCTGAGAGAGACTGTGCTCTGCTTTATGTGTGCATTACGTCGGTTCTATTAAGTTTACGAGTTCCACTACGTGTGAACAAACTGTAAGTTTCCTTCTTTCCAATATATTTAAATCCCAGTAAACGGATCACTAGGTTGATTACTGAAGCTGACAAGTAAATGTCGATTGGCTATGTTGTCAAATTGTGTTCATGCTTGATACCTCTCCTCTTCAAACATAATCCTTCTTTATTATTGTAAATTCATTTGGCTATTTGTCTTGTTCATGCTATATCCTCTCTCTCTTCAAACATAATCTTCTTATATAGTAAATGTCGATTGGCTGTTGTCAAATTGGTTATGTTATATTCTCAACATAATCCTTTCTTTATTTGTGTTGATTCTTCTTCTTCAACTTTTTGCCTCACGGTCAGGATAAGAAGAGATTTCTAGATCTACACCCTTTTGTGCGCTTCTTTCGTCGCCTCTGTTATCTCCGAGGTCCTATCTTTTGCGTTGCCGGCCTTTTGCTTTGTGTCTATTGTATCAGAGCAACATCACTCTTTGAGGTACACTGTTTGTTGGTAATCTGCTTATGTGGCCCAACTATTTTTTGTTGATGAATCCGTATATGCAGATCGGAGGAAGACTGGATGTGAAACCAGTCATGCAATCCGTATATGCAGATCGGAGGAAGACTGGATGTGAAACCAGTCATGCAATCCGTATATGCAGATCGGAGGAAGACTGGATGTGAAACCAGTCATGCAATCCGTATATGCAGATCGGAGGAAGACTGGATGTGAAACCAGTCATGCAATCCGTATATGCAGATCGGAGGAAGACTGGATGTGAAACCAGTCATGCAATCCGTATATGCAGATCGGAGGAAGACTGGATGTGAAACCAGTCATGCAATCCGTATATGCAGATCGGAGGAAGACTGGATGTGAAACCAGTCATGCAATTCATAAAAGAACAACATATTAAATGGTTTGGACGCCTGACAATAATGCCCTGGTATCGTCTACCACAAAGAGCAACAATAAATAAGTATAACGTGCAGGAAGAGAAGATCTCAAGATAGTGAATGCATCAAACATCCTTAATAATGATAGCAGCTTACATGTGCCTTAGAACAGCAGATTGACAACAGTGATCATCAAGAGTCCTTAATAAAATGATAACGCTTACAATGTGCCTTAGAACAAGCGATTGACAACGAGGAATGCATCAAGAGCATCCTTAATAAATGAATAACGCTTAAATTGTCTTAGAACAAGCAGATTGATAAACGAGTGAATGATCAAGAGCATCCTTAATAAAATGAATAACAGCATACAAATTGCCTTAGCAATCAGATGACAACGAGTGAATCCATCAAGGCATCCTATAAAAGAACAACATATTAAATGTGCCTTAGAACAAGCGATTGACAACACAGATTCGACACTACTCTATTCTTACGGCACCATTGCAGCTAGCAAACGAGCATTATCTATTTATTAATATTACGGACATTGCCAGCCTAAGCAGAACAGTCTGTCATTTATTAATATTTACGGCACCATTGCTAGCTGCAGAACGAGCTCTTCATTTATTAATATTTCTTACGGCACCATTGCCTTAGCAGAACGAGCGATGCTGTCATTTATTAATATTTCTACGGCATTGCTGAGCCTACAGAACAGCGTCTTTATTTTTTATTTCAGGCACCCATTGCCTAGCCTAGCAGAACGAGCGTGCTGTCTATTTATTAATATTTCTTACGGCACCCATTGCCTAGCCTAGCAGAACGAGCGTGCTGTCTATTTATTAATCGTATTCTTTGCTTCCGTTGCTTCTCCTGGGGTTCTTGCAACAAGATTCACTGTTCTCATCGTAGAACAAGCACGCACAAGATGACTCATTCACCCTGCCCCCAACACTTATTCTATAAAGAAGTAAATGGTGGAAGAAAAGAAGAAGTATATTCAAAGTTGATTATATCGTGTCTTTAACCGCTCGACCTACACTCTAAGAATATCTTATCATACCATATCATTGTACCCTGCTTTCAGAGACTCTAATAATTCCTCTTCTGCGGTTTAAACAGTCTGAATAATGCAGTTAAAGTAGTCTAATCCACTTTTCATTCTATCTATTGTGCAGGTCAGACAGTTCGAAGTCTCCTACGTGATAATGTGATCATGTACCTTCACTGAAAATTGACCCCCCTCTTCCTCCTAATCGACTATGTCCACGAAGACAGCTATGAGACTGGTCGATGTTGTTAAGATAACGAAAGCCATGTAAACAAAGCAACAATCTCGACACACGACTAAGCGGCCAGAAAAGTGAAGGATATTAAACAGTTTTCTAATAATAAAAATAATAATAGCGTAAGAGCCAAGGACTCTTCATATGTATTCCCAATAATCAATCTACCATGCCCAGAATACGGACATATCCAGATTTGCACAACACGGTTGACAACCTGAAATATTTCATGCATATATGCGTAATTATTGATTTTCTTCTCAAAATCTGAAATACCGCTACATCTAAAGTTGCCGACGTGATGTTGACCACGTTATCAATTATGTGTCGATAGTCTATGATAAATACAGGCCTAGCACAGTATTCCCTAATAAACCGAAGTTTAGTAAAAGTGTTTATTTCACTACTCACAATCGTAGCCTACCACAACCACAGTCTCCGATAAATATTACAGTTGGATGTGCTCCAAATCACTCGAACTGGGCCTGATAACTGACGGGAAAACCCCATACCTAGTTTATGTTGGGAGCTGGAATATATCAATTCTGTGAGTCTACGGTTATTTATTGTTGAAAAATATTCATAATATTGATATTCCTTATTGTTAAACTTAATTTGTTGCATAATATAACTTTGATTTAGCATTTTGTGTTGATTTTAAAATGAATTCGTCAATATACAACAATACTAGAATGCGAGGTCACGTGACCGGTTGCGGTCTGATTCCCCATAATTTTTACCTGAGTTCGCAGGTCATGAGTTTATAATTGGCTCTGTCCAAATTTAGAAAACTGAGGTCAAAGTCCACGGGAACCTCAAACACACCATTTCCCTACTCTCATCTCCTACCAACTATGTGGTAGTAAATACATTTAACACACCGGAAATAAATTGGTCAGAACTCGAACTGCTCAAACAAATGGATAATGATTCATTGATTTTGACATTGCTATGCTTTATCTAGAGCATACAATTACTTCACCTTTACAACAGTGATGCCTGACGTTTTTATATATTAGGGTGCACCTGGTTAATGACTATATTAGCACTGGCGCAACGTGATAATTGCATTAATAATACTACGCATCTGGTTAATTACTGTATTAGCATGGGCGCAATGTGGTAATTGCATTGATAATACTACGCATCTGGTTAATGACTGTATTAGCACTGGCGAAATGAGGTAATTTCATTGCAAATACAGGGTGTTCAGGATAATTGCAGCCCCATTGACAATTCGAAAGTTGCCAGGTACACTACGTCACATTTGTTCATCGCCCCTTTCGCACTACAATTACACACCATCACACAACCTTGACCTATACTACGTCATAACTGAACCTTCATTTCCATACATATATGCCAGATTAACTCCATTCACGGGCTGCTTTTAAGTTGAACACCCTGTACCAACAAAAATAATACTAATAATAATAATACAATACTATTAATAGTAAAATTACTAAAACTAATAAAAGATGAAAACTTAAATCATGACTATTCTTCATCTTCATAAACCATGACTATAAATTTATTATATATATATATGGAGATGCGTATGGCTGAATGCGAATGGATTAGAACGCCAGCTCCCATCATTCGAGTCATTGAAATTTTTCTGACGGGGGCATAAAGAAATAACCATAACCTAAACAGTTTCGCGACGGCTGCACTAGCCATGCGGCAATTAAGCCATCACGCTTCTGTCCTCATCTGTAATACACCAACCTAAATAGCGGTAGCGAGCCGCTGTAGCGTAGTTAGTGAACTCGCTTCCAGGCTGGTGTCTGGGTTCAGCTCCCGCAATGCGCGTGGAATTTTTCCCGACCACGACGGCTCTCAGGTCGACCCAGCCTCAACTGGGTACCAGACATGCTCTGTGAAAGTAAAGGCGACCGGCGTGATGCTGACCACATCACCCATTGTGTGCCGACGGTCAATGAATAATACAGGCCTAACACTGTATTGACCTATATACCACGAGGTATGAAAGGGCTCCTTTACTTTTTACTTTAAACAGCGGTAGCACAAGCAGAAAAGACAGTTTTGAAAAAAATAATCATATATATATATATAAATATCATCATCAATAGCTTGTCCGTTCTGGAACTTGGCTCCCATGACAGCAGTCTTGAAAAACTATGTTCTATATATATATATCTTCTTCTTCTTCCCCCTTCGCCACTAAGGAAACCATATGTCCGCAATATATAGATATAGATATATATACCATAAATATATAGTGGTTAGAGAAAAACACCTTAAATATGCTGTTATTCAGAAATACTTGTTTTCTTGTTAATTCTGATAAACCTGAACAGGACCGTGCGGTATATTTTCTCAGTATGATGCAAGTCTTCGAAATGCCGCCTCTTAAATGTTTTTTCCTTAAAATAAGCTTTAATTGTAATTTTGATTTTTCTTCTTATGCCGCCTCCATTACGGTACCGCCTGATGCGGTCGCCTCTCTGTATCGTAGCAAGGCACGGGACTGAACCTGAATGCCGAATTAGTAAAATATGACGTCAGGGATGCATCACACGTAACACCGCATTGTCAGAGATGCTTGACGACATTGCAATGCATTATTATATGCACGTTATTTCAATGAGAGTTAATTCAATGCCCATTATTTCAGTGGGAAGGGTTTACCTATTACAAAAATTGTCTTTTATATTCTAATTTTGTTTCTTATTGTCACACCTGCAGCTCTTCTATGGCACATCTTATTGTCACACCTGCAGCTCTTCTATGGCACATCTTATTGTCACACCTGCAGCTCTTCTATGGCACATCTTATTGTCACACCTGCAGCTCTTCTATGGCACATCTTATTGTCACACCTGCAGCTCTTCTATGGCACATCATCTCCGTTCAGTTTGATATATTCGTAATATAGACCCGCCCGAGTGGTTACCAGGGCCCAAATTTGGAGTGTAAAGAATAGAACCATTGTTACCTGCCCCGCATGTCGTCAGAGGCGACTAATGAGGTTTGGCTGAAATCAGATGATCATGTCCTAAATATGTGAAGTCTATGCATTTAGGGGCCTACCAAACTAATGTGCAACGTATACACGTTCTTGGAAAGATCAAACATATCACAAAGAGTGATTAAAATTGGTCGTAAAGAATGAGCGCAAGGAAGAAGAAGTAATCTGGACCTGTCAATCAAGGTTCTTCGGGCATATAATGTGAAGATAAGGTTTAGAACATTTGGTGACACCAGGTAAAATTCAAGGAAGGAGATATCGTGGAAGACAGAGGACGAACATGTTTGCACAAGATCAACGTCAGAACTGATTACATGCACCAAGCAGAGAGTTGGGGAGAGACATGATCGCCCAGACCGACAGGCATGACACTTGATTGGATCTAGATCTGAGTTGGACAACCTGTTATATGCAAGAGGCTTGATCTGAAACATATGAAACACTACGATACTTTCACTCTGATATAACGGCAACAGAAGAGGACATTTACAACCAATACTAATATAAGATAGTAAGACCCTTTCATACCTTGTAGTATATAAGCATACAACCTGTTATACTAGCACGATGGTGTCAGATCTAGAAGATATGTCTGGTACCTTATCACCTGAAACGGCGGTGGAAATTCAAAAGGGAGTTAAACCAAGTTAAGCAAAACGCTACGGATACTAATGTAAGCTTTTTTGATAAAACGTTAGCAACTTCTAATACAACATTGTTCTAGAAATGTCATTATACAGGTGTTTAAAAGTTGATGTGCAGTGAAATTTACGCTCGGAGAGACTCTCTCTCTTCTCTCTTGCCTTTTAACCCGGATTGGGGCATAGGCCTCAACCATCCCTGCCAAATCTTCCTATCTCTAGCTCTTCATCCTGCAGCTCTTCTTTATATTGTTGATCGCTGCCTCAAGTCCCCTCTCCTTGTACTTCTCGGCCTCCCTTCTTTCGCTGTTCCAGGCAAGTTCCTTCTTGTTATATTCCCCTCAGGTTTTCGCAAAGTGTGTCCTATCCAGCGCCATCGTCTTTTTTAACCTGTTCGTTCACCGGAATCTGTCTTATTCTCTCCATAAGTTCCTCATTTGTGACCCTATCATACCATCTTAGTCCCTCTATTCTGCGCAGACACCAATTGGCCCGGGCGAGACTACATCACGAGAAATGTGGTTTTCAATTGGGACTTTTTTCTCCTTTTTCCGATCCAGAAGCACTTGAGCTTTTCAGCTCTTCGGCTCGTACCATGGACATCGTAACCCTTCGGTTCGGTGCCACGTACACCGTAAATCTGGGGAATCTGTGACTTTTTCTGCCATCCCGTGGAATTTAACCCGCACACACAGAGGGATAGTCACCCGTAGTTTAACGCGCTACGAACACGCTGGGCAGACGGGCGATTGGGACTTTAAATACGTTTAAAACATTTATAACGTATATTGTTATTATTCCCTAGTTCAGGGGTGGGCAAACTACGGCCCGCGGGCGCATCGGCCCGCCATTGGATATTTTGCGGCCCTCAAACACATTTATCCATATTAGAAAATATACTGTTATAGTGTAAGTCTGTTAGAAATATAATTTATTTCAGAAGTTATCTACATTATGTAAAACTACCTTTGTTTACAATAAAAATATTTAATTGATTACTTACCGAGAATTAAACAAAAATATACATACTATTAAATGTGGCCCTCCAATAGCTTTACAATTTTCAATGTGGCCCTCTGCACAAAAGTTTGCCCACCCTGCCTAGATACTACTCTAGTCTCTAAGCTCTTGGCTGGCTTATAATCGGTAAAGTGGCTTTGAACACGACGAAGTTGTGTCTATGTCTACAACACGTATTGAAAATGTTCACCTTGAGCCTCAAGACATGTTTTGACTCGCCTCTGTATATTTTCGAAAACCTTCCGGTATGTTCCGCAAAAAATACCTTGTTTTCAATGGTTAACACCATTTCCTTTTTAGCAACGAAATGGTGAATATAACAATAGCTTGTTGTGTACTGCTGCATACAGGAATATGGAACTCAGAATATGGTGACGTTAATGTCCATAATTCATGACGTTAATGTCCCTAATTCAAGACGTTAATGTCCCTAATTCAAGACGTTAATGTCCCTAATTCAAGACGTTAATGTCCCTAATTCAAGACGTTAATGTCCCTAATTCAATTAGTTAATGTCCATAATTCATGACGTTAATGTCCATAATTCATGATGTTATTACTCAAATATTTTCGAAATTCACTGCACAGCGACTTTATAAACACCATATAAAATAGTGAGTGCTGGAAAATGATCAACAACATATATTATGTCATATCAACCAGGTTAAAAAAGAAAATGGGCGATGGGTCGATCATACCCTATGGAAGGTTAGCCTCTAGACAAGAACTTGAGTGGAAACCGCAAGGAAAGCTGAGAAAAGGAACGTCATAAACAGATCTGGAGATGGAGTCTTCTTGAGGAAATGAAGGATACTGAACTATCCTGGGAAGATATCAAGAAAACATTCAGAGTCTTCTTCTTCTTCTTCTTTGCATTCCTTCTTTACGACCAATTTTAATCACTCTTTGTGATATGTTTGATCTTTGCCAATAAAGTGTATACGTTGCACATTGGTTTGGTAGGCTCCTAAACGCATAGACTTCTACACGTTTTGGACATGTGCATCCGATTTCAGACAAACCTCCTTGGTCGCCTCTTACGACATGCATTTCAGATTGTGAATGACTAGCTGTTTGTGTTCGTAAGGAAGCCCGTATTGTTAGGCTATACGATGGGTGTCGTAAGAGGTGAGGGTAAGTGATTACGAATCCTGTGTTTGTCTATTTGTTTTTTCGGAAGCTCTAAATACCTGTACACTGTTTATATGTTGATCATATTTTTGCTTCCTCTTGAGTTCTTGCAAAAACCTCTTGTTCTCATCTTATAAAAACTATTGGAGCTCTATGCTTCACGAGGAGCGGGAGAGAAATAAGTCAGTCAAGTCAAAGGTATAAACCTTATGGTAATAGTTCCTTACTACAAATCCAAGAACATGAAAAGTACACACACCAACAAGCACAAACAACGCAAACATGTACACACCTATGTATATCTATAGCAAATTTATACATATGAATGGATGCGCAAATATATATTACCAACCTACAGAATCTTTTACGGTCCACTGATCTGTATATGTTTTAATAAAAAAAAAGGTTCTAAAGGCGAAGAATTGACTACACTGCGACGGGTTTCCCCATTTGGTACCGTCTCTGTCGAGAGAGATGGCATGACATCTATTGAGAGTGTTGCATAATGCACTAATTATG
Source organism: Arion vulgaris (assembly GCA_020796225.1). Lineage (NCBI taxonomy): Eukaryota > Metazoa > Mollusca > Gastropoda > Stylommatophora > Arionidae > Arion > Arion vulgaris. The sequence continues at coordinate 8,789,440 of CM036772.1, forward strand.
TAGCTCCAGCAACAATCATAGAGACCTCATGAATATATTGCACATGTAACTCGGTCTGTATTCGAACCGACAACCTTCAGAATCACAGGCAAACATCTTTCACTCACTATTTATCAACATAACAGAAAGGAACACATATATATCATCATCTTCATCACTTCAACATAGAAAGGAACACATATATATCATCATTTATCACTGCAAAAAACAATTTTCCATACTTCAGCTGGCTGTAACTACTATTCTGACTATTATATATATATATATCATATATATAAACTATTTACATTTTATATATATGCAATAATGAAAGAGAAAACAGACTTGCATCAAAAACATAAATAAGTGAGCATGTTAGCGATAGATAAGGAACGCATACCGCAAGTTTCCTTCGGCATCCTGTGGAATGAAGACAAGTTAACTGATGGTGTTGCGGATATGAGATGAGATTGGGGGAATTTGAAATAATAATATATTAACTTCTGAATACATCGCTTCGACATGAGTTAATTGTTATTTTTCTTATTTGTATTGTTCAAATATCGACTGTAATAACGTGCGATGGTGCATTAGATAGGTAAGACAAAGTTGCCATATGTTGCATTGTATGTTTATCCTATATGTAACATATGTTTATCATAAAGAATGTTACAGAACATTGTTTCCAAACGCATAAGGTTCTCTACGTATTAACTTTGACAATGGGATCTTCTTCTTCCTAAAACGCTCAATATCGACCACTTGTTAACCATTCGTTGTGGTTTATATGTGATCTGTGCCTAAGAACGAGTGTACGTTGTGCCAGTTATGCACCTACAAGTATGCCAGCACGTCTGACTTCTGCGACGCGTTTTATTTACTAGGGTAGAGTCCAGGCCTGTACCAAGTTGCCTCTTACGACATGCCTTGTAGGTCACAGTGTTAATATTGTTTGCTTCTTGAGGACCCCAGATATACACGGACGACATACAATAGGTCATAAGCTTTACCATTCGTCTTCGTTAAGATTAGGAACTTGATCTCACCTACATTGAAATCGGGGATCGCTGATAATAATCAAACACTTAAAAGCAGGAAAGGAACTGAGTTCTATTGGTGAGAGGCAAGCAACGTAACATCATGCCACATAGACCAATTTAATATTATTTAATTCATTTAATTTAATAGCCACCCATCGAAGCGATGATGACAACACCCTAAGATGAATGCTACTGCACCTCTCTGGTGTGTGCGGAGGTGACTGTAGAGTCTAACTTTCACTATATGTACACACGCGAATAATGTAATTGGTATGAATTAAATAATATAAACATTACCAGTTGTGGCTCGTCATTAAGGGCTAGTGGGGATCGGGCCCCACAAAAGATAATGTGTAACGTGTATTTATTATTTTATAAATTAAAACATAACCAAAACCATGATTTTTCCGAAAAAATGTATGTCTGACCCCACCAACAAAAATGATCACGAGCCGCCACTGAACATTATTGAACTACATTACACATGTGAAAACGTTCCGTACCTAAGAAAATATCAATTTGTACTGTTTCATTACCAAGATAGGAATTTACTTGGTGTTTTAGTACCAAACATTGACTCATTTTTGGAAGTTATCCAACTCTATGGACGTCTAAATCACATATTTCTATAGTGGTGTAAAATTATATTTTACTTTATTTCTTCACTCCCAGGGAGGCATATTTCTGAAACCAAGGTGTTCCAACCTTCCCCCCACCCTATCAAATGTCATATTTTCCAGATCTCTTTATTCTCTCCCCATTTTCTTGCATTCCGATTCCACCCCCGACGCCTTCAGGTGTTCCTGGGTCTTTCCTTATCTCTATTACCCTGAGGATTCTATCGGAGGACGTGTCTCGTGATGCTGTCAGGAGGTCACCTCAGTGTATGCCCTATCTATCCATCGCCACCTTCTGCTCCATATCTCCTTTTCTCGTCTGCCGCTGTCCTGCTCTATCCCACAGTTCCATGTTTGTGATCGAGTCATACAATCGCAGATGCAGTATCTTGCACAGGCATCTATTGATGAATGTTTGCAATTATTTTTCCCCTTAGTTGTTCTCCATGTCTTCTCTCCACACAGAAGGACAGCCTTGACATTTGAATTAAATATCATTATCGTAATTTTATTCCTGATTTTTACTGTACGCCCATCTTAATTATCTAGAATAATCTAGATGTAAAATAAATTCATGTAAATTGAGTCCGTTTTTTAAGAATGAATAAATTGATATTGTTAAGAGCTATAATTCTGTTTTAGTTTGTAAAATTTGTAATCATAAGATACGTTTGATTGTTTCCGTATGTAATCGTCGATATGTAGTGTTCTTTGAAATTCGTCAATACTGTTGTATCGTTTGCTTGATAAAGGCCTTTTGGTCGAAACGTTACTGTTTATCGTCACTGTTTCTGTATTTTGTAAGACTATTGTACTTTGTTCTTACGTGTTTCGCTATTTTACCAAGTTTTTCTGCAGTTTCCCCCCTTTTCGATATTTTTACTGCACTAAGGATATGTCCATAGGTGCCCTAATCTCTTTCACAATATCTCCAACAGCATCCAGCGACTAACAGTCCAAGTTTGATGTTGAATGATGAACTACTTATAAATAACTGTTGAGCCCCTTTTTTTCTGGTCACTTCCATTTTTAATAAGCTCTGCAAATAATTTTTAGTGGATGTTTTAGATTAAAGTCTATTTAACCACACTATATGAGAGCGTTTAGAATGTCAGTTATTAATTGGCTAACCTTCGGATGCGTTATCCTCTCTAACATCTCCGCCATCGTCCCCGTGTTTCTCAGTGATGCATTATTTAACGAATCAATTTGATATGTCTATCAAATTCGTATTATTAAACTGTACAATCTACCATCAGGAACGTAAACTATATGATTGTATTGATTGATTCAGGCACGTAAACTATATGATTGTATTGATTGATTGACCATCATCATTGCACTTCGGTGAGTAACATGTGTTCCGACTCTTTCTACATTGAACTTCGGTGAGTAGACATGTGTGTTCCGACTCTTTCTTACATTGAACTTCGGTGAGTAGACATGTGTTCCAATCTCTTTCTTAATTGACTTCGTGAGTAGACATGTGTGTTCCGATCTCTTTACACATTGAACTTTGAGTAGACATGTGTGTTCGATCTCTTTCTACAGAATTCGTGAGTGCATTTTTCGAGCTCTTTCATTAATTCACTTGTGAGTAGATGTAAGTCCATTTCATTACACATATTGTGAGTAGAATGTTCATCTCTTTAATTGCACTTCGTGATAGACAGTTATCTCTTCTAACATTCGGTGCATGTCCACCTTTTTCAAGGTGATGCATTATGTTCGTAATCTTTAACTATGAATTCGTATGTAACATGTACAATCTACCATCAGAACTTCGTAAACATTGTGTATGATTGTTCACACTAACTATATGATGTATTGATCTCTTCCTCATCATTGACTTCGGTGAGTAGACATGTGTGTTCCGATCTCTTTCTTACACATTGAACTTCGGTGAGTAGACATGTGTGTTCCGATCTCTTTCTTACACATTGAACTTCGGTGAGTAGACATGTGTGTTCCGATCTCTTTCTTACATTGAACTTCGGTGAGTAGACATGTGTGTTCCGATCCTTTCTACACATTGAACTTCGGTGAGTAGACATGTGTGTTCCGATCTCTTCTTACACAGTAATATCTCATCTGCAAGTGCAGAGCTCCATATCACTGGCGATGGTCCATGATGTAATTTTGAAGATGGTACAGATATTTTGTAGGATTTTAGTTTTAATTTTGTTCTAATGAATATTGTCAGGGCAGCATTTCACATAGTCTAACTATATGATTTTTGTACTTGAAAATCAAACTTCCTGATATGTTGTTACATTTGTATGATCTCCTTCTTTGCTTCGTTCTTTACGACCAATTTTAATCACTCTTTGTGATATGTCTGATCTTTGCCAAGAACGTGTATACGTTGCACATTGGTTTGGTAGGCCCTAAATGCAGACTTCTACATGTTTAGGACATGTGCATTCGATTTCAGCCAAACCTCCTTAGTCATCTCTTACGACATGCGTGAGGTAAAAGTGGTTCTATTCTTTACACCCCAATTTGGGCCCGGTAACCACTAGCGATGTATATGTTAATTTTATTTTTATAGTCTATTATATTTTAATTTATCTTTATGTATAATTTCATATTTATTTGTAAATTGTACATGTTTTTTTTTCTTGTCATTATAATTGTAGTTGTTGATTGACAATCATATGAATGTTTGTATTAACTTGGTTGTATTATAGGTGTGACAATAAGAGACACAATTAGAAATGAAGAAATCAGAAGAAGACTGGATGTGAAACCAGTCATGCAATTCATAAAAGAACATATTAAATGGCAATGGTTTGGACACCTGCCAAGAATGCTCTGGTATCGCCTAGAACAGAGAGCCACACAGAAAAAGTATAATGAGTACAAAGCAAGAGGAAGACTACGCAAAAGATGGAGGGACGGCATCAAGAACAGCCTTACGAACATGAATATCAGCTACAAAGTGTCTTAAAACAGGCACACGCAAGATCACTACGTTTCACCCCAACACTTCTATAAAGAAATAAATGGTGGAAGAGAAGAAGGAGATTATGTTACATTTTCGGTACAACCGATTCTCCAGCTGAAAATTAGTACTATGATTTTTTCTAAGTTTAAAAAAAATCCGAAATCGTCGACGGAACTACGGTGTAAGTACTCTTTAGTAGAAGCCCTAATGAATGTTCTGAGTTTATGGGTGTGGAATCTATTCTGGGTATAGTTTGCAACTGTTTTGTATATAGTTTTTCAATAACATAATATTTTGTCATTCTCACTATATTTTTTCAATATTCTGATTATTCTACTATTCTGACTATAAATTTCCACTTCCTTGTCTATATAGTTTCCACTATTCTGACTACAGTTCAACTTTATTCTAAATATAGATTTCCACTTCCATGAATACTTTAGAGTACATTTTTCTGAATATGAGAACCGCAGTGGCGTAGTTGTTAGTGAACTTGCTTCTTAGGAGCAAGACCCGTGTTTAATTCCACAGTGGACGTTTAATATTTTCCCAACCGTAACGGCTCTCAGATCGGCCCAGCCTCAATTGGGTACCAGGAAATTCACTAAGAACATTGAACATGCAATAATACATCAGATTGTTTTGACATAAGGCAGGGAGTCAGACAAGGCTACATACTGTTGTCTTGTCTGTTTAACAAACAAAACATCACGAGGAATGTTACAGAAAACAGCGGAAAAGAACAATGCAACCCTTTTATAAGTGACTGGCGTGATGTTGACCACTAACACATCGTATGCAGAGTCAATAAAATATACAAATAGACCACCATATTCCCTCAATATGCCTCGATGTATGAAAAAGGGTTCCTTTCATCTCTTCCTATTCTGAAATGGAAATTTTCACTTCCGTGAATATTCCATTTCCGCAATTCTGATTTAGTTTTCCGTAGCCCCCATATATTTATTAGTTTAGCTTGAAATAACACACACAATTTGTAGAGCTAGCGAAGGTTTCAAATATCGGACTGGTTCATAAGTAACACACCAAATCTTATACTAAGAACACTGGATGTAGTTACTACTAAGCTGCAGTTTGTAAGCAAGCTAATCAATAAGTATTTAAACTTATCATGGGCTTACCTGTGTGTGTCAGCGTGTCTCTTGATCGGATGTTCCACACTGATGTGTTATTTACCGGACTGTTTACCACACTTAAATATCACCACCAAGTTGTACAGTATCTCCAACTAGTTACTCTTTGAATTATATTCGTAGATATGGTTATAAATCTGAGAAATATGAACTCCAAAACAAATGGTTTCCAGCCGGTTCTATGTGCGTTTCATCTGTTATTGCTGTGTTATTTCCGGTAAGGTCGTACCGTGTCCCACTTAACTTATGTCAAATGTCAGGAATCACAACTGCGATGAAACCACTACGATTTCTAACTTCTAACACTGCAGAGTATACGTGCATATTGTTCTGCCTACACAAAGTTGTTTTGTTGTCAGGTGTGTAGGTACTGCGCAGCACAATGACATCAGGTGTAGAAGGTCAGAGATGAAAAGTTTATAAAGATATGCAAGCTAGCGCAGGTGGTTGTTTGTGAGAGCTGCGCGTAGTAGAATGTAGGTCGTGTTGGCAGGTCCTGGATGGAATTTAAGCGCGACGTGCTCTTTTCATAATAGTCTACAACCGCGGTAACCCAAGAAAAATAGTGGTTACATCTAAATAGGGTTCGAACCTACCTCTCTCCCCTCCCCAATACCGACTGGTAAATCTATATTATCCAGAAGTGATCACAAGTTGGGCAGGAATCCGCGTACCTGACAGTTTTCGGTCGATTACTTACATTATTTTTCTTAATCATTCCCTACCCAGCAGTATCTGTACAAGTGGACCTAGTGTAAACTCCGAATGTATCATCCTTTTGGGCTAGAGCTGCTGGAAGTTTGTTTAGTGTGCTTGTTGACGTTAACGAGGGCACCCAATCTTGGTTGTTGACCAATCTTGGTTGTTGACGTTAACGAGAGCACCCAATCTTGGTGGCAATCAACTATTAGGTACTGCACTGTGATCTTAGCCAAATGTCACTGTTTCGCTAAAATATGACAATAACTGGAGGATTGATGGATTGATTGATCTAGAGGCATAATTTTCCCCAGCCCATGACTAGTAAAATGTCTGAACAGCAGCGCGTATTCAATCCGTCGGAAAAGAGGAGAAGAGGGGTCTTCATTCACCATCATCACCAACTGTTGGCTGTGTGGTGCATGCTGGCTGTGTGGTAACTGTTGGTTGTGTGGTGCATGATGGCTGTGTGGTATCTGTTGGATGTGTGGTGCATGCTGGCTGTGTGGTGCATGATGGCTGTGTGGTATCTGTTGGCTGTGTGGTTCATGCTGGCTGTGTGGTGCATGCTGGCTGTGTGGTGCATGCTGGCTGTGTGGTATCTGTTGGCTGTGTGGTTCATGGTGGCTGTGTGGTGCATGCTGGCTGTGTGGTATCTGTTGGCTGTATGGTGCCTGCTAGGTGTGTGGCGTCTGCTTGGTGTCTACTGTCTGTGTGATATCTGCTGTCTGTCTGCTGTCTGTGTGATGTCTGCTGTCGGTCTGCTGTCTGTATGATGTCTACTGGTGTTAAGACCATGGTTACTACACTATAGCCATACTTAGTCCCATTCTATATACTCGTAATCTAGATGTGTTTATTCTGTTTTCTTTGTTAGATGGTGGGTGGAGCCTCTATGTGGCGGAGGCACGCATACTAGCCTAAGAGGGATGTCCTTTTTGGTTACATCAGAGGGTATTGGCCTTCTTTTTTGGAGTGGTCTTTTGACCTGCGAATAGCCAGCCCTAAAAGGAATCGTTTACTGAGTATTGTGCTTATTGTGTTCTGTTATGTGTGTATAGTCATGAGAAGGACTTTGCGATATATAGGTGTAGCCATGAGAAGGACTTTTGTGTTAATCTAGGTGTAGTCATGAGAAGGACTTTTGTGTTAATCTAGGTGTAGCCATGGGAACTGTTGTGTTAATCAGGTGTAACGAGAAGGACTTTGTGTTAATCTATGTAGCCAGAGAAGGACTTTTGTGTTAATCTAAGTGTAGCAATGAGAAGGACTTTTGTGTTAATCTAGGTGTAGCAATGAGAAGTACTTTTGTGTTAATCTAAGTGTAGCCAGGAGAAGGACTTTTGTGTTAATCTAGGTGTAGCAATGAGAAGGACTTTTGTGTTAATCTAGGTGTAGCAATGAGAAGGACTTTTGTGTTAATCTAGGTGTAGCAATGAGAAGGACTTTTGTGTTAATCTAGGTGTAGCAATGAGAAGGACTTTTGTGTTAATCTAGGTGTAGTCATGAGAAGAACTTTTGTGTTAATCTAGGTGTAGCAATGAGAAGGACTGTTGTGTTAATCTAGGTGTAGCATGAGAAGGACTTTGTGTTAATCTAGGTGTAGCAATGAGAAGGACTTTTGTGTTAATCTAGTGTAGTCATGAGAAGGACTTTGTGTTAATCTAGGTGTACATGAGAAGGACTTTGTGTTAATCTAAGTGTAGCCAGGAGAAGGACTGTGCACTGATCTACTGTATGTGTGTACGGTTCTAGATTGTCGCTGATGTTGGATTTGGCTGAAGTCGGATCTCTATGTTTGCCGATTGGCGTGTTGTTGGTACTCTTGACGGACATTTCTGCTGGTTGGATTACGTCTTGAGGTCTTGTTAGCTGCTATAGTGCGTTTCAAAAAGGTCGGTCAACAATTAACCTCAAATACCTCCATATTCCTTGCATGAATGAACATTTCTTTTTTCATGGGGTGCTGTATTGTCGATACTTATGTGACTTGAGAGAGTCTCAGACACTGGAACGAGTTCAAGAATTAGGCATTAAGTTTGAACATGCCAGACAGTGTCGTCTTCGTGGTAGAGAGAGAAAATATACTAATCAACTTCTCATGGGTACGGTAAGCAAATGGACTTTAGGATGGCTGCTGCAGCGGAGGACAGAGCACGAATGGAAATGCCCAATGTGCCATGACGTCGATCGCATAACATAACAAAAATTACAGTCACGCGGTTGCAGAGATATTAATATTAAATAGCGGAACAATATTGTGAAGCGCACTATAGTAATCATCTCGAAGGATGGGCTTTGTGATGTCTGTTTGACCTAATGATGATGTCTTTTTTGGTTGATCTGGTGCGTTGTGATATCGAGGTGGAGTCCTAAGAAGGAATGTGTTCTTCAAGTGCGATGATTGTGCTTACCAGTTGGTGGTAGTAATAACAGTAATAACAGCCGTCCATCGCAAGCGATGATGACAACAGTCTCAGACGTGTGCTGCTGTTGCATCTCTCTGCTGTGTGCGGAGATGATTGTAGAGTCCAATCCTAGAACATAATCCCCTACCACAGGTGGGGCATACATGATCAAGGTTAGACATGTGGGTGTTGCGTTTTCTGTCTTTTCGTGCAGCTCGTTTTCTCTGTGCCTCAACGGCACGATGATTCTCAGCTATTCGGGATCCTCTTGTGTTGTTACAGCAACCACATTTGGCGATCTTGAGCAAGGAATGCACAGCGCATGGTGTCTATATCGAAGCATTTCCGAGACACTTTAACATCTCATTTATAAATGATATTTTTTTAGTACCCGAACGTTACAGGGTTAAAGCATTTTTTCTGTCCACCATCTGAACGTCTGTCCCCTTCAAGTTCGCCCTACATCAACTGTTTTGGGATGCGTTTATCAGGCATTCGAGCAACGTGACCCGCCAATCTCATTTGAGCCTTCTGCAACAGGGTGTTGACGCTTGGGATCTTTGCTCTTGTGAATACTTAGCTATCTGGAATTTTGTCCTACCTCTTTATTTTTAGTATTCTACATAGACAGATTAGTAGATCTAGACCTGATGTGAACATCATTTTTTATGCAAGGTGCCTGATTTGAAACAATTGAGGATGCATAGGGCAGGCTACTTTCACATTTTCAAAATCTTCTATAAATTACTTAATTTCTATGCACAGTCTCATAAAATGTAGAAATCATTTCCCTGGGGAAAGTAGAAAACGGAGATAGAGTGAGGAACAGAAACGGAGGAAAAGATCAAATAGAACTGAACAAGAAATTATAAATGAACAGATTACACATTTTCGAAGTAGCTTGTGTTTTAACTTCCCACACAAGCCTGTCCAAATCTGGTGGTGTTTTGCCAAACTACAAAGAACAATACGTAATATAAATGTTCTTCAGTTAAGCCACATCTTGCTTATGATTAAGCTCAATTCATTTTAAACATAAAATGTTCACAGACGGAAGTGCTACCAAATAGTAAGGACATTTTTGGGGCATTTGATGTAAAACTTTGATACTTTTCATGGGGGAAAAGTGTTATAGTAGTTCAATCAACTACAGTCTCTACACTTTATGTTTAAACTTCAACTAAAGTAGTTTTGTTTATCTCAGACGTCAAATTGTGTAGTAATATACGCTCAATATTTTTCAGAAATTGTTTTCTAACTGTCTCCGTCCGGCGGGCCGTAGGTTTCCTACCACCGCCTTAAAGCATACACGAATTGAATTACATCTTCTGCCTGACTCAAACATGACTTTCCTTTTTAAGTCTAACGCTTTTCCCCCAGTTATTTTCTCAAGCAATGGATGCTCTTTGTAAGCGCTGATACAGAAATAGGCACGTGCACAACGTTGGGCTTTCTAATCTCAAATATTCAAGTAGAAAGCTATTGGCACTTACTTACTGATTTATTTCTTGTGCATGAGAGAATGAAGCACGTAATCTTATTTTGTATCTGTCTTTCTTCTTTCTTTTCATATTGTTTCATTTTTTCCCCTCACAGCGTCAGGATAAGAAGGGATAGAACGAGAACTGTGTATAGGCTTCATAAGCAGTGTTCTTCGTCCTCTCTGTTATCTCTGAAATCTATATTTTGCGTGTACTGTCTTTTACTTTGTATCCAGTGTATCGGAGTAACATTGCCCCTTGGGGCGGACTGTCTGTTGGCAATCTACTTATACGGGCAAACCTTTCTTGCTTGATGAAGTTCAGTACTGATGTTATACCCACTTTTTTCCTGTCTTCTCTTTAAAACTGGTCTCCACTGGAGCCGATGAATATTGGCAATAAATAGACATTGAACAAGTATGAGGAAGTTGTGAAGGAAAAAAAGTACCTAACACGGGATTCGAACCACAAGTAGCTTGTTGTATTATTTTGCATTTTTTTTTCCGATCCAGAAGCACTTGAGCATTCAACTCTTCAGCTCGGTGCCATGGACATCATAACCCTTCGGTTCGGTGCCACGAACACTGTTACTCTGGGGAACCTGTGGCTTTTCTGCCAGCCCGCGGAATTGAACCCGCACTCACAAGGGCTAGTCACCCGCAGTCCAGCGCGTTACGAGCACGCTGGGCAGGCGGGCGTTGTATTATTTAAAACGCTCGTCTGTTGAAATAGGCAGGAGGGGGCGTAAGAAATAAATAAGGATTTGTGATTTGAATCCTGTTTGGTATGTTTGTCCCATAATCCTCTACTTCTTCTTCGCAGTCTATTTATTGATCACATTTTTGGCATACGTTTTCAAACTGAGACGTCAAATTTCATTTCTTTGCTTAGTAGATCAAACAAATCAGAAAACTGATAAGAAAACAAAGATCAGAATACTAGTAGCATGCATATTCCCAGTGGCAACGTATGGGTGTGAAGCATGGACATGATCAAGGTTAGTTTTTCTACAGCAGTGAATACCTCTATACCTCATTCTGACGGACTTCAAGCTCTCCAGTTTTTTCTCGACAGGAGAACTAACCCTCTTGTCTCCACCTGGACTCTCCTTCGTCTTGCAGAACTAGTTCTCACTCTCAACTCCTTTCAGTTCAATGACCAGTTCTTCGAACAGATTAGTGGGGTCGCCATGGGTACTAAAATGGGACCCAGCTATGCTTGTCTATTCATGGGTCATCTTGAACACTTAGTATGCAACACCTATGATGGCCTTCTTCCGTCCGTGTATCATAGATACATTGATGATTGTATTGAGTTACCGATATGTCTGAAGCCGATTTGTCACGCTTCATTACCTTCATCAATGCCTTCAATCCTGCTATTCGGTTCACCTCTCACATCTCTACCTCCTGTGTCAATTTTCTTGACATCACTATCACCATCAGCCTATCCACTATCACTACATCAGTATACTACAAGCCTACTGATACACATAGCTTTCTTCTGTATACCTCTTCCCATCCCCAGGCTTGTCGTGACTCTTTACCTTTCTCTCAACTCTTACGCCTTCGTCGCCTCTGCAGCGAGGACGACGATTTTCTTGATAGAGCTCATGAGATGCTTGATTTCTTCCGCCAGCGCCTATACCCGGAGAATGTGCTTACATCTGCCATGCATCTGGTTCAGCTAATTGCTCGCCAGGAGGCCCTCTCTCACATACTTAGAACATCCAATTCTGACAGGGTTAAACTTATCTTAACTTTCCACCCTCATAGTTCCCTGGTGAAAAGGTCTTATTCCATCATCTCCTATTCTTCAGTCTGATCCTGAGACACGTTCAGTCTTCCAACACTATCCTTTGGTGGCGTACAGACGGGACAGAAGCCTTAAGGATTTGTTGGTACACAGTCGCCTCAAGCCTAACATCCAGAGTCACTTTGGCACCATCCAATGTGGCCGTCGGTGCTGTAATACATGTGCATATGTAATACAGACCCGTACTGTCTCTTTCCAAAAGCTACCTATACCATTCAAGACAGTTTCACGTGTGAGTCCCGCAATATCATCTATGCTATCACCTGCAAACGATGCCATAAGGCCTATATTGGTGAAACCGGTAAGAGGCTCAGTGACCGATTCGCCCAACACTTACGCGATATTCGCCAATGCTCTGTGACTCCTGTGGCCACCATTTCAATGATACTGGCCATTCAGGAGTTGACGATGTCCAGGTCACAGCCATCCGATCATGTTCCTCCGATGATCGCAGTCGATTCGCCCTGGAGAACCGTTTTATTTCATTCTATGGCACTTTGCGACCTCTTGGACTCAACGCATTACATTCCTATGCTTCTTAGTACTGTCTTATCTCGTGCCTTGTTATCTATATGTGTGTTTGCTCCATATATGTGTCATTTATCCACTATATTGTTTATTGTTCCTCTCCTTTTCCACTTTCGGTTTTCGTGTTGCACTCATTTCGTTGTTCGTTTTTATTCCCAGATTTTCAACAGATAGGTTTATGTTTCCACATGTAATCGTCCATTTGTAGTGTTCCTCGAAATTCGTCATTCTTGTTGTATTGTTTGCTTGATAAAGGCCTTTTGGTCGAAACGTTGCTGTTTATCGTCACTGTTTATGTATTTTGTAAAACTGTAGTACTTTGTTTTTACGTGTTTACCTATTTTTCCAAGTTTTACTGCAGTCTCCACCCTTTTTCGAAAAACATATATGTGCTTTCGAATATAAGTGTCATAGAAGATTCCTCCGTATATCTTGGACAGAGAAGAGAACAAATATATCTATCCAGAAAGAACTTAAAATCAAAGAAAACTGGCTGATGCTACAAATACGGAAGAGAAAATTGAGATATTTTGGACATATAAAAAGAAATGAAGGACTGGAGAAGACCATCATGGAAGGAGGCATACCAGCAAAGAGAAGAAGAGGAAGACCACGGAAAAGATGGATTCAGGATGTAACTGATGGTTTGAACATGACGGCTGCAGAGGCAGGACATCTGACGTATGGAGAGAAATTCTGGAGGACTGTTGGGGTGGCAAAGTTCTGCTCAGGACAAGCTATTTGATGTGATGATGATTAAATAACATTATGGTGCGGATTTTCAAAGCTTTTTTTTCAGATATCAGAAATTTGCTTGACTAAAATTTGATTATAAAAGTAAACAAGATTGTAAGAGACGTAAGACAGTGTTTTCGTGAATGCTGTGACCCAACAAAAATGTAATAACATCTTATTAAGAAATGATTTTGTTCTCCTTAAAATTATGATTATCGTTAAAGCAGGTGAAGTAACTTGGGCGCCAGAAATGTACAACGCAGGCACCATGGCGCCAGAGTTCGCCGCGTAAGACAGCACTGCCTGACACCATCTCAGACATAAATATCACAAGCAGGGTTGTGCCGTGTTATGATACAGAGAGGCGACAGCATCAGGCGGCACCATAAGAGGGGCGGCATAAGCAACGAAATCAAAATCAGATTTGAATGTTAGTTTAAAGAAAAAAATACTAAATGGCGGCATTTCGAAGACGCATCACACTGAGAAAATATACAGCACGCTTCTGATCACAAGGATACTGTTGTCAACTACCTTGAGGTTACGTAATAGTGGATATCGAATGAATGTATGTCTATTTTCCTTGCTAATACAATTTCCTAAGCTTGCTATACAATATAGACTCTATGATCGTTATGTACAGACATTGTTCCACATGCACTGCTCGGGTAGCTTGTATGCCGAGCTTTCCCGATAATTGCTTTCTGATGTTGTCTCTAAGCTCTGGGACGAAGCTCTTGTGTACATATGCGTGTATACAATTTGTTCACGTGCAGAGGATCATTGGGCAATAATTCACACCACACATCAGAAGCTAACACGCACTCACCCACACACAACAAACATCAGAAGCTAACACGCACTCACCCACACACAACACACAACAGTCAATATTTTGTTCTGAGCAAAACGTTGTCATACTAACATCCCTGAGCAATTAAGTCTCTTATCAGCCATATGTCCCGTCCCGCCTATGCTGCTGCTATTTTCAAATCATCTACACCAGCGGTTCCCAAACTTTGCATTACTACGGACCCGGTTTTAAATACATTTTGCTGCACAGACCCCCCACCCCCAATGTTTCTATATATGAAAATAGACAGAAATGAATTATCTTTGTGTTACAATATTAAGCAATGTTCTAAGACTGCGGAAACTTCAAATGATCTTTCATTTTGTCATGTCAGACATTTAGACTCTGGTCCGCTCCGGGTCATTTGAATTCACAGCGGAACTAGTTTACCACTATTTTTATCTATGTTTTAAAAATGTATTGTTTCTGTTTGAAATGTCATAATATTTCTTCAAGCGCTTGAGGACCCACTGTGAGTACCTCTCGTATCTTCAGGGATTCTCAGATTCCAGTTTTGGAAATGCTGTCTACACCATTTTCTCCACCTCTTATCTCTTCTTCTCTTTGTTGGAATATCTAATTCATTTTGTAAGCAAATTCATGTCATTTTGTGCGTTCAAATTACTTCAATTTTATTCATCTTATTTGTAGAATCATCCGTTCTTTTTTCATTTTAAGTTTCATCTGAACAGATCCATTTTTCTTCTCTGTTCATGATATACGGAGGGCTTTTCTGTAACACTTATGTATGTCCACTGCCTGTTTAAATATTCATTGCCCGTGTGTTACTGGAGCTATCAATGAGAGCAAAGAATAGTACCACTGCAACCTACAAGGCATGTTGTAAGCAAAGAATAGTACCACTGCAACCTACAAGGCATGTTGTAGCAAAGAATAGTACCACTGCAACCTACAAGGCATGTTGTAAGCAAAGAATAGTACCACTGCAACCTACAAGGTATGTTGTAAGCAAAGAATAGTACCACTGCAACCTAAAAGGCATGTTGTAAGCAAAGAATAGTACCACTGCAACCTACAAGGCATGTTGTAAGCAAAGAATAGTACCACTGCAACCTACAAAGCATGTTGTAAGCAAAGAATAGTACCACTGCAACCTAGAAGGCATGTTGTAAGCAAAGAATAGTACCACTGCAACTACAAGGCATGTTGTAAGCAAAGAATAGTACCATCATGCTACAAGACATGTTGTAGCAAGAATAGTACCACTGCAACCTACAAGGAATGTTGTAAGCAAGAATAGTACCACTGCAACCTACAAGGCATGTCGTAAGAGGCAACTGAGGTAGAGGACTAGGCAAGCTACCCTAGTAAATAAAAAGCATCGCAGAAATCGCGTATACTGGCCTACTTGAGGCTCAGCTGGCACAACGTTAAATTGCTGTTAGCCAGATCATATACACATCACACATAGTGGTTAACAAGTGGTCGATATAGAGAGTTTAAAGAAGAAGAAGAAATATCCATGTCTCACGTCCATACGCTGCTACTGATATATTCATGCTCTTAATATACTGTGCTTTTTTGTCTCACCTGTTTCGTTCGATACTGTTTGTAGTTGTTTACGTTACCTAAGGAGAAATTTATCCTTCTTTACTTTCTTCATTTAATTGTCATTTTTTGTTAGCAAATTAACGAAATATTCAACTTTTTTAAATTTTCTAATGTTTTTTTGTTAATCCCTTGATTCAAAATATTATTTATCATTTTGTTTAGTCTCATTCGTAATTTATTTTTCTGCCACATTGAGATACAGTATTTTTCTTTTCTCTTGCACTGCCATTACTAATTTCTTTATGTGTATGTGTGTGTGCGTGTGTGTGTGCGCGTGTTTGTGTGTGTGTGTGTGCCTGCGTGCGTGCGTGTGTTTGTGCGTGTGTTTGTGCGGGTGTGTGCGTGCGTGCGTGGGATGTGTGGAGTGCGTGTGCGTGTGTGCGTGCGTGTGTGTGTGTGTGTTCGTCCGTATGTGTGTGTGTGTGTGCGTGCGTATGTGCGTGGTGTGTGTTCGTGCTATGTGTGATGTGTGTGTGTGCGTGTGTATGTGCGTGTGTGTGTGTGTGTGTGTGCGATGTTTATATTAACACGTCATGTATAGCGGTGTACTACAACAGATATAGATATGTCACTGTATCTATTCTTCTTTCGGATGGATGGATGGATAGATTGTTGGATATTGATGGATGGATGAATGCATGGATGGATGGATGGATCGATGCATGAGTGGATGGATGCATGGATGGATGGATGGATGGATCGATGCATGAGTGGATGGATGGATGGATGCATGGATGGATGGATGGATGTGTAGATGGAAGTATGGATGGATACATGAATGGATGGATGGATGGATAGATGGATGCATGCATGAATGAATGGATGGATGGATGGATGCATGAATGGATGCATGGATGGATGCATGAATGGATGGATGGATGAATCGATCGATGCATGGATGGATGCATGGATGCATGGATGGATGGATGGATGCATGGATGGATGCATGGATGGATAGATGGATGCATGGATGGATACATGGATGGATGCATAGATGCATGGATGGATGCATGGATGCATGGATGGATGGATGGATAGAATATATATCCATGACACAAATGACTACTTTTTCCTGATTCTTTACTTGGTGATCTTCTTCTTCTTCAAACGCTGAATATCGACCACTTGTTAACCAATCTTTGTGATTTGTATGTGATCTGAGTCTAAGAGTGATTGTACATTGTGTCAGTTATGCGCCTACAAGTAGGCCAGCACATCCGATTTCTGTGATGCTCTTTATTTACTAGGGTAGCTTCCCTAGGCCACTACCTCAGTCGCCTCTTACGACATGCATTGTTGGTGACATTGTTACTTTTCTTTGCTCCCAGCGAACCCGGCAACTGTATCTATAATATCATCATGATCAAATAGCTTGTATTAAGCAGGACTTTGCCACACTAACAGTCCTTCTGATTGTCTCTTGCTCTCATAGACCAGACATCTGTAGCAAATACGTTCAAATCATCAGTTACATTCTGAATTCATCATCTTCGTTGTCTTCCTCTTCTCCTCTTTACCTGGATCCCTCCTACCTCATTAAACTTCTTCAAACTCTTCGTGTCTTTCTTTATATGTCCAAAATGCCCGCATGTCTAATGTGTTCGTAGCGCATTGTTCTTCTTCTTCTTCGCTTTCGTTCTTTACGACCAATTTTAATCACTCTTTGTGATATGTTTGATCTTTGTCAAGAACGTGTATACTTTGCACATTGGTTTGGTAGGCCCCCTAAACGCATATATTTCTACACGTTTAGGACATGTGCATCCGATTTCAGCCAAACCTCCTTAGTCGCCTCTTACGACATGCGTGGCAGGTAACAGTGGTTCTCTCTTTACACCCCAAATTTGGGCCCTGGTAACCACTCGGGCGGTAGCGCGTTGTATGACGTGTGACAAGCCACCTTTAAGTGCGGTTCAATTCCGCAGACTAGCAGAATAGCCACAGGTTCTCCAGATTTACGATGTTCGTCGCACCAAACCGAATGCTTACGATGACCATGGAACCGAGCCGAAGATCAGAAAAGCTCAAGTGCTTCTGGATCGAGAAAAAAAAATGACCAAAATATTTCAATTTTCTCATGATCTATAATAGTTTATTTCAAGAGATATACGTATTTTTTGCCTGTCTAAATACATTTGTAATCTTAATAATGCATTAGATCAAACACTTAATCATTTTCGACATACGACCGACTATTCTCCGTCTTCTATCGTGTTGAAATCTCTAAGTACGAGTGTTTGTTTATAAATTTTAAAGTCGGAAAGGATCAAATCATCAAGGTAGATAAATCTGAAAATTTAACTACTGTGAAATGCTCAGAATTGTCGTTCCTTCATGAGCTGTTAAATCAGCGTTTCCCAAAGTGGGCGTCCGCCCCCTGTGGGCCCTTGGGGGCGGGCGATAGTGGGTTCAGAAGCATTTGGGGTAGTTTTTTCGTGGTCTTGCGATTGAATAATCATAAAAAATGTGAATTATGCATTTTAATTCTCATATGCCCATCTTACATGATCCATTTTTACATCAATTGTCTATTTCATGTAAATAATCATTTGAAAATTGACCATGTATGACAGATATATATATCAATTTTCTATGTCAAGTGAAAATAGAGCATATATATGTGGGGAGGGGAGCGTTTGGCAAACTGTTATAATGCGGAGGGGGCGTTACGATGTTTAGGTCGTGCAAAGTGGGGGTGGGCAGAAAAGTTTGGGAATCTATGTGTTAAATTGTTTGATTGATTGATTGTTTCATGGAACTATCATCATTGCACTTCTGTAAATAACCATGTGTGCCTCGATCTCTTTCTTCAACAAGGAAATCTCAGCGACAATGCATAAACTCTAGCACCGGTAGGATATCTGATTCAAGTTTGAGCATGGTGATATTTGTATGACGTATTGTTAAATTATTGGTAATTATTTTTTCAAGGCAGCGGCTTTCCAGCTTACTCTTACGGATTTTACACTGTTAAGAGTTATTTCTCAAATTTCTGGCATTTTTTTTAAAACAAGGTTTGTTTACATAGCAACATTTCAAATCTAGAATATTAGTATTATAATATGTGTTAATATGTGTATTACATCTAGAATATTAGTATTATAATATGTGTTAATATGTGTATTACATCTAGAATATTAGTATTAGAATATGTGTTAATATGTGTATTACATCGAGCTGGATGAGTACATGTTGGGATTGTCTTATAAGTTGTGACAACGTTCTGAATATGCAATAATTGATTCTCTTCTATCAGACGAAGCAAGGTTTTTGTTAGTGTTTTTTCCTGAGTATAAGAAACATTTTTGCATCCCAACAAGAAGAGGTAATGTAAAGTTATGACTGTGTGATATTTGCACTCCAGCATGGAGCTACTGGTTACTAAACCGACGTCATATCATTCCGGACAAACTAATAGGTACTCAGTCTCCCCCAGTAGATGTCGTTAGGTATGAATACTAATGGTTCCCGTGTCTCGATGGCCAAACACTCCCCTCTGGCTCCAAACATTCAGTTCTACTTGTAAAGAGTGTAATTCCAAAACTACAAACATCACTTGGATGAATAGCAACAATCTTTGTCAGTTTGTTCCCTGACTATAATTTAGACATCTCAGCACTCGCCAACGACATGCAGCAGGTTATCAATCAATGTGTTTCTTTACCCAAGTTTGAACATCTTAGTACTACACTACGATATGCATGTGTATCTTTACCCAAGTTTGAACATCGTACTACACTACAATATGTAGTAGGTTATAGATCAAAGGATATCTTTACTCAAGCTTGAACATCTTAGCACTCCTCTACGATATGTAGAAGATTATGGATCAATGAGTATACATACCTCAACTTGAATATTTTAGCACTCCTCTACGATATAAAGCAGGTTATGGATCAATGCGTATCTTTACCCTAACTTGAACATCTTAGAATTCGCCTACACCGTACATCAGGTTATGGATCAATGCGTATCCTACTATGATGTGTAACAATCTTGATGATTATGTTCCTGGCCCTAATGTAAAACAAGCAAGTATAAACGAATAAGGGAGTTGAAAGGTTAAGAATTAACTTTATTGCACCTTAGCTTTCCCAAATGGCAGGTACCATCCACAGAGCATTTCACACATCACGAGCTCCGTAGATCCAGCAACAATTATATGGAACCTCCAGCAAAAAATGCATTACAAATTCATACACACGACTTTCAGAACGCAATGAAAACTGTATAAACATTTCGTCACTGAGATTCCATTTCCCCCATACAAATACTAATATTAAAGGTGAAATTTAAATATAATCATCATCATCAGGTGCCGTCTCCACATCGAAGGTTGGCTGCAATGAATCTCCAGCATCCTCTGTCTTTCGCCTTGGTGTTGCACACTGCCAGACTGTAACCTGTCCATTTCTTAAAGTTTCCTCCCACTTATCTCTCGGTCTTCCTCTTGCTCTTCCTCCCTCAACTTCCCCTCTAGTAAATGTTTTATCATGGTGTCATGCCTTTTATGTGCCCAAAATACTTTACTTGTCTGAATTTTATTTCTCTTAATAATTGTTTCTTCATGCCTAGTTTTCCTAAAACTTGTTTATTTGTCTGTTTTTCTGTCCATGAAACTCTGCTTATTCTTCTATATATCCACATCTCAAATGCATCAATTCTGTCTTCTAACTGCTTGTTCATTGTCCATGTTTCCGAGCCATACATTAATATAGGATATATATAGCATTTGATCATTCTAATTTTTAGCCTGTTTGTGATTTGTTTGGATGTCAGTAACTTTCTTATACTATTGAAATTATCCTTGGCCATTCCTATTCTCTTTTTAATTTCAGTTATACATCTGCCATCATCTGTTATCATCTGACCGAGATAGGAGTAGCTTTTACTTGATGTAGTAATTCTCCATGTATTTTTATATTCATTTTAGGTAAATATAATACAGAGAGTAAACACTGCAGTTCTATATAATAATAATAGTAATAATAATAATAAGTCCTCTCGTACCGTTACCCGTTACATATGGCCTGCAAGCAATTTCTCCATACCGCTCTACCCTGGGCAACACGTTCAATTAGTTCTATATGTACTTTAATATTTGTTATACTTTACCAACAATTTCTCTTCAGCATTAACCATTACATATCTTCTTCTTCTTCCAACGTTCCATATCGACCACTTGTTAACCACTCTGTTTGATTTGTATGTGATCTGAGCCTAAGAGCGATTGTACGTTGTGTCAGTTATGCGCATACAAGTAGGCCAGCACATCCAATTTCTGCGTTGTTTTTTATTTACTAGAGTAGCTTCCTAAGTCCTACATCAGTCGCCTCTTAAGACATGCCTTGTAGGTCGCAGTGGTACTAGTCTTAGCTGGGCGCATGCACCAGACGGGCGACTCTTACATATAAGAACTTTTATTTACTGTTGACCTATCCCCATGACTGCAAGTTTTCACATTTGTATGTTTCTCAACCAGGAAGTAAAATCTGCTTTAACAATACGGAAGAAATATATTTCGCTGCTTAATAGAAACATACAAAGTGTGTTATCATAGGCGTCCACATACATTTTTTCTATCATTAATCCTCTCCGCTCCTCGTGGAGCATAGGACCTCAACAGTTGTTCGCCACTCTTCTCGGTCTCTGGCTGTTCTTTTTATGTTCTCCCAGGTCAATTGAGCACTCTTCAGCTCCTCAGTAAGACCTCGTCTCCAAGTCTGCTTAGGGCGTCCTCTTTTCGTTTTCCTGCGGGTTCCACTCGAGCACCTGTCTAGTGACACTCGACTGTGTCTTCCGCAAGGTATGGCCTATCCATCGCCATCTTCTCCTCTTGACCTGTGTCATCATAGGTTCCTGCCCTGTTCTTATCCACAGATCCGTGTTTGTAACTCTATCATACCATCTCAATCTGAGAATCCGCCGCAAACATCCGTTGACAAAGGTCTGGATCTTATTTGTATTTGCCCTAGTGACTCGCCAAGTTTCCGAGCCATACAGCAACACCGACTTCACATTTGAGCTGAAAATCCTGAGCTTTGTTTTCGTGGAGATGGCAGCGGACTTTCACACCATGTGCAGGATCGCAAAGGCCTGTCGGGCCTTCCTAATCCTAGCATTAATGTCCTCATCTGTACCTCCTGATCTGCTGATCTTACTTCCAAGGTAGACAAATTCATCCATATCTTCTATGTCCATTCCCTCAATCCGTATTGGATCTTGCTGTATGTTGTTGCTACGCATTACTTTAGTCTTCTCTTGACTGATTTTAAGGCCGACTCGTTGTGCCGTTTGTGCCAGAGCATCCACTTTTTCCTGCATGTCTTGTAGTCTATGCGAAAGCAAGGCGAGATCGTCCGCAAAATCCAGGTCTTCTAGCTTTGACATAAATGTCCACTGTATGCCTTTTCCAGACCTGTCGTAGGCTGTGCGTGTGACCCAATCAAGTAGCACCAAGAAGAGGAGGGGGACAGCAGGCATCCCTGTCTAACACCAGTAGTGGGGGAAACATTTATTCTAGGAGGGTACAAAATGAATTTTACAAAATTGTAGTTCATAGTTTACGCAGAAATGGAGAAGGTAAGATTCGCTTAAAAACTGTGTTATCAAAAAAGGCATTTTCGAGTGGGGCTGCACTTATCCTCTCTTGTCTTAACGTAGGGACCCCTATAAGTGTTATCAGAGACGTTTGTATCGCCCAGTGATATAATAATAACATGTGACATATTTCTGCACGTTTGAAGTAGTTATATATTCATTCAGGTGTTAAATATGAACACATTTTTGTTCTTGAATGGTATATATAAAAAGTTGCAGGTAGTTAGTTATACATCCTGTAGGGCCGACGTGGTTATCAGCGTGAGATTCTTTCTATTCTCTCTCTCTCTCTCTCGCGATCGTATGAGATTCTATTCAAATATTTTGTCAGCGTACATAGGAACAGTTTATTTATCACAACGCTTGGAAGTCATGCGTGTTCAGTTTGAATAGCTTGCTGTGTGCACGTATATGTAAATATGGGCATTGAAAGTGTGCATGTCTTTTTGAAATCATTGAGTAAATTGCACACTTGAAATTAGTCTTTCGATTTACTTCCTTCCACGATATGGGATTTGTATGGCGAAGTGGTTAAGATATGGGATTTCTATGGCGAAGTGGTTAAGATATGGGATTTGTATGGCGAAGTGGTTAAGAAGTTTACCTGTCGTTCCAAAGTTTGTGGGTTGAAATAGAAACCGAGTTGTGCAATTTACATGAGATTCCTAGAATTGTTATTGAAGTTATGGAGTTTGTGTGTTGTGCAACACTCTCAGCAGATGGCGTACCGTCAGGGCCGTACCATGCTACGATACAGAGAGGAGGCCGTATCAAGTGGCACCGTAAGGAGGGGGGAGGGCGACATAAGCAGCGAAATTAAAATCACAATTGAAGATTATTTTAAAGAAAAACATTTAAGGGGCGGCATTTCAAAGATTAACATCATACTGAGAAAATATACCGCCCCGGCCCTGTGTACCGTCTCTGCCGACAGAGACTGGGCCATGGAGGGAGAACGCGGATCAATGAAATCAATCCTTCGTGTTTAGAAACTTTAGACATCCTTCTACGATCACTTTAAAATTTAAAATTACGGTTGATTTGATTTTGATATCCTGAGTATTCTATATGTTGTTCATTCTGTCATCAGTAATGAATGAAAACTATAGTGAGGTTGACGATGTAATCTACACGGATAGATAGGTAGTTTGCCCCCAGAAGTCAGCTTGGGCCTTCCCTGGAAGCAAATACTGCAGAACGATCAAGGAGGCCATTAACCCATGTAGCATGCCAATAGAGAAACTGGCGGTGAATAAGGCATCACTCTTGCTTGAGTAATAAAAAACTACAGGCATGTGTGCATTATGATTGCTTCATTGAGTATGATAAGAAAGCGGCCACTTGTTCGGTACGCAGACAAAAGACTGAATTGAAACGCTACACACGTCAACAATTAAGAGAATTAATTATATTCTTCTTCTGTTTCCGAGATACGTGGCTGTTGATATCAATGAGAGTGTGGACAGACTGTGTGGCCCTTCAAGGTGAAGATGTGGGTGAATTTGGCACGTATGTGTTGTTGTATGCCAGTAGGGGCATTAACTAGGACAATTCTACGATGAACGGAGGATTGGAATAGAAAAAATCGATGTCCAAAGGAAAAATGGAAAAGAACGATAGAGTTTGAAATATTTGGGTCTGGTTTGAGACACAAATACTAGAAAAAAACTTTCGCTACTGCCTGTAGTATAGTTTTTGAGGGCAGTGTAGGACAACTGGGAGGAGCGCCTGAGGAATTTAATGGCTGCATGGCTAGTGGAGTTGACACGAAGCTATTTAGGTTCTAATGTTTCATTTAAGTCCACAAAATTATGGGCCTTACCTTGAAATGAACACGGGTCTCCCACAAGGGAGCCGCGCTCTAATCCTATCGGTCAGACGCTCTTATACTCAAATAATAGAAAGGCGACTAAAGGGCAACCATAAAAAAACTGATGTTCCAAATTGGATACAACGAGGATATAGATAGGCTGGTACTCAAAGTGATCATGTTTGAATTGTGTGTTTGACTAATGTCATGTGTTTGACTAATGTCATGTATTTGACTAATGTCATGTGTTTGACTAATGGCATGTGTTTGACTAATGTCATGTGTTTGACTAATGTCATGTGTTGGACTAATGTCATGTGTTTGACTAATGTCATGTGTTTGACTAATGTCATGTGTTTGACTAATGTCGTGTGTTTAACTAATGTCACGTGTTTAACTAATGTCATGTGTTTGACTAATGTCATGTGTTTGACTAATGTCATGTGTTTGACTAATGTCATGTGTTTGACTAATGTCATGTGTTTGACTAATGTCATGTGTTTAACTAATGTCATGTGTTTGACTAATGTCATGTGTTTGACTAATGTCATGTGTTTGACTAATGTCATGTGTTTGACTAATGTCATGTGTTTGACTAATGTCATGTGTTGGACTAATGTCATGTGTTTGACTAATGTCATGTGTTTGACTAATGTCATGTGTTGGACTAATGTCATGTGTTTGACTAATGTCATGTGTTTGACTAATGTCATGTGTTGGACTAATGTCATGTGTTTGACTAATGTCATGTGTTGGACTAATGTCATGTGTTTGACTAATGTCATGTGTTTGACTAATGTCATGTGTTTGACTAATGTCATGTGTTTGACTAATGTCATGTGTTTGACTAATGTCATGTGTTTGACTAATGTCATGTGTTTGACTAATGTCATGTGTTTGACTAATGTCATGTGTTTGACTAATGTCATGTGTTTGACTAATGTCATGTGTTTGACTAATGTCATGATCAAATATATATATATATTCAGAAACACAAAAGTGACGACAAAGTAGAATTGAGTGTTTGACTAATGTCATGATCAAATATATATATATATTCAGAATCACAACAGTGACGACAAAGTAGGAGATGTATGTTCAATTTTTCAACTTATTTTTATATTTCTACTTTTGAGAGAGTAAAAAACACTGCGACCTACACGGCATGTCGTAAGATGCGACTGAGGTAGGAAGGAGCCTAAGGAAGCTATCCTAGTAAATAAAAATCGTCGCAGAAATGCTGAGCTACTTGTAGGCTCATAACTGGCACAACGTACAATCGCTCTTAGTCTCAGATCACATACAAATCACAAAGAGTGTTTAACAAGTGGTCTTCTTCTTCAGCGATCTCTGGTCATGAGCTTAATTTACTGTGGACCACAAACTGGGCAGTCAGCTTCAGGTCTGTCAGGTTTCCCAAAGCTTAGTTTTCAGATCGACTGAGTGTGGCCACATGTTGCTTCTCAACTCACACAGGAGAGGACAGTCTTGCAGGATATGCTCTGGTGTCTGTTCCGCCTGATGACACTGGCAGAGAGCTGTTTGACTTATTCCTAGTCTGTATAAGTGCTTGTTGAGTCTGCAGTATCTGGTGCGTAGTCGAAATATAATGACCTGGTCTGTTCTGCTTAGGTCTTTGAGGGAGTCTTTTCCATAATCATACCCAGTGTTTGTCTTCCAGTCTACTGCAGATTTTCTCTGTATGAGGGTTTTAATCTCTTGAAAAGACATGGGTTGGTAAATTTGCTCTTTGGCACTGCCCTCCTTAGCTAAGACATCGGCACTCTCATTGCCTGCAGTGCCACAGTGAGATGGAATCCACTGCAAGTGAATTTCTTCCTTTTCTGAAAGCTGAGCAAGTTCTCTTTTAGGTTTTGTACTGTGCTGTCAGCGGATTCAGCCTCCAGGGCTTGTATAGCTGACAGTGAGTCTGTAAGAAATACCATCTTACCTGCAGGTGCTTGCAGCTTATTCATGTGCTGTGCTGCCATCAGAAGGGCTAAGAATTCTGCTTTGTAGTTGGAACATATTCTTCCAGTAGGGGCCGCTAGAGACACAGTAGTAGCATATGGGTGCCTAATGTACACTCCTGCTCCACTATTCACGGTTGCCTCCATTGCCGATCCATCTGTGTAAATTCTTATCCAGCTGTCTTCTGGAAACATGTAGTGGAGATGTTCCATTATAGTTGCTTTCTTCACTAGATTAGGCTCGGCATCTTTGCTTAACAATTTAGGGATGGAGGTTGAGAAGTTTAGTGCTACTGAGTCTGGTTCCCAGTGATCAAAAAGTAATTCATCAGGTATGGAATTATGATTTAGTAGTTCCAAGTATGACTTTCCCTTTTTCTTTTGCTTTGTGGTTTAGACTTGTACGCTTTTGTCTGTTAACAAGTGGTCGATATGGTGCGTTTGAAGAAAAAGAAGAAGAAGAAGGAAAAGAAGAAGAAGAAGAAGAAGAAGAAGAAAAAGAAGAAGGAAAAGAAGAAAAAGAAGAAGGAAAAGAAAAAAAAGAAGAAGAAGGAAAAGAAGAAGAAGAAGGAAAAGAAGAAGAAGAAGAAGAAGAAAAAGAAGAAGAAAGAAAAGAAGAAGAAGAAGAAGGAAAAGAAGAAGAGAGTTAAAACAAGATTTAACAACAAAACAAAATTAATGTAGACTTAACAATTTTTTATTCATATGTAAAGCAAGAATTGAAGCGATGGATAAAGATGTAAATATATACACTTAGTAATAAAAAAAAGCAGCACAATATAAACAAAACAAAAAACAATGTTATTGTCATGTACTAAAACACGTTTAGAGATTCTTCTTTCAGCCTGAGCAGAGCAAGTGTCATTTCCACGTCGAAGGTTTAACTGTTATGAATAAACATTATGCATGTCTTTATTGATTGATACAATGGGGCAGACTGCTATTTTGTCCATCTCCTGTTGTTTCTTGCCTTCACACTAGAGAGTTAAATTTGTTCCTCTTAATTTTGTTGTTTAACATCTGGATGTATTTATATTGCAATGTATACGGAACTAGTGAGCGTCTGTAGCTTAAGCGGTTGTGAGCTCGATCACAGACCCGAGCGTATCTGGTTCAAACCCACGGTGGGCAAGTTTGGAAGCAAATTTGTTTCCGTGGGATATTTTACAAAAGGTAAAAAGACCTCACCGTTCAGAAAGCAATGGCAAACTACTGAACGTATAAGTGGTGCCTAGAAAATCAACGCCTCGTTTACTGTGGTTGATGGCTACGTCCTTTGGGATATGCCACGATTTTCATTTTCATACGGAACTAAGACAAGTACAGCAATTTAAATGCCTCTGAGACCTGGTAACATCAGATGGCATATGCCGATCAGAAATAAAAAGCAGAATATGGCAGGCGAAAACATCGTTCCAGAAAATGATAATTATTATATACAACAAGTCCTTGTAAATTGCGATTAGAATGAGAGTTATTCAATGCTACATAGAACCAATACTGACAAATGGATGCGAGTCATGGACAATAAAAGCACATAACAAAAAATCTCTGTGGGCCACAGAGATGTTGTTTTACAGAAGAATGATGAGAATCCCATAGACTGTTAAAATGACTAATGTGGAGGTGTTGAATGAGATCAAGTCATAGATAGAGCTTAACATCAATGTACGAAAGAGGCAGTCATCATTTTTCGGATATGTGACGAAGAAGGGAGATTTAGAACACATTGTGACAACCGGCAAAATCGAGGATAGACGAGACAGAGGAAGACAGAGAAAAATAATTGATTAGCTTGACTTCATGACACAGTAGAGCGTCAACATATGGGATGAAAGTCACCACCAAAGACAGAGATTTGTGAAAATCTATGATTGAGTTCGCCTGCCGGCACGGCACCTGATGACTGGATGATACTGAACTAGCCAGTATACTGTGTGTGCGTAATCTTAAAAATATGTTCTAACCTTTTTATCGGCTAGTAAGAGCGTATTGGTTAATTATTTTGCACCATTGCATTTCTTAGAAGGATACAGCCTATCAATAGACTTTCAAACTAGTGGAGTTGTTTATTTAATGTTTATTGTTTCTCTATTTCACCGTGAATCGTCTCTAACTTGATCTCTTGACCATTCTTGCTTCTCTTTCTTATCGTCAAGTGTTTATATCTGCTATTTCTCATTCTGTAAGTATCATATCATTGTTGCTGTTATTGTTTGTGTCCGTTTTTATCAAACAAGTTAATGACTTTTTGTGGTGTTACTGATAACAATGTTGAGAACACTCTGATAGTGGCAACATCAAGTGGAAATTCACGGATTCGAGGTCAAGTTGATGGAAAATTATTGGTGGGCACATTCTCCAGGGTTAGACTACAGGATACACTGATCCGGTACTAGAGAATTTATCTACAAGTATCTCTGAAGTCGGAGTATGGCTCGCCGAATGTTGAGGACACTGGTAATAAGAAAAGCAAGTCTTCACTCAAAACCAGTCAGGGAAATATATTAAACACCATGACCAGTTTTAAATTCATAGCAGATGCACAAGAAAAAAAAATTATTATTTTTTGTGAACTGTGTTGTTTGCGCCAAGAACGTGGGTATGTTACGTCCCCATTAGACCTGTATAACATGTAGGACAGGTGTATACGAACTTCGGTGCACGTGTAGACATATTATCTAACATTACTCAATTTAGTAACAGACGGGCTATTGTAAGATTTTACCGCCCGAATGGTTACCAGGGCCCAAATTTGGGGTGTAAAGAATAAAACCACTGTTACCTGCCAACATGTCGTAAGAGGCGACTAAGGAGGTTTGGCTGAAATCGGATGCACGCGTCCTAATTAGCGGCCTACCAAACCAATGTGCAACGTATACACGTTCTTGGCAAAGATCAAACATATCACAAAGAGTGATTACAATTGGTTGTAAAGAACGAACGCAAAGAAGAAGAAGAAGATTGATTGATTGATAGGACCATCATCATTGCACTTCGGTGCGTAACTATGTGTGCTCCATATATTACTTAAACAGGAAGACATCAATGACAGTGCACGAACACCGTAGCATCGACGAGGGTCCAAGATGTAATTTAGAAAATGGTGACACTGTTTTGTAGACATTTTTTCTAATGAATTTAGCCTGGGCAGCGACTTTCCAGCCTGCACTTCTCCATTTTGAATTGCTAAGGGTTCTTTTACGTTCTCAAATTGAACACGAGACTTGTTTTATTTTCCGTTTCCGATTAGACTAAGGACTCGATCTCACCTACTCTGAGATCAGGGATCTCTATAAAACTACCCGATGGCTACTGAGTACTTTTGGAACAAGAGGCGAATACCTAATCTATTCGCCACAGAGCCCCCATGTAAGTTTGATATGGTTAAATTGTAGTTATATATTCTATAAGTATAACATGTCTAAACTACAGTTGGGTATTTTATAAGTTTCAGAGGTTCATACTATAATTTCCATTCTATAAGTATTATATATTTCAATAAAAAATACTTTCTCCTTATGCAGTCATACATCAAGTCGCTGTCTCTGATCTTGCAATGGTAATCCGTGCGTTCAACTTCTTTTTATCCGTCCTCAATTCTTGGTAAATCTCAGTGGTTCTCCTCCTGTCAATATGTATCAATGAAAAACCGACCTTCACGCTAAAAACGTCTACAATTTCATAGAAGAGGTTGAACAAGTTACCCAGGATAGACAGGAACTGACACATTTCTTGTTGGTCTTATGTTATGTATATCGAAATGAGAAGAATTTAGAGTCAATCCTGCTGACGTAGGTGACCATGTCTCAGCACAAATCTCTCTCTCTCATTGTTCATGTCACAAGTGAGTATGTCCAACCATCCATCATCTATATGTCTTCCAGGTAAAAACAATGACTTAGAGTTAAGTGTATCTTGTAGTCATAGCAACATTAAGGTTTGATGTTCTAGCAGCCAGTTCATTGTGCTATCGTACGGTAAATTTGCAAACCTAGCTTAAGTCTGTTTAGAAGTTTAGTATTTCATACCTGGTGGCTAGCTATGCGGTTCTAATTCATAATAAACATCGATGTCTGTTGTTTTAATATTTACACCGTCACTAAGACGATCTGAGTTTTCTGGTGAAGGCTTCGTAGGGACATCAACAATATTACCTGCTGTGGAGTATGCCGATGTTTCAGCAGAATGTGTTAGTAAGGAAGGACTTTGTTGCTGTGCTAAAGTTTTATGTTTCGATGGTACAATATCTCTCTTGGTAGTGATCGCCGAAGGAGCATCTTGAAGCAAAACATTGTATGGATTTTTGGTTTCAACTATTCTGTCACCAAGTCTGGCATAAACGTTGTGGGAATTAGAATTACCGTTACTGCTGTTCGGAAATGGTACATTACCAGCATGGCTATATTCATCATCTACGTTGTCGCTAGGGTTGATGCTTACAGTATGTTCACAATGTTCATTATTTGCAAGGCTGTACGCATCATGTGCATTGTCGCTAGGTCTACTGCTTACACTTTGATCAAAATGTACACTACCAGCAAGTTCGTACTGATCATTAGCACTGTTGCTAGATCTGGTATTTAATCTGTTTTGATGACGGAATTGTTCGCTGGTAACAGTGTTGTTCTTTTGTTTAAAGTTTTTATCTTTTACTTCTGAAACATCTTGAGTCTGTTGAGTCTTACTTGCCTTGTCCATCTTGGAGCTCTGGCTAAGTTCTATATTTTGATAATATTTGAACTCATTTTCATTATTCGCTTGGGGATCTGTTAATTTGCTTTTGGAGTTCTTTATGTGCAGCAATTCTTTAGAAATAGTTTCTTTATTCTGGGTTTGTTGAAGAGTTGTATTTATATTTGTTAAACCTTTACCATTAACAGCATCATCAACAATTTTGATGTTATTAACATTGTTATCTAAACTAGTGTTTGGAATAGTCGTATGGGCACTCATATCTTCATCTTCTGTTTCATCTAGGGTATTTTCAATAGTAGCATATTTGAAAGCTGTAGGATAATTCATTCTGTCATGATTGTGTGGGATTGATTCTGCAGCTGCTATTGCATTCAATCCGCTGGTATTTATGTTTTCTAAAGACTTGGCTTGTGAATACACAAACTCATTACTAGATTGTGCACAATCATTTTTCAATCTTTGTCCTGTTGTCTCTAAATGTTTAGTATTAACGTTAGCATACTCTTCTATTGTGTTATCAACAGAACCGTTTGAATAGTCGATGGGCAGATGCTGTGTTGGGTTAGAAGTGTTCGCTCTTGTGTCTCTGTCTTTGACACCTAGTGAAGACGTGGACAAGTTGACATATGCATTGGTATCAGATAGATCTTTTTGCTGCAAACTCCTTTTACGAATACACACGAAGACAACAATAAATGCAAGAACAGCAATAATTACTAGAGGAATAATGACACCAATAATAATAGTTGTTGTGTTGTCTGCTTGCTCGTCGTTGCTGTGTTGTGCAGAAGTAACATTGTATTCTTCTATTGTTACTGTTTCTCTGCGTGTACTCGTCGCTAGAGATACAACTGATGTCCATGTTGCTTTTGTTGTGATGGTAGTAGTTGATTCTGTTGGTGTATTTGTTGTCGTAGTGGAGATGTGCAATCTTGTAGTTGTTGGACAATCACAGCTGATATTGCAGACACTGGCATTACTTCCTAGAGCGGTGTAATTAACACTCTCATTTGTTTGCCAAATAAACGTAACACACTTTGAAGATCTGCATGAACTAGCTTTGTACTCAATAGACTGGTAATTCTCCGAACCATTGCATGAGGGTTTCTGTCTATTACACTGCAACTGTGTAGTTGTAGAACTGCGTGTGCATCTGTAGTAGTTACACGGCACACTAACAGGATTGCCTGTTGAATAGTTTACTTCTGTCACTATCCATCTTGTGTTATATTTTGCTGTGCTTTTACTTGTAGTATTTTTGCACAAGTAGTTATAAAACCTGGAATAAAGATATATTTGAACATATCTTCAAAAATGCAAATGGTTAACTGGTTGAGAATACGTATTAAATCGACACAAGAACTCGTACAGTCTAGCTAGAATGAATATATATATAGTTTTCACCAGTGGCGGCTCGTCATTAAGGGCCAGTGGAGCCGAGCGCCACAAAAATAATGTGCAACGTGTATAAATTAAATTATAACCTAACCCAATACCATGATTTTCCACACAAAAATATGTCTGGCCCCACCAACAAAACTTAGCACGAGCCGCCACTAGTTTTCACCGGCTATGAATATAGGCTTAGTCATGGTGTATAATATGGCATATCTGACTGACTTTTTCGTGAAGACTCAGTTTGCTTATCATAAGTGTCACTTGAAATACAGACGAACCGTACCCCGAGTTCATAAATAGTATTAATTTAAATCCCTATGGAAAGGATGAGGGTTTCTTGTATCCCAACGATCTGAGCTGTGTACATGGAAAATTGTTAGCTCAAGCTAGCATTGAACCGCAGAATTTTCGCTGGGCACACGGTACGTGGTTAGACTGCTGGAATCCATGATCTTCTACTTGAAGATTTAAATTACAACCACATCTGAATCCAGAGAGTGTTTGCCTGCATGGTGAAGGACTCTGGTTAGAAGGGAAGCAAGTCTTCACGACAGTATCAATCACATAAATAATCACAAGAACATTTCAAGCCTGCATCGGGTTCACTAGTTATCTACGCACACACAGACAAACATAACGCAACTACATTCCCCTTGGATGCAAATTGTGTGAGTATCATCACCCGTGATGGACAAGCATTATTAGGCACTACGATTACGCTGGAATTTATAACAGTTGAAGCATAACAAATGTTATGAGTTGTATAACTTACAGATAGCTATACTTACCTACTTACTTATTCCTCTATGCACCCCGTGGAGTACAGGGCCTCAACAGATGTTTGCCACTTTTTTCGATCTATGGCTGTTTTCTTTATTGGTCTCACAGGATAGTCGAGCACTCTTCAGTTCTTCAAGAAGACTTCCTCTCCAAGTCTGTTTAGGGAGTCCTCTTTTTCGTTTTCCTTGCGGGTTCCACTCAAGTGCTTGTCTAGTGACATACGATTGTGTCTTGTCCGATTCGAGTGTATGCCCGACCCATCGCCATGTTTTCCTCTTAACCTTAGTCATCACTACACCCATATCTGTTAGTAAAATGCATAGATGGCTACATGCAGATCTGTAGATAAAATATATACATATGGCTACACCCAGAACTGTAGATAAAATGTATAGATGGCTACACCCAGATCTGTAGATACAATGCATATATGCAACACATCTCACACACATAGAGATTACAAGAAAAACATTCCATGTTAACCAGCACAGCTATATGGCTAGGCTGAACATCAATCCGAAGAAAACAGAAATCATGACTCTGAATATGACCACCTGAACACCAGTCATACTAGAAGATTAAATACTACCAAAAACAACTATTTTCACATGTCTTGGAAGTGTTATGAGTTACGAAGAAAAAGGGAGACTACTCGAATATACATAACACTTCCCAACATATCCCATTTGCACTGCGGCAACAGAGTGGGAGACACGAATGGTCATACGGCAGAATGATCAAGGAAGCCAGTGTTGCATTTTGTATCTTCATCTTTAGCGATCTCTGGTCATGGGCTTAATTTACTGTGGACCACAAACTGGGCGGTCAGCTTCAGATCTGTCAGGTTACCCCAAAGCTTAGTTTTCAGGTCGACTGGGTGTGGCCACATGTTGATTCTTAGCTCACCCATGAGAGGACAGTCTTGCAGGATATGCTCCGGTGTTGGTTTCGCCTGCTGACACTGGCAGAGAGCTGTTTGACTTATTCCTAGTCTATATAAGTGCTTGTTGCATCTGCAGTGTCCGGCATGGTAATGGTAACGGCATTTTGTATGACAACAAGTAATGTGACAATGGAAGTACTGTCAGTGACTATGGCACTACTCTGGCTAGAGTCACAAAAACTACACTCATGCATACAATCTGAGTGATTCGTTGACTATGATCCGGAAGTTTAGAGCTGGTTTTAGACGCAGCAATGGAGTCAATCACTACAATCGTCAACAATGTGCATAATTACATCTTATCTTTGTTCTGGTCATCTTCGTTCGCATATGGGTGTCATTGGAATAGGGAGAGCCGAACGGTTGGCTGGCTGGATCTACCAAAATATCAGTTGGTCAGCTAGTGGATAAAGCTGACATTCTGAACGCCTTCATAGAGTGTGGTCGCAAAGACGATTTTTCACATCAACTGCTAGATTGTAAGAGCTGGGATTGAAGATTGGAGTAGAGAGAAACGAACAGCACAAGAGATACATAAGTAGGCTCATTAATCAACACTGAACTGGTAGTGGCTAGACACTGTTGGAGATATTGCATAGGTGATATGAGCACCTAAAGAAATGTCCAAGAGAGCAATAAAGAAATTCCAAACTGAAACACAACACTTATAACTCTCAGAAATACGTATATCATTTTTACTTACTTTATAAAATTTGTGTTTGAAAAAAGAATTGTTTCGGCATTTGAACCTCTATTGTTCGCTGTAACTGACACTTGAGCACTTTGTCCAAGACTGCAAAAATGACACAGAGTAACCAGTAATACCAAACCAGACTTCTGCTCCATCCTGGGTTACCGTAAGCCCAATGTTAAGACCTGTTGTTTAAATCCAAAAAAAATAATATTCAATGATTATTATTTGTTCATCTCAAGTTGGTTCTTAAAGGTCAACGAGTTCAGGTACAAAAATTCTTGAAAATCAGACCACAACAGTTGCGTGATTCTCACATTCCAGTAGTGTTGTATAATGATTAATTCATTTTAAAAACGACACAACATGCTAGATCAAGGTTATATTATGTTGCAAGTTAAATTTAACGCTAAGGAATATCAGTATTATTAACAATTGTCATCACTAAATAGTTATCATCATCATCAGGTGCCGTCTCCACATCGAAGGTTGGCTGCAATGAATCTCCAGCATCCTCTGTCTTTCGCCTTGGTGTTGCACACTGCCAGACTGTAACCTGTCCATTTCTTAAAGTTTCCCTCCACTTATCTCTCGGTCTTCCTCTTGCTTTTCCCTCAACTTTCCCCTCTAGTAAATGTTTTATCATGGTGTCATGCCTTTTATGTGCCCAAAATACTTTACTTGTCTGAATTTTATTTCTCTTAATAATTGTTTCTTCATGCCTAGTTTTCCTAAAACTTGTTTATTTGTCTGTTTTTCTGTCCATGAAACTCTGCTTATTCTTCTATATATCCACATCTCAAATGCATCAATTCTGTCTTCTAACTGCTTGTTCATTGTCCATGTTTCCGAGCCATACATTAATATAGGATATATATAGCATTTGATCATTCTAATTTTTAGCCTGTTTGTGATTTGTTTGGATGTCAGTAACCTTTTCATACTATTGAAATTATCCTTGGCCATTCCTATTCTCTTTTAATTTCAGTTATACATCTGCCATCATCTGTTATCATCTGACCGAGATAGGAGTAGCTTTTACTTGATGTAGTAATTCTCCATGTATTTTTATATTCATTTTAGGTTTTTCCATTTCCTTGTTGATTACCATAGTTTTTGTTTTCTGTATGTTAATGTCTAATCCATATTCCTTGCTAGTTCTGTCCAATTGGTCCACTAATTCTTGTAGATCTTGTTCATTTTCTGCTACCAATACTGTGTCATCTGCATATCTTAAGTTATTTATTATTTTTCCATTGATCTTGAGTCCTGGCATTCCCTCTAGTTGTTTGAAGATTTTCTCTGTGTAGATGTTAAATAGGCTTGGTGACAGTATGCATCCTTGTCTCACTCCTCTCTTTATGTCTATGTATGGAGAGTAGCTATTTTCATATTTTATTATTGCTGTCTGTTCCCAGTATATGTTACTTATTAGTCTGATATCATCCCCATCTAGGCCTATTTCTTGTAGACATATGATTAGCTTTTCATGTTGGACTCTGTCAAAAGCTTTGCTATAATCGATGAAACACAAGTAGATACTTTTTGCACTTCTATATACTTGTCAGCGAGTAGTCTTATACAAAGTATTGCCTCTCTTGTTCCTCTGTTCTTTCTAAAGCCAAACTGTTCTTCTCCTACTTCTATGTCTATCTTGTTTTAATTCTTTCATGTATGATCTTGAGTAGTATTTTTGTTATGTGGCTCATCAGGCTAATTGTCCTATAGTCTGTGCACTCCTGTGCTTTGGGCTTTTGGGTAGTGGTATGAATACTGATGTCTTCAAGTCTCTTGGTATATATCCTGTGTTATATATATCATTGCACAAATCTGTAATGGTTGAAATACCAAAATCTTCTAAGGAGGTTAACATTTCCACAGTAATATTATCCAATCCTGCAGCCTTTCCTCGCTTCATTGTTTCGATTGCTCTTACAACTTCAGATTTTAATATTCTTGGGCTGTCATTGCACTTTATACTGTGTTTACTGCTTCTTTGATCATCAAATAGAGCCGTTACATATTCTGTCCATCTTGTCAATATTTCTGTTTTATCAAACAAAAGTTGGTTGTTGTTGTTTTTGATACATCCTCCACTTTTTACAGTATTTTTCTTACTTGTCATTTGTCTTATTTCTCTGTGCATATCTCTAGTCCTGTGTTTTTCTGCCATATCTTCTATTTCCTTGCATTTTGTTTCTAACCAGTTTACTTTTGTGGTTCTGCACATGTTGCTTATTTCGTTGTCTAAAATTGTATACTTTGGGGTGTTCTTGGCTTCTTTCGTTCTGTCATTTTTCTAAGATTTCATCAGTCATCCACATTTGATTTTTCATGGATTCTTTTACAGGCAGGTTTTTGTTTGCAGTTTGTATACTCTGTTTTAAGCAATCCCATTTATTGGCTACTTTCTCTTCAGGATTTTCTCTTCTGTATTGTTCTAAGCACTCTGTCATTAGGCATTCATATTTGTTCTTTACTTCCACACAATATTTCTGTTGTATCTCTGATTGTTTAAGTGCTGATATATCTATATGTGGTTCTTTTCTTGTTGGTTGGTCTATCTTTTTTAGTTTTATATTTAGTTTGATCATCACTGGGTTATGATCAGAATTTATATCTGCTCCTGGATATGTTTTGGTGTTCATTACATTATTTTTAAATCTGTTCCTAATCATGATGAAATCTATCTGGTTCCTTTTTCTATCTCCTGGGCTTTTCCATGTGTATAATCTCCTAGATTCTTGTTGGTAAAATGTGTTGCATATAACCATGTTATTTTCTTCACAGAACTGGATAAGCCTATCTCCTCGTTCATTCCTTGTTCCTAGTCCGTATTGTCCTACAATGTTCTTGTATTTGCCTTTGCCAATTTTTGAATTCATATCGCCCATTATAATTAGTATGTCAGTTGTCTTTACTTGTTTGAGAATTTGTTGTAAATCTTCATAATATTTTTCGATTTCTTCATCTGTATGGTCTGATGTTGGAGCGTATGTTTGGATGATTGCTATATCGAATGGTTTTGCTCTGATCTTTAAAAGCATCATTCTGTCATTATACGTCCAATAACCACTGATGTATTTTTCTATTTCCTTTTTTTATTAGTATACCTACTCCTCGTTCATGATGTTCTCCTCCTGAATGTATAAATATATAATCATCTCTTCTTGTGTATCCCTCGCCTTTCCATCTTGTTTCTGGACTCCATAATATCTACCTTCATATCTGTTGTCTCTAGTATTAAATTGTCTAGTTTTCCTTCTTGGTAAATAGTTATAGACTCAAAGAATTGTGCAAAATTGTAGAAAATATTACAGTGTTCTATGAAACACCTATAAAAACCAACTCACATTAAAGTTTAGTTTTCCCGTCTGAGCTAGTCGGCCTTATCTTGTCGGGGGCCACTGTTCTACCTAGTATTTTCTTCTTCTTCTCTAAGCTTCTCGTAGAGCATAGGACCTCAACAGTTATCCTTCACTTTCTCCAGACTCTGCTCGTTTTCTTCATGACCACAGAATAATCCTACATACTTCAGTACATCAAGAAGATTACGTCACTATATCTGCTTGGTGTACTCTTTTCCATTCCCTTGTGGGTTCCACTCTGTCTAGTAAGACTCGAATGTGTCTTCCGAAGGATATGCCAAACCGTTGCATGCGGTAACAAATTATATCGGAGGCCACGAACAGACAAAACCGTCATTTTTACCGATGTACGTATTGAATAAATAATACCCAGTCTTATGTCCTTGAGAAGAAATGGGCAAAGAATACCAAAGCAAGCATTGAAGTGCAGGGCAGATTTATAATAGCAAAGCAAGCATTGAAGTGCAGGGCAGATTTATAATAGCAAAGCAAGCATTGAAGTGCAGGGTAGATTTATAATAGCAAAGCAAGCATTGAAGTGCAGGGTAGATTTATAATAGCAAAGCAAGCATTGAAGTGCAGGACAGATTTATAATAGCAAAGCAAGCATTGAAGTGCAGGGTAGATTTATAATAGCAAAGCAAGCATTGAAGTGCAGGGTAGATTTATAATAGCAAAGCAAGCATTGAAGTGCAGGGCAGATTTATAATAGCAAAGCAAGCATTGAAGTGCAGGGTAGATTTATAATAGCAAAGCAAGCATTGAAGTGCAGGGTAGATTTATAATAGCAAAGCAAGCATTGAAGTGCAGGACAGATTTATAATAGCAAAGCAAGCATTGAAGTGCAGGGTAGATTTATAATAGCAAAGCAAGCATTGAAGTGCAGGGCAGATTTATAATAGCAAAGCAAGCATTGAAGTGCAGGGTAGATTTATAATAGCAAAGCAAGCATTGAAGTGCAGGGTAGATTTATAATAACAAACATCATAATATAGCTGTTTCACGTTTTGCAGAGCTTAAAAATATTAGCAAATATCGTTAGAAAGTGAGGTGAATAATTTTCTTATTTCTTTTCATATTGCTGACCCATATCTCAGTTGAGTAGATTTAAAAGTGCATCGTGTTCTCATTCAATTAAGAAGCTAGCTCATTAATCATAGCAATACTCGATCAACTGTCAAGCCTGCTGGCACAGGCAATCATGCCTCTCCCCAGCTCTCTCTCTCTCTCTGTCCTGGTGTCGTTAATTGTTCTGAAGTTGATCTTTTATCGACAAAGATGACAAGCCGTCCTATATCTATTCCCTCTACCTTCTACAATCTTCTCTTTCCTGTGTTTAATCCGATGTCCGCTTGTGTGTGTCCGCTTGTGTGTTGTCGGAGCGCACAAGGGGAAACAAAGAATTTTAACAATATGTCCTACAAGGCATGTCGTAAGAACCGTCTGAGGTTGGAGCCTAGGGAAGCTACCCTAGAAAAAATAAAAAGCGTCTCAGAAATCCGACATGTTCTAGCCTACTTGTAGGAGCATAACTGGCACAAGGTACACTCGCTATTTGTCTCAGATCACATACAAATCACAAAGAATGTTTTAATAAGTGGTCGTCGATATGAAACAATCGAAGAAGAAGAAGAAATAATCTGTGATCACCAAATATTCATAACCTCATCATCATCAAGGTGCGTATCCTTTATAGGACGTTGCTCTCTTTGCAGCGCATCTGAAATTCACTGTCTCTAGCCAGTTCACCCACTTCGTCGATGGTCATGTTCATGGTTTCTTTAATATCTTGTAGCCATCTTCTTCTTGGTCTGCCTCTGTGTCCTGGGACCCTGCCTTCTAGTATTGTTCTATCCTGGCCATCGTGACGATTGATGTGACTAAAGTATATAATTTTTCTGTATAGTATGTTGTTTATCAGCCAATTCTCTTTAACATTTAGTTCCTTCAGGACATCAGTTTTCTTTAATCTAACCTACTCTCCCCATTATATGCCCGAAGAAAGTTGATTACCTGATTTGTATTCTTTAGATCATATTTTTTTTGCACAGATCTTTTTTAAATCCTCATCATTTATTGTTTTCACTGTCTTTGAGATTGTCAGCATTTTTCTTTCAAACAACATCTCTGTGGCTTCAATTGATTTTCTTGATAGTTTGTTCATTGTCCATGATTCGCTGTGATACACAAGCATTAGTTCAATATTGCATTGTAAAAATAGACATCACCGTTCAGAAAGCACTTGTAAACTACTAACGTATAAAAATCCACCACTGGTTTGCTGTGGTTGATTACGACGTCCGGTAAAAGATATGTTACGATAGTTATTTTCATATTATTATTACAGATATAAATTTTATATGAGACCAAATATCGGTGTCACATACCTCATCAACATGATACACACTGTTTATCATATGAATCCGTTTGCTTAAATTCAACACAGATTGTAAGCTTGATCCTGTACACAAACCCAGACTTAGGCCCTGAATGTGATTGTAACATAGTCAAAGTCTGAACGTAATCTGTTATCAAGGTAATGGTGAGATCACGTGGGTAGTCTTTGAATCAACAAGTGGGAAGTCCCAGGCCTGAAAGTGAACAATATGTATCTTAGGTGCATAAAGGAGTGGTTCTCATACTGTGGTCGTTGTTCACAGTTCACGTAACTCTATCATAGAAACTTGTTAGTCTCAAGAGACAATAGATGTAGCGATCATAGTTGGAGTCTGTCAAGAGACAATAGATGTAGCGATCATAGTTGGAGTCTGTCAAGAGACAATAGATGTAGCGATCATAGTTGGAGTCTCTCAAGAGACAATAGATATAGCGATCATAGTTGCAGTCTCTCAAGAGACAATATATGAGCGATCATAGTTGAGTCTGTCAGACAATAGATGTAGCGAATAGATAGTGTCAGAGACAATAAGGGTCATAGTTGGAGTCTGTCAAGAGACAATAGATGTAGCGATCATAGTTGGAGTCTGTCAAGAGACAATAGATGTAGCGATCATAGTTGGAGTCTGTCAAGAGACAATAGATGTAGCGATCATAGTTACAGTCTGTCAAGCAAGAGCATATAGTTGATCTCAGAGACAGATGTAGCGATCATAGTTGGAGTCTGTCAAGAGACAATAGATGTAGCGATCATAGTTGGAGTCTGTCAAGAGACAATAAAGAGCGATCAGTTCATCGTCAGAGACAATAGATGTAGATCATGTTAGTCTCTCAAGAGACAATAGATGTAGCGATCATAGTTGGAGTCTGTCAAGAGACAATAGATGTAGCGATCATAGTTGCAGTCTGTCAAGAGACAATAGATGATCATAGTTGAGCGTCAGGACATAGATAGGATCATAGTTGGGGTCTGTCAAGAGACAATAGATGTAGCGATCATAGTTGGAGTCTGTCAAGAGACAATAGATGTAGCGATCATAGTTACAGTCTGTCAAGAGACAATAGATGTAGCGATCATAGTTGGAGTCTGTCAAGAGACAATAGATGTAGCGATCATAGTTGGAGTCTGTCAAGAGACAATAGATGTAGGACAAGTGGGGTGTCAGAGACAAGATGTAGATCTGTGAGTCTCTCAAGAGACAATAGATGTAGCGATCATAGTTGGAGTCTCCAAGAGACAATAGATGTAGATCATAGTTAGTCTAGAGACTGATGTCACATAGTTGGAGTCTGTCAAGAGATAATAGATGTAGCGATCATAGTTGGAGTCTGTCAAGAGACAATAGATGTAGCGATCATAGTTGGAGTCTGTCAAGAGACAATAGATGTAGCGATCATAGTTGAGTCTGTCAGAGACAATAGATGTAGCGATCATAGTTGGAGTCTCTCAAGAGACAATAGATGTAGCGATCATAGTTGGAGTCTGTATCAGTTTGTGGTGTTTTACGACACTGTATCAACTTCTTTTTCTTCATGTTCAAACGCTCCATATCGATAACTCGTTAACTATTCTGTGTATGTTTTGTATGTGATCTGAGCCTAACAGCGATTGTACGTTGTGCCAGTTATGAGCCTACAATTAGGCCAGCACATCCGATTTCCACGATGCTTTTTATTTACTAGGGTAGCTTCTCTAGGTCCCACATCAGTAGCCTCTTACGACATGCCTTGTAGGTTGCAGTAGTACTATTCTTTTCTACCAATGCGGCTTGTGCACGACACGGGCGACTGTATCAGCGAGGTATATGAGCCTCATTTTACTAGTTTTAACAACGGTTTTTAGAGCCTGCTTCTAGAAGAACCGTTTAATCTGTGCGTTCTTTTCAGTTGATCGACACTGTAAGACGAAACATACATTACAAAAACTATTAAGTCAGTATTGGTCTTGTTTACTTATCTTGAACATGTCGGAGACAGATTCATATCAAAATCTAATCAATCGAATAAGAAGCAGACAATAAAAGTTTTTCGGACATATAATTAGAAGGAACAGTTAAGAACATTTGGTTACAACAGGTAAAATAGAGGAATAGAGAGATACAGGGAAACACATGGGCAATATTCTGGACGGTTTGAAATTGTGGTTCGGCAGTGGTTCGGTGACGGAGTTAATGGTTTGTACCAGAGACATATTTATGTGGAGAGACATGATATCCTGGGCCAACCTGCACTGCACTTGATTGATTGATTGATTGATTGATTGATTGATTAAGTTTTGGTTGGAAGAATACGCTCTTGCATTTTATCAAATATTTCTTGCATTAGTCTCTAACATCTAATTTCAGCGTCTGATGTTCTCGTAACTAAACTATCTAACAAGTTGTAGAAGGGATCAATGGTAAGAAAGTGTCTATATGAAATCAGAAGCTTCGGGCAGATGATATTTGTCTGCGTGGTATGGAATCCATCTTATTTGCTTCCTTTTATCTGAACACAGACCGTCAAGGCAGTCATTCACCAACAAACTTTGTGGCGTCTTGCAGGACATCAACAAAATATCTGACAATACCCATCCTTCTCATGGAGTCCAGTAACTGACATACACTACGCACCCGTTTCTCCATTATTTTTCATAATGCTGACCCTAGTTTGCTCTCATTCTTCTTCCCTTCAGAGACCACTGCATGCCATTTCTCGTAATTATCTCTGTATAGCTTATATTACGTATCCTACGCATATCAAGTGTCTGCCTGTAATCCCTGTCTGCGTTTCTCCAGTTTATACCCGTTGAGTAGCCTCCGTTGATAATGTTGACAAATCACATTTTTTTGACATTCTTTCTCAGGCAGGATGTATGGAACTTTGACAATCTATATACTTTGTTTGTTGTTGTTTTACAACATTCAGATCCATACAACACATTTATAAGAAGGAGAACTCCGATTTAAGATATATACTACTTTGCAACTATATCAAACTTTAACTTCAGACACAAACTGGCTTGTGACTATTCATCACGCTGCGTTCAGACGCATACTGTCTTGTGACTATCCATCACGCTGGCTTCAGACGAAAACTGACTTGTGACTATTCATCACCCTGGGTTCAGACGCAAACTGGCTTGTGACTATTCATCACACTGGCTTCAGACGCAAACTGTCTTGTGACTACCCCTCACGCTGGCTTCAGACGCAAACTGTCTTGTGACTATCCAGCACGCTGGCTTAAGACGCAAACTGGCTTGTGACTATCCAGCACGCTGGCTTAAGACGCAAACTGTCTTGTGACTATTCACAATTCTTACTTTAGACGTAGACTGTCTTGCGACTACCCATCACTCTGGCTTCAAACTGTGTTTTATATGTCAATATTCCTGTCTACTCTTGATACCTTTTTGGCCGGAATTCTTATTTAACTTAGATCTGACATTAGTAAGGAATACGTATAGATGTTTAATTTGTCTATGACATATGCCCACAGTTTACTCTATTCTCGATCTGATATAATTCCCGGTCCTTGTTTAAACTTGGATAACAAACATTAGATATGATTATGGAAAAGACTCCTCAAAGACCTAAGCAGAACAGACCAGGTCAATATATTTCGACTAAGCACCGGACAATGCAGACTCAACAAACACTTATATAGACTAGGAATAAGTCAAACAGCTTTCTGCCAGTGTCAGCAGGGGGAACAGACACGGAGCATATCCTGTAAGACCTCTCCTGAGCATATCCCTCTCCTCGGTGAGCAGAGAAGCAACATGTGGTCACACCCAGTCGACCTGAGAACTAAGCTTTGGGGAAACCTGATAGACATGAAGCTGACTGTTCATTTTGTGGTCCATAGTAAATTAAGCGCATGACCAGAGATTGCTGAAGAAGAAGTTTAAACTTGAGAAATAGTACAGAAAAGTATATTTTCCCATGAAATACACATATGAGATTGTGCCTAGACGCAGGGAGATAAGCGTATACGTAGTGTAGTTAATGTACTAGTCTTAGTAGTATGTACACATTGTTAACTGATATCATATCTGCTATCTACCAGTAAGTAATATGTTTGTTACAGGACTTTGCAATTCAACCCCAGCTTTTAACTGCTGTGTGATTCTTCTATGCATTATTATGTTCAGTAATTTGCCATTGCTTTTTAAACGAGTGGTACCATCGTCCTTTTGTCCAAATCCACGCTAAATAATTTGCAACCAGACTGTCCGCAGCATGATTCGAACTCAGAACGTCGGGGTTAATAGACCGAGTCACTATCCCCTAGGCCACAGGCGCCACCTCTCACTTAACAACTCTTTATAAATTGATGCGTGTTTTTGCGAACACTTATTGGTGCTCAGTCCCTTTTATGCTCGCTGAGTGTATTTAGTCTAGGTTAGATCAGGGACATTAAGTTTATTCTTTACAGCAATAAACGGTTTTACAATCCAGGAACAGTTACCTCTCCAGTCACTGAGATTGAAAACAGGTTTCCAGATTTTCTGAAGTGG
The DNA here is from genome assembly GCA_020796225.1 of Arion vulgaris. Lineage (NCBI taxonomy): Eukaryota > Metazoa > Mollusca > Gastropoda > Stylommatophora > Arionidae > Arion > Arion vulgaris. Next base: position 8,834,424 of record CM036772.1, read on the forward strand.
GTGGAGTTCGAATCGCCGTGGAAACTATTGTGTAAGTAATGTGGTGATGATATTTCAGTAAGATAAAAGTTGATGGCATCTGTCGGGGAGCTCTAATTGCATAACGTTGAATCGTTGAAGGTTTTAATTCTTTCGTGTAGTGTTTCAGCGTTAGAGGAATTACGCAATAGTTCTAGTTGCTACTCTAAGCTGTCTACCACTTCGTCAAGCTCTAGTCCTCAATGGCAGTTGGAAAAATAGGAATCTATCGATCAGGGAACACAATCGGATGCACTAGTGGTAGAGTCCAATTCACATTTTTTATTCTGTACTGTCTGCAAAGAGGAAGACCACGGAGAAGATGGATTCAAGATATAACTGAGGATTTGAGCATGACGGCAGCAGAGGCTGGACATCTGGCCCATGAGAGAGAAGAGAGAGAGAGAGAGAGAGAGAGAGAGAGAGAAATTCTGATAGACTGTTAATGTGACAAAGTTCAGATTGTGACAAACTATTTGATAACAGGCTACCAATAGCACACAACATAGTAGTGTAAGGGAGAGCATAATGAAAAATATATTGAGGAAGAGAAATACAGAGTTCACTCGCTTGAGTGGTTATTGGTAACTGACTGATGACCAATACTCACTGGTAATACCAATGGTTCCAGTAGCTCACTGCGTTTCCCAAAGTGGGGTACGCCCCAGTGGGCGCTGAATCGGTCCAGGGGGGCGATAGTGGGTTCAGAAACATTTGGGGGAGTTTTTTGCGATTTTGTATTTGAATAATCATAAAAATTTGAATTCTGCATTTTAATTTATCTTATGCCCGTCTTACACGATCCATTTTTTCATCAATTTTCTATTTTATGCATATAACCGCTTGAAAATTGACCATGTATTCCAGAAATAAATATCAATTTTCTATGTCAAAGCGAAAATAGAGCATGTATATATGTGGGAGGAGGGCGTTGGCAAACTGTTATAATGTGGAGGGGGGGGGGGGGGGTTACAAAGTTTATGTTGCGCAAAGTGGGCAGTGGGCCGAAACAGTTTGGAAATCTATGGCTTAAATAGTCTTCACTCTTTATCTCAGACACACCGTTCTGTTTGAACAACGTGTAACGGGGTCTCTGTAATTAAGTGGTTAAACCGCTTCCTTGCATATCGAAGGTCGTGTGTTCGAATCTGGACTACGTAGCTCTGTTCACGAGATCATTTTTTCCAGAGATCCCTAGGCATTTTGCCGGGGCTATTTGTTCAATACTTTTAACAGGTGAAGTACTATTTCTGCGGAGAGGGACCGAGCCATATGAAGTAAAACCCAGTGTAATGAAGTCAATCCTTAATCTTTAGACTCTTCAAACATAGGATTGCAAACTCATTAAATCATCGCATAAATTTTATATCAGTTTTATTATTTTCATCAAACAGCGATTGGCTGAGAAACAGAAGAACCTGCCCGGGTCAAAAGGCTCATGAGGTCATGGTGGTAACATGAGCCAGGGTTAGCGAGGGGGCGCGCTAACCAAGACCCTGCCCTAACCTCCACGCGGTGACCCTGGAAACAGACTCTGGTTCCGGTCTGGCTAAGAGGGCAGGGATCGGGGAGAGAAAACTACTGGTAGTGGTAGCAGTGCAATTACGGAAATACGATAAAGATACATACAAACAAAATGCACAAATCTCCTGACCGATGTCCAACAAGATATTGTCTAAGTCCCTGAACGCAAAGAAACAGCAACGAAACGTCTCAGACATGGATGAGAGGTGCATCCAGTGACCAAACGTATGCCCACGTATGCCCACGTAGGGCGAAGATCGAAGCCCTGAGGAGGGGGCAAACACTGCCAAGCCCGTCGGAAAGAATAAATACGACAGGACCGTAACGAATAAAAGTCTACCCTCGTGTTGGTGCGAGAGAAGATTGCAGCTGACCCGCATTGGTAGCCTGGTGCAGATACATGTACTGGGCAAGGTTTGCCGAGCGCAAAAGAACAAGTTGCGTTTAGTGCATAACGAAACTACCAGCCCTGGGAAAACCGTGCAAGGTACTGTGCGATTAAAAATTAACTTTCCCGGAAGAACTGAGGTTGGTGATGCCTAACGGAACTGCCAGCCTTGGGGCAACCGGGCAAGGTTCGATTGCAGTCGTAACTAACATCCCCGGAATAACTGGGGCGGGTGATGGCTGCGAGCGCAAAATCCTCAGTTACGCTGATAGCGCCGACTGAAATGACCCTCTACATTGTTTGTACTCGACCCCATGCCAGTGCTTTCGAGGTTAATTGCAAATTGCCACGTACCAATGCGCGTCTAGAAAAGGCTGAGAATGTTCCTTCTCCGGATCAAACTCAAAATGTACGGTAAAGCAAGGCCGACAATGTACGGACCAGACAGGAAGTTCGGGTCTGAACATTGGCGAAGGCCGATACTTTACACGGTGTCTTATACGAGTAAGACGCCGTCCGAGGATAAGCTTACAAGCCCCGAGAAATATTTCTCAGTCAGAACGGGCATAAACAGCGTAACTCAATGTCCCGGCGTAGATCACAAAGCCCAAAAATACGGCAAAGCTGATCGAACCCTAGGGAAAGCTCAACCTAGTAAATCAAAAGCTGGCTGAAAACGAACACCCCACCGAAGGATAAGCAACTGAGCTCCAATAGGTGCTGAAGGCTGGTGCACGTACATCACGTTCTGATGTTTGGCTGTTTATATATCACAATGAGAATGATTAAAACAGACCTAGAACGATCGAAGAAGAAGAACCTGCCCAACACCACCACCATCCATCTTCAACTCCCTGACGATTGCTGCTATTAATGCCCAATCTTTCGTTCCCCCCAAATACCCACATGCCCAGACCAGCAGATCTACATACGTTTTAATTCTCAATAGATGATATTCACTCAAAACTGTCATTTTCTACCTTCCGTAGAATTGACAGAGAGTGGGACACTGCATAGTCCCAAGTAAATGGAGATCTGTCGGTATATTAGTAAAACCTGTGTTTGGCTCATGTTGGTATATTAGTGAAACCTGTGTTTGGCTCATTCATTTCTCGATTGATTGATACAATTATTATTTTGCACTTTGGTGAACACCTATGAGTGCTTCATTCTTTTCTTCATAACACATGAAGATCTCAACGGCAGTGTATGAACTCTTTATGATCGGCCCGATTTCTGATGCAGTTATGAAGATCTTCTTCTTCTTCTTTGCGTTCGTTCTTTACGACCTATTTTAATCACTCTTTGAGATATGTTTGATCTTTACCACGAACGTGTATACGTTACACATTGCTTTGGTAGGCCCCTAAACGTATAGACATCTACACATTTGGGACACGTGCATCCGATTTCATCCAAACCTCCTTAGTCACCTTTTACAACATGAGTGGCAGGTAACAGTGGTTCTATTCTTTACACCCTAAATTTGGACCTCGGTAACCACTCGGGTGGTTATGAAGATGATTAAGTTCGTTTGTAGGATTTTTTTAATGATACGTTTTTAATTGAATGTTTCCAGAGCATCGGCTTTCCCATCTACTCTTAGCGATTTAAATCTTGTCAATGTTTTATTTTTGAGAGCAACCTGAACATGGGATCTACGTTATAATGTCAGTCTCCGGCAACCCGAACACGTGATCTACGTTATAATGTCGGTCTCAGGCAACCTGAACATGGGATCTACGTTATAATGTCAGTCTCCGGCAACCTGAACACGAGATCTACGTTATAATGTCAGTCTCCGGCAACCTGAACACGAGATCTACGTTATAATATCAGTCTCCGGCAACTTGAACACAAGATCTACGTTATAATGTCAGTCTCCGGCAACCTGAACACTAGATCTACGTTATAATGTCAGTCTCAGGCAACCTGAACACGAGATCTACGTTATAATATCAGTCTCCGGCAACTTGAACACAAGATCTACGTTATAATGTCAGTCTCCGGCAACCTGAACACTAGATCTACGTTATAATGTCAGTCTCAGGCAACCTGAACACGAGATCTACGTTATAATGTCGATCTCAGGCAACCTGAACACGAGATCGACGTTATAATGTCAGTCTCCGGCAACCTGAACACGAGATCTACGTTATAATATCAGTCTCCGGCAACTTGAACACAAGATCTACGTTATAAAGTCAGTCTCCGGCAACCTGAACACTAGATCTACGTTATAATGTCAGTCTCAGGCAACCTGAACATGGGATCTGCGTTATAATGTCAGTCTCAGGCAACCTGAACATGGGATCTGCGTTATAATGTCAGTCTCAGGCAACCTGAACACGAGATCTACGTTATAATGTCGATCTCAGGCAACCTGAACACGAGATCTACGTTATAATGTCAGTCTCAGGCAACCTGAACATGGGATCTACGTTATAATGTCGATCTCAGGCAACCTGAACACGAGATCTACGTTATAATGTCAGTCTCCGGCAACCTGAACACGAGATCTACGTTATAATATCGGTCTCCGAAAGGACTAGGAAATTGATCTTACCTACACTAAGAAGAGACTAAATCGACAAGTCCTTATGTGGTCACCAATTGGGAAAAATTAAACGTGGAAGACCAAAGACCACTCTTCGAAGAACCATCCAACAAGAAAGTAAACTATTGGGATGTAAAACCATACAAGATCTCCAACTGCTAGCAAAGAACCGTATCACATGGAGATCTAAAACCTCTGCCCTATGTGCCGCCTTTAGCTCGAAAGGAATAAACTAACTAACACTAAGATCAGATATCACTGGAAAGATATTCCGATAGCTCCGCACGGGGAATGACCCGAAGACGTTTTTGAGTAGATGAAGACCTTCATACCTGAACGCACAGACAAACTCCTTATATTACAACCACCTATTAGATTAAGGCACTAAAATTAATATTGAGCGTACTCAGAGATTTAAAAATGTTTGAAATAATACGTTGCTCCAGCAGAACTGCACAACTGTATATGTCTGTACATGGTATATCACTGAAGTGCAATGATTATAGTCATAACAATCAATCAATCAATCAATCAAATCTTGACCAACAGTAGATTGTGAGTGATGTGGCCAGCATAAAATCTGTTATCTTTATTTCATATAGTTCTTCTGATACCCATTTCACGAGACTGTGTTGTCTAGAGAGTAGCACGCGGTCGAAAATATATCCTACCATAATTGGCGAACAAACCAAAACCACTCATCCATTAAGATAGTATACTATAGTGCGTTTACAAATGTTTGCCCCTGTTTAAAAATCTATAACTCTGCAACCATTTCAACTACGATGATGAAATTTGCATACAAACTTGAAATATGAATGACCAAACAAAAATATTTTTGTCTTGTAGATTGTACAGCTTATTTCCATGTTTGTTTATATGGGATATATAAAACTCTTGTCAGTGTAAAAGAGCACATTTTTAAAGATTTTACAGCTTCACACCCAAACTTCTGTGGTCAACAACATATTTTCAGTGCACGTTTTTTTGCCGTTTAGAAGCTGGTGTCACACTTGAACGGATATGCTCAGAGGTAAAGTCTATACCAATACAGGCAGTGGGTGAGTTTACCAGAAATCATTTACCAGAAACGTTGGCTGATTCTTGCTATATTACAGAATGGGATTGAAAGTGAAATTCTGCACACTTCAAAGCATTGCAATGAAGCTGTACTTATATTGTAGTCGAGAAGCTGATCGTGGAAGACTTTATCAATCTATTTTAAACCCCGAAAACAGAACAGTGCATGCTTTGGGTTTGTGTAAACGGTCAATTCGTCGATGGATGCATGAATCAAGAATAAACCCTCCAAACAATAAGCAAATAGCCAGTAGAAAGTCAATTGTAGATAGCTTTGACAAGGAGGTTATACGACGAGCAATTGTGAAAATGTTAGATTGCAAAGAAACAGTGACTGTAAGAAAGCTGCAGACTTGTTTAAGGAAGAACAATGACATTGAGTTATCTAAATGTACGTTGTGGAAAGTTATAAAGACATTAGGCTTCACCTTTAGAAAGTATACGAGTGGAAGAAATATTATTTGCGAGCAGCCGCATTTAGTAGTCATGAGAAGCAAGTACATACGTGAAGTAAGAGAAATGCGCAGAGAAAGTTATGATATTGTGTATTTGGATGAAACATGGATCAATGCACATCACGCCAATGCAAAGGAATGGCAGTCAGTAGATGGAAGGATAAAGCAATATGTACCAAGTAGTAAAGGACAACGTTTAGTTATAGCCCACGGTGGTTGTAGACATAATGGGTTATTGCAGAATGCTGAACTCGTTTTCGTTTCAAAGTCTACAGATAATAGGGATTATCACGAAGAGATGAATGGCCAAATATTTAGAAATTGGCTCGAGAAAACAGTTCTTCCATCTTTAGATAGACCATCTTGTCTCATAATGGACAATGCATCATATCACAATGTTTTATCACAAGAAGACAAAATACCTACGACATCGAGCACAAAAGACGCAATAAAGATGTGGCTCATCAGAGAAAATATTCCGTTCAATGAAACTTACTTCAAACCAGAATTGTTGTCCCTTGTAAAGCAGACACAAAAGTCAAAGAAATTTCAAATTGACAAGTTGATAGAGGAGCATGGTCATAGGTGTTTGAGACTTCCACCGTACCATTCACATTTAAACCCAATAGAATTTGTGTGGGCTAAAATTAAAGGACAAGTGGCAGCTGAAAATACTACATTCAAATTGTCTGACGTCAAGATACTAACCCACGCTGCGCTATCAAATGTTGATAAAGCTTACTGGATAAAATGTGAGGACCATGTCTTGAAAGAAGAAGATGAATATTGGAGAAAGGATTGTTTGCATTTAATTCAACCTAGAACAGCCATCAATCTACTGGACTCGTCTGACACAGAATAAGGTTAGAAATATATTATTGTCATACTCCAGTCATTTTCTATTTTATAATTCTTCCATATGTCTATGCTAATTATATGTCTATGTTTATTATATACATGGCACCCATCACTATATGAATAGGAATTCACCTTTGATGACATCCTTAACCTATATGAAGTGTATCACTGTAAAATTAGTTCTTTTGCATAGCTTTGTTAAAGTTTTCGCATAACATCAAATTCGCCGATATGCAAAATCTGAGTTGCATTTCGACCTGTCAACGACATATTCCTTTGGTCATCGTAAATATAAGACTGCATGCAAAATTTCAAAACAATACAACAGATACTTTTTGAGAAAATTGAACTTGACTGAGGGCAAACATTTGTAAACGAACTATAACAGCTGCGCAGAGGCGTGTCTGATAGAGAAAAAGATTTTACTTTGTTTTGTACAATTCATTTATTTCGTGAATGACTAATCTGTTGTTAAGTAGTATTTAATCTTGCCCTCGTCTCATCTTCAAAAGAACAATGAATAACTGTCGCAACAGAAACAGCTTTTGTGTTCATTATTTATGATTTCCTTGTTTACGTAATGTATACAAGTTTATAACAACAAAAAACTATGGAAAGCCTATTCTCTAAGTGTAATATTTTCTGTATAGAATAAGGTTTCGTTGGCAATTGGTTAAAGTCTAATTTTTGGGGGAATTCATGATAATTTCATCTTAGATGATCAGTCCCTTTCAGTCGGATGGGATTGACATATGTCTAGAATATAAACGTGTACTTTCTCTTGTTCTTTTAACCGAATGTAGACATTTGCCAATGTCATGTCTTCTTTTCTTTAGCTATCTACTTCATCTATTTCGTATATCTGTAATCTCTGTATACAAATCTCTTCTCCGTGTATTGCTATGATTCCCTTCCTTTCGCTTTCCATGCGGATTCAAGTGATTCATGAAGTTGTGTCCACTCTGCTTCTGATGTCCTCACTTCGTAGTCTATGTTTCCTTTTGACTCCCATTGCCTTCCTCAAGAATTTCATTTCAAACGTAGTGAGCTTTCTGTGGTGTGTTGCTGTAAGCGACCAAGTTTTGGCACTAGTAGCAAAGTGTTGGTAGAGAAATACTTTTATCATGTCTTTTAGTTCCATCTTGATCTGTGGGTGTTGTAGTAATGGTGCGTGCTGGTAGGTCACTGCTGTTGCTTTTTGTCTCTATTTCTCTATCGAATATTCCGTCCTCTGTGAAAATGCTGCCTCAATATTTGAATTCAGAAACTTGCTTTACTCTGGTGTTGTCTATTTGTATGTTCGCTTGGCTTGGTATTCTGCTGATTTTCATGATCTCGGTCTTTTGTTTGTTAATTTTCTGGTTGTACTTCCTGCATGTTATTAGCAATGATGTTGTTGCTGAACTACATCTTCATAGACTAGACTTTGGTCGTCTGCGAAAAGGGCGTGGTATTCGGTTTAAATTCTATTTCCTTTCGATAGTCTGAAGGCATACTTTGATGACAAAAGTGACAGAACCGGAGTTTTACTCTCTCTTAGGACCGGCTACATATGTTTAACTGTTGTTTAATTACAACCTTTCATCGCTTTAGTTATCAACGTTTTACGTTTAGTATTTGATAATACCATCAGTTTCAGTTTCAATTTAGAATATCTTCATTAAATACAGCATATGTCCATAGTTCTGATCTCCTTCGCAATATCTCCAACAGCGTCCAGCAGCAAAATGTACCAGCTCGATGTTGACTGATGGAACTACGCACACGCCTGTAATTCTACTCTGTTTGAGTGTTTGAATTTGTTCGTTTCCAGTACACACCACTTAGATGTGTTGTTTTCTTTGTTAGTGTGTGAATCGCAAGAGAAAAACTAATCTACAATATAAGTGGGAACACGAAACATAGAAAAACAGAGAAAGGAAATCATGGGCAGTCTAACTTTATTACACGACAAAATTTCGACTTCAGATTTGATAGTTCAAGCGTACATATTTAAAACGCTTTAGCTGCTAATGACGTGTATATCGTTTTTTCCATTCCAACTAAAGACGCACTAATACGTCTATTATTATCTCTCCTCTATGGGCTAAAGATGTGTTAACACGTTATACTTTCTATTGTCATTGCTATAGGTATACATTCACGTTTGTGACCTAGAAACAAAGAGTAGCTATTTTTAGCCCCATCTTCAGAAAGTATGTAGCAGCGAAAGGATTAAGTAAAAAATAATGTAAAGGAACCCATGTTAAATCACGAGGTAAATAAGGTTATACGGCGTTTAGCCCATATTCTTTCATTGACTGTCGGCACACGATGGATGATGTGGACAACATCACGCCGGCCGCCTTTACTTCCCAGTGCTTTTCCTGGTACCAAATGTAGGCTGGGTCGACCTGGAGCTGTTAAGGTCAGAAAATATTCCACGTCCACTGTGGAACTGAACCTAGATCACTAGCATAAGAAGAGAGTTCACTAGCCACTACGCCACTTTATGTGGAGAAGCATTGTTGTTTGAACCAATTAGCCCAAGTGATCTTCATTATTTAACCTTCTCCATCTGTTATTTTGTTTAACCTTCTCCATCTGTTATTTTGTTTAATCCTTCCTTCTGTTATTTTGTTTAATCTCCCCTTCTGTTATTTTGTTTAATCCTCTCCATCTGTTATTTTATGTAACCTTCTCCTTCTGTTATTTTGTTTAACTTCCTTCTGTTATTTTGTTTAATCCTCTCCTTCTGTTATTTTGTTTAATCCTTCCTTCTGTTATTTATGTAACTTCTCCTTATGTTATTTTGTTTAATCCTCTCCTTCTGTTATTTTATGTAACATTCTCCTTCTGTTATTTTGTTTAATCCTCTCCTTCTGTTATTTTGTTTAATCCTCTCATTCTGTTATTTTGTTTAATCCTCTCCTTCTGTTATTTTGTTTAATCCTCTCCATCTGTTTTTTTATGTAACCTTCTCCTTCTGTTATTTTATGTAACCTTCTCCTTCTGTTATTTTGTTTAACCTTCTCCTTCTGTTATTTTATGTAACCTTCTCCTTCTGTTATTTTGTTTAATCTCTTCCTTCTGTTATTTTGTTTAATCCTCTCCTTCTGTTATTTTGTTTAATCCTCTCCCTCTGTTATTTTGTTTAATCCTTTCCTTCTGTTATTTTGTTTAATCCTCTCATTCTGTTATTTTGTTTAATCCTCTCCTTCTGTTATTTTGTTTAATCCTCTCCTTCTGTTATTTTATGTAACCTTCTCCTTCTGTTATTTTGTTTAATCCTCTCCTTCTGTTATTTTGTTTAATCCTCTCCTTCTGTTATTTTATGTAACCTTCTCCTTCTGTTATTTTGTTTAATCCTCTCCTTCTGTTATTTTATGTAACATTCTCCTTCTGTTATTTTGATTAATCCTCTCCTTCTGTTATTTTGTTTAATCCTCTCATTCTGTTATTTTGTTTAATCCTCTCCTTCTGTTATTTTGTTTAATCCTCTCCTTCTGTTATTTTATGTAACCTTCTCCTTTTGTTATTTTGTTTAATCCTCTCCTTCTGTTATTTTATGTAACCTTCTCCTTCTGTTATTTTGTTTAACCTTCTCCTTCTGTTATTTTGTTTAATCCTCTCCTTCTGTTATTTTGTTTAATCCTCTCCTTCTTTTATTTTATGTAACCTTCTCCTTCTGTTATTTTGTTTAACTTCCATCTGTTATTTTATGTAACCTTCTCCTTCTGTTATTTTGTTTAATCCTCTCCTTCTGTTATTTTGTTTAATCCTCTCCTTCTGTTATTTTGTTTAATCCTCTCATTCTGTTATTTTGTTTAATCCTCTCCTTCTGTTATTTTGTTTAATCCTCTCCTTCTGTTATTTTATATAACCTTCTCCTTCTGTTATTTTGTTTAATCCTCTCCTTCTGTTATTTTGTTTAACCTTCTCCTTCTGTTATTTTGTTTAATCCTCTCCTTCTGTTATTTTGTTTAACCTTCTCCTTCTGTTATTTTGTTTAATCCTCTCCTTCTGTTATTTTGTTTAATCCTCTCCATCTGTTATTTTATGTAACATTCTCCTTCTGTTATTTTGTTTAATCCTCTCCTTCTGTTATTTTGTTTAATCCTCTCATTCTGTTATTTTGTTTAATCCTCTCCTTCTGTTATTTTATGTAATCTTCTCCTTCTGTTATTTTGTTTAATCCTCTCCTTCTGTTATTTTATGTAACCTTCTCCTTCTGTTATTTTGTTTAACTCTCCTTCTGTTATTTTGTTTAATCCTCTCCTTCTGTTATTTTGTTTAATCCTCTCCTTCTGTTATTTTGTTTAACTCTCCTTCTGTTATTTTGTTTAATCCTCTCCTTCTGTTATTTTGTTTAACCTTCTCCTTTATTATTTTGTTTAACCATCTCCTTCTGTTATTTCGTTTAACCTTCTCCTTTATTATTTTGTTTTACCTTCTCCTTCTGTTATTTTGTTTAACCATCTCCTTCTGTTATTTTGTTTAACTATCTCCTTTATTATTTTGTTTAACCTTCTCTTTCTGTTATTTTGTTTAACCATCTCCTTCTGTTATTTTGTTTAACCATCTCCTTTATTATTTTGTTTTACCTTCTCCTTCTGTTATTTTATTTAACCATCTCCTTCTGTTATTTTATTTAACCATCTCCTTCTGTTATTTTGTTTAACCATCTCCTTCTGTTATTTTGTTTAATCCTCTCCTTCTGTTATTTTGTTTAACCATCTCCTTCTGTTATTTTGTTTAATCCTCTCCTTCTGTTATTTTGTTTAACCATCTCCTTCTGTTATTTTGTTTAACCTTTAAAGACATTTATGTTGACATGTCTACTGAGTAAAATAGACCTGCACACAAAGAAACATTATCAAAAGAATGAATATCAGAATATCAGCCTATCCAGATTCTAAAGGGTCTAAAGCTGAAGGATTGACATCCTTGCACCGGGTTCTACTCCATACGGCTCTGTCCCTCTCCGCAAAATTGGTATGCCATCTGTCGTGAGTATTGCACAAAGCACGAACTCCACAGCTCCGGCAACAATCCTAGGCGTCCTGAAAAATACATACGAGAACAGAATGTCGCAGTCCTGATTCGAACCAACGAGCTTCGGAGCGTGAGGCAATGGTTTAACTACTTAGTCACAGAAACCCTTATCAAGATTATTTCAAAATATAACGCACAGAAGAGGTTTAGTATATCGGAACGTGAGGCAATGGCTTAACTACTTAGTCACAGAAACCTTTATCAAGATTATTTGAAAATATAACGCACAGAAGAGGTTTAGTATATCGGAACGTGAGGCAATGGTTTAACTACTTAGTCACAGAAACCCTTATCAAGATTATTTGAAAATATAACGCACAGAAGAGGTTTAGTATATCGGAACGTGAGGCAATGGCTTAACTACTTAGTCACAGAAACCCTTATCAAGATTATTTGAAAATATAACGCACAGAAGAGGTTTAGTATATCGGAACGTGAGGCAATGGTTTAACTACTTAGTCACAGAAACCCTTATCAAGATTATTTGAAAATATAACGCACAGAAGAGGTTTAGTATATCGGAACGTGAGGCAATGGCTTAACTACTTAGTCACAGAAACCCTTATCAAGATTATTTGAAAATATAACGCACAGAAGAGGTTTAGTATATCGGAACGTGAGGCAATGGTTTAACTACTTACTCACAGAAACCCCAATCAAGATTATTTGAAAATATAACGCACAGAAGATGAGGTTTAGAAATGTTCGTGACAATGGATAAATTAGGGAATAAGACATCGTGAAGACAGAGGAGAAGATATTGGTGGTCTGACATCGTTGTTCTCTCTCTCGCGATCACCGCCCAGACGATGTAAATTCTATTCATGTGGAAATCTGATTTATTCAGCCTTAGCATTGGTGTGTTTTACGTCACATCTTCAGCACCATTTGGAGCTCTCTTCGGCGATGTGTCCGGTTTCAGCTGACGTTTACTGGGTTCGCATTCCGTTCTATAGCCATCTAGTGTTTTTTTACGATGTGGGGTAGCTAGCCCCACGCCCAGCCTCCTTAGTCACCACTTACGACATGCGTGGCAGGTAACAGTAGTTCTATTCTTTACACCCCAATTTGGACCCTGGTAACCACTCGGGCGACATCATGGTTCGACAGAAGATCGATGTAAGCACTGTTTAACTGCACCAGGAGAGAGTGATGTGAACAGACATGATCACCTACGCCGGCAGACATGGCACTTGATTGGTTGATACCAAATAAGACACTAGACTGACTTTGTCTCATTTTGAAAATGCCACCAGCCGGTATATTAGCTCGGAAATGTGAAATGATTAACTCTCCAAATAATAATATTTTCATATTTACAAGTAATTTATCCATAACTCATTTGTTTCTTTGTGGTGTTTTTTTCTTTCAATTCACAAGTTGAATTCATTCTGTTCACGAGTGCAGTTTTTTCAGAGTCCCTAGGATTGTTGCCGGAGCTACGGAGTTCGTGCTTTGTGCAATACTTTCGGCAGGTGGCGTGCCATTTCTGCGGAGAGGGACCGAGCCATTTGGGGTAAAACCCGGTGCAATGAAGTCAATCCTTCGGCTTCGGCTTTTCTTTCAATAAAGATGTATAAACACTTACAAAACAAACAACTAAAAATGTAATAAAAGTGCAACAGTTTTCATATAATGTTTAATTTATCCATAGAAAAATAGCGCTTATGTCATTTTTATTAAACAATAATACTCCAGTAAAATGTAAACAACAAAATCATGAGATGTATAAGTATTATAAGATGTGTAAGTCCGCCTTCCCAGCGTGTTCGTAGCGCGTTGGATGACGGGTGACAAGTCCCCTGTGAGTGCGGTTCAACTCGCTGGCTGGCAAAAAAGCCCTAAGTTCTTCAGATTTACGGTGTTCGTGACACCGAACCGAAGGGTTACGATGTTCATGGTAACGAGCCGAGGATCTGAAAGCTCAAGTGCTTCTGGATCGGAATAACAAAACAACAAAAATACGACGTGTAAGTTGATGAGTATAACAATTTCAATACTGTTATTGTTTAAGTACAAAACTAACAACATTGTGCAATTAACTTTTTCAACTTCTTTTGTCTTACACTGTAAACAGGTTGCTGTCCAGTGTTGTAGTTTTCTCTTTTTGTCTTGCGCTGCTAGAGTTGTTTACATGATAGTTATTTTTCCTTATGACAGGATTCTGTTGTCATATATTCATCTTTTTCACAGTCTTTCTCTCGTGTTCTTTCCTGATGTTCTGTTGTAGTCCATATTCACTGCGTTCTGTTGTAGTCCATATTCACTGCGTTCTGTTGTAGTCCATATTCACTGCGTTCTGTTGTAGTCCATATTCACTGCGTTCTGTTGTAGTCCATATTCACTGCGTTCTGTTGTAGTCCATATTCACTGCGTTCTGTTGTAGTCCATATCACGCTTAGTCCATATTCACTGCGTTCTGTTGTAGTCCATATTCACTGCGTTCTGTTGTAGTCCATATTCACTGCGTTCTGTTGTAGTCCATATTCACTGCATACATTGAAGTTTGGTTGCATTCTTATTAAGTAACCGAATCTCTTCATAGTATTGAATACAACAACAAAATAGAATCTAGTTCTTTTCTAAATGTTTTTGTCAACTGTTTTTGTAAACAATAACCAATAACCAATAGTAAACTGTTTACACAAGTGGTTCTCAGTCTTCCTAATGCCGCGACCCTTTAATACAGTTTCTCATATTGTGGTGACCCCAACCATAAAAATGATGTAAGAATATTTATTTCTAATTATAATAAATATGTGTTTTCCGATGGTCTTAGGCGACCCCTGTGAAATGGTCATTCCACCCCCCAAGAGGTCGCGACTTACCGTTTGAGAATCACTCGTTTATATCAATCTGATGTCAATTAGCAGTAAGTCATAAACAATTAATGGCAATATAATCAGTTATTAATGAAAGTGGGGGTTAACATTATTGCTGATTATGCCATAACTGGAAGCAGATGATGATGTCCAAACTGTGACTTGACATAGCCTGCTGTTTTAGAATGAATCACAAGTTTTACTGACATTTTTTTATTGTATCTTCCAAAAATAGACATGAAGAGACATATCAAAATTTGAGAAAATCTACACATGTCATCAGGAAAACAAACATATAGTAAATGACTAAATGTCATCAGAAACAACAATCATAGAAATTCTGCCATAAATGGCATCAGAAAACAAATCATAGTTTAAATTCTGCCATAAATGGCATCAGGAAAACAAAAATCATAGTTTAAATAATGCAAGAATGTCATGGGAGAAGAAAATTTATAGTTTAAATACAACCATAAATGTAACCAGGTGGACGAAAATCATAGTTTAGTGCAGCTGCTGTAACAGGTGGAGAATCAAGTTTCATGCAGCTAAATGTAACTGGGAGTGGATAATCAAAGTTTCATCATAGTCACTGATTTCACTGGGAGTGGATAATCATAGTTTCAACATAGACACAAATGTCACTGGGAGTGGATAATCATAATAAATGTATTGTTACCAACTCTCTGTTGTCAATGTCAAACATGGTTCATAACTAAAATTAAAGACAGAAAAATCAAAGCATGTAAAAATAACTGTAGATGAAAAGCTGTAAATGCCTTGTAGAGTAAATCAAATGAGAGCAGTAGAAATATTGTTGGAGTTACACTCTGCATCCAACAAATTGAAAAGAAAATGTAAGTTGTTTGGTCATTTAATGAGAATAGTAATGGAGGAGACTGTTCCTGGAGTATTACACAGGGGACGACAAAGACAAAGGAGGCAGCAGTATATCAAAGAGACCTTGAACATGATGTTGTAGAAGGCATAGGAACTTGATTGAGACAGAGTTTTTCAGGCAGGCTGTGATAAAAGCGATGTTTCGCAAGGGACATGCTACATGATGATGATGAATGAGATTAGAACAAGATCTATTACCATCACAATCTTATAGCAATGTACAACATGGTCCTAACGTGTGAGGAAGACCGATAATCCGATGTATAGATAACATCATAGAGATACTACCACAACATGGGCTAACAGCTACAGATTCGCCTGAGTGGTTACCGGAGCCTAAATTTGGGGTGTAAAGAATAGAACCACTGTTGCCTACCACGCATGTCGTAAGAGGAGACTCAGGAAGTTTGGCTGAAATCGGGTGCATATGTTCTAAACATGTACAAGTCTATGCGTTTAGGGCCTATCAAATTGTTGTGCAACGTGTACACGTTCTTGGCAAAGATTAAACATATCACAAAGAGTGATTAAAATTGGTCGTACAGAACGAACTCCCAGAAGAAGATATGAGGAATATCATCACAGCACTCGGGACATGTCCATATGTGCTCCGATCTCCGTCTCAACAAACCCAGCAGCATCCAGAGGCCGAACAAGCCAGTTCGATGTTGATTACACAAATTATTTTTCATTTTTGGTATGTTGTTCTTTTCGGGCCGTACCAATATCGACACCAATCTCTTTGAATCTGGTGAGCGACTGGGATTCACAAGACTGAAACTGTAATTATATTACTGTTGACCAATATATTGCCTTTAAATTTCTTCTGTTGTTGTTGTGGGCTGGGAGTATAATAAAGGGGATTGTGTACAACATGAACGCAAAGTTGGCCACAACTGCACAATGTTGAGAACCATTGCGGACGTCACCGAGAGTTAATCTGATAACTCTCTGCACTAGTAATCTCGTGCCGTAGAAATTCAGGGTTTTAAAGGGTTTTTAGCCGAAGGATTGACTTCATTGCACCGGGTTTTACCCCATATGGCTCTGTCCTCTCCGCAGAAATGGTACGCCACCTGCCGAGAGTATTGCACAAAACACGAACTCCGTAGCTCCGGCAACAATCCTAGGGGTCTGATTCAAAGGGTTCAATGCATGCTTGACAAATAATGGGAGTGAACGCGATAAGCGCTTGAGCTATAGAAGTCAATATCCTCTACTTTGGGATCTAAATAACAATCACTTCTGTAGTCGAAGTAAAGCTCGTCTAAATGCCGAGAGATACTTATGATAAAGAAAGTATCACGGTTTCACGCAAAAAATGTGCCACATTCGGTATGACTACGCTGAATTGATAGCGCATGGGGGAAAATACTGCATAAAGATGTTGCAAGCCAAACAAAATATTGCAACAAAAGTACTAATAAGTGGAGTTGTTGAAAATGACTTTTCCGATGGACACAAACCAGTGTGCATAGTCGTGGGATCATTGATCAGAACTTTATACTGTTGTGAAAAATTGATGTTAATACTGACAGAATCTAGATCGCAAGAAGTTCTATTTGTTAAACATATAGATTGACATGTGGTGTTCTGATAACAAGCTTGAGTTGCATTCATTCGAAGACAAGTTATTGTCACTTGACTAGTTAAATCAAAGGTACACTCGTACATGTTTGTAAAAGAATCATAGTGCATGTTTGTACTGGACATACTCTCCGACTGCACTTGAGCGTCGGTTTTGATATTCACTGTACACACTGTGCTTGTTTTTCCACACAGGCATTCGTGGAACCTGGTTTCAGAAGAAAAAAACATATATGACAAAATATTTTTTTTTAAATACACATTTTAAAAACTAAATTTTCTCGAATCTAATGCTGTTCACTCCCAACACTTCTATAAAGAAGTAAATGGTGAAAGAGAAGAAGAATGCTGTTTTTCAATCAAGAGTGCTTGTAATTTGTCTCCATTTTATGTGCTAAATAATCTACGCCATCACTTGCAAGCGGTGTGACAAGGCATATATCGGCGAAACAAGCAAAATGCTTAGTGATCGTTTCGGCCAACACTTACGTGATATATGCTAATGCTCTGTGACCCCTGTAGCTACTCATTTCAATGGAAAGCACCATTTGGGAGCTTGCGACGTCCAGGTCACAGCCACCCGACCATGTTCCTCTGATGGTCGTAGTCGATTTGCTCTGGGGAATCGTTTTATTTCGTTATATGATACATTGTGACGTCATGGCTTCAATGCACACCATTACTATGCTTCTTAGTACTTTCTCTTCTCATGCTCCATATTCTATATATGTAAATGTTAAATGTATAAGTTTTATATTTACTTGATTTTTTATTGTTTGTCTTCTTTTTCCATTTCTAGTTCTTTTTTTTTGCATTTATTTTGTTATTAGTTTTTAGTCACAAATTTTCAAGTTAATACCGCAGGCATGTCTTTGTCGTAGTCTATATGTAGTGTGCTGTGAAATTCGTCACTCCTGTTGTATCGTTTTCTTGATAGAGGCCTTTTGGTGGAAACGTTGCAGTGTAGTGTCATTGATTTTGTAAAACTACAGTACTTTGTTATTACGTGTTCCATTTCATGTGTAGTGTTTCAGCGATGCAGTTTGACAACTGAAATCAAGCACCATCTCAACGTCGTAAATTGACTGTATTTGATCTTCATGTTCTGTCTTAGCTTTTACGGTGATGTATTCAGATAAATCATATCAATATATATATATATATATATATATATATACTTGCAGTTGAATGATTTAATCATTGTCTTGCGTTCCGAACCACGCATTTCTGTTCACGAGTGCGTTTTTTCTAGAGATCTCTGAAATTCTAACGGTCTCTATTAAGTTCTTCTACTCTTCTAACGTCGTGTTTAAGGTTTCTTTAATGTCCTGCTGCCACCTTCGTCTTGGTCTTCCTCCGCCTCTGCCCCCAAAAGCCATGCCTTCCATTCCTGTTCCCTCCAAACCACATGTCGTTTAACTATACCGAAATAATTCATTACAGGACATGAGCCAATGTCCCAACGATATGTCAGTCTTTTAATATGTCTTTGTTTTTTTCTTTTCTTTGTCCATGGCGCTCACATAACTTTTCGGTGGTACCTTATTTCGAACTCTTCAATTTTGTTCCTTAAACTCCTTGTGGACCAGGAGCCACACTAAGTGACGTTTTTACTCTAGTCCACTAAGTGACGTTTTTACTCTATAATAGTTTTTACTCTAGTCCACTAAGTGATGTTTTTACTCTATAATAGTTTTTCCTAGTCCACTAAGTGATGTTTTACTCTATCATAGTTTTTACCTAGTCCACTAAGTGATGTTTTTACTCTATAATAGTTTTCCTATCCACTAAGTGATGTTTTACCTACTAATAGTTTTCCTAGTCCACTAAGTGATGTTTACTCTAGTCCTACTAATGATGTTTTTACTCTAGTCCACTAAGTGATGTTTTTACTCTAGTCCACTAAGTGATGTTTTTACTCTAGTCCACTAAGTGATGTTTTATCATCACTAATGTTTTTACCTAGTCCACTAAGTGATGTTTTACTCAGTCCACTAAGTGATGTTTTACCTAGTCCACTAAGTGATGTTTTACTCAGTCCACTAATGATGTTTTTACTCTAGTCCACTAAGTGATGTTTTTACTCTAGTCCAAGTATGTTTTTACTCTAGTCCACTAAGTGATGTTTTTACTCTAGTCCATAATGATGTTTTACCTAGTCCACTAAGTGATGTTTTTACTCTATCCACTAGTGATGTTTTACTCTAGTCCACTAAGTGATGTTTTACTCTATCCACATGATGTTTTTACCCTAGTCCACTAAGTGATGTTTTTACTCTAGTCCACTAAGTGATGTTTTTACTCTAGTCCACTAAGTGATGTTTTTACTCTAGTCCACTAAGTGATGTTTTTACTCTAGTCCACTAAGTGATGTTTTTACTCTATAATGATGTTTTTACCTAGTCCACTAAGTGATGTTTTTACTCTATAATGTTTTTACCCTAGTCCACTAAGTGATGTTTTTACTCTAGTCCACTATGATGTTTTTACCTAGTCCACTAAGTGATGTTTTTATCTTCCATAATGATGTTTGCTCTAGTCCACTAAGTGATGTTTTTACTCTAGTCCACTAAGTGATGTTTTTACTAGTCCACTAAGTGATGTTTTTACTCTATCCACTAAGTGATGTTTACCTAGTCCACTAAGTGATGTTTTTACTCTATAATATGTTTTCCTAGTCCACTAAGTGATGTTTTTACTCTATAATAGTTTTGCCTAGTCCACTAAGTGATGTTTTTACTCTATCACTAGTTTTTCCTAGTCCACTAAGTGATGTTTTACTCTATAATAGTTTTTACCTAGTCCACTAAGTGATGTTTTTACTCTAGTCCATAAGTGATGTTTTACTCTAGTCCACTAGTGATGTTTTACCTAGTCCACTAAGTGATGTTTTACTCTATAATAGTTTTGCCCTAGTCCACTAAGTGATGTTTTTACTCTATCCACATATGTTTTTACTCTAGTCCACTAAGTGATGTTTTTACTCTATCAATGATGTTTTTGCCTAGTCCACTAAGTGATGTTTTTACTCTAGTCCACTATGATGTTTTACCTAGTCCACTAAGTGATGTTTTTACTCTAGTCCACTAAGTGATGTTTTTACCCTAGTCCACTAAGTGATGTTTTTACTCTAGTCCACTAAGTGATGTTTTTACCCTAGTCCACTAAGTGATGTTTTTACTCTAGTCCACTAAGTGATGTTTTTACTCTAGTCCACTAAGTGATGTTTTACTTAGTCCACTAATGATGTTTTTACTCTAGTCCACTAAGTGATGTTTTTACTCTATCCATAATGATGTTTTTACTCTAGTCCACTAAGTGATGTTTTTACTCTATAATAGTTTTTGCTCTAGTCCACTAAGTGATGTTTTTACTCTATAATTGTTTTTGCCCTAGTCCACTAAGTGAAGTTTTTACTCTATAATAGTTTTTGCCCTAGTCCACTAAGTGATGTTTTTACTCTATAATAGTTTTAGCCCTAGTCCACTAAGTGATGTTTTTACTCTAGTCCACTAAGTGATGTTTTTACTCTAGTCCACTAAGTGATGTTTTTACCCTAGTCCACTAAGTGATGTTTTTACTCTATAATAGTTTTTACCCTAGTCCACTAAGTGATGTTTTTACTCTAGTCCACTAAGTGATGTTTTTACTCTATAATAGTTTTAGCCCTAGTCCACTAAGTGATGTTTTTACTCTAGTCCACTAAGTGATGTTTTTACTCTAGTCCACTAAGTGATGTTTTTACTCTATAATAGTTTTTACCCTAGTCCACTAAGTGATGTTTTTACTCTATAATAGTTTTTACCCTAGTCCACTAAGTGATGTTTTACTCTATAATAGTTTTTACCCTAGTCCACTAAGTGATGTTTTTACTCTATAATTGTTTTTGCCCTAGTCCACTAAGTGACGTTTTTACTCTATAATAGTTTTTGCCCTAGTCCACTAAGTGATGTTTTTACTCTATAATAGTTTTGCCCTAGTCCACTAAGTGATGTTTTTACTCTATAATAGTTTTTACTCTAGTCCACTAAGTGATGTTTTTACTCTATAATAGTTTTTGCCCTAGTTCCACTAAGTGAGTTTTTACTCTATAATAGTTTTTGCCCTAGTCCACTAAGTGATGTTTTTACTCTATAATAGTTTTTGCCCTAGTCCACTAAGTGATGTTTTTACTCTATAATAGTTTTGCCCTAGTCCACTAAGTGATGTTTTTACTCTATAATAGTTTTTGCCCTAGTCCACTAAGTGATGTTTTTACTCTATAATAGTTTTTGCCCTAGTCCACTAAGTGATGTTTTTACTCTATAATAGTTTTTGCCCTAGTCCACTAAGTGATGTTTTTACTCTATAATAGTTTTTGCCCTAGTCCACTAAGTGATGTTTTTACTCTATAATAGTTTTTGCTCTAGTCCACTAAGTGACGTTTTTACTCTATAATAGTTTTGCCCTAGTCCACTAAGTGATGTTTTTACTCTATAATAGTTTTTGCCCTAGTTCACTAAGTGATGTTTTTACTCTATAATAGTTTTGCCCTAGTCCACTAAGTGATGTTTTTACTCTATAATAGTTTTGCCCTAGTCCACTAAGTGATGTTTTTACTCTATAATAGTTTTTGCCCTAGTCCACTAAGTGATGTTTTTACTCTATAATAGTTTTTGCCCTAGTCCACTAAGTGATGTTTTTACTCTATAATTGTTTTTGCCCTAGTCCACTAAGTGATGTTTTTACTCTATAATAGTTTTTGCCCTAGTCCACTAAGTGACGTTTTTACTCTATAATAGTTTTTGCCCTAGTCCACTAAGTGACGTTTTTACTCTATAATAGTTTTTGCCCTAGTCCACTAAGTGATGTTTTTACTCTATAATTGTTTTTGCCCTAGTCCACTAAGTGATGTTTTTACTCTATAATAGTTTTTCCTAGTCCACTAAGTGATGTTTTTACTCTATAATGTTTTTGCCTAGTCCACTAAGTGATGTTTTTACTCTATAATTGTTTTTGCCCTAGTCCACTAAGTGATGTTTTTACTCTATAATAGTTTTTGCCCTAGTCCACTAAGTGATGTTTTTACTCTATAATAGTTTTTGCCCTAGTCCACTAAGTGATTTTTTTACTCTATAATAGTTTTTGCCCTAGTCCACTAAGTGATGTTTTTACTCTATAATAGTTTTTGCCCTAGTCCACTAAGTGATGTTTTTACTCTATAATAGTTTTTGCCCTAGTCCACTAAGTGATGTTTTTACTCTATAATAGTTTTTGCCCTAGTCCACTAAGTGACGTTTTTACTCTATAATAGTTTTAGCCCTAGTCCACTAAGTGATGTTTTTACTCTATAATAGTTTTTGCTCTAGTCCACTAAGTGATGTTTTTACTCTATAATAGTTTTTGCCCTAGTCCACTAAGTGACGTTTTTACTCTATAATAGTTTTTGCCCTAGTCCACTAAGTGATGTTTTTACTCTATAATAGTTTTTGCCCTAGTCCACTAAGTGATGTTTTTACTCTATAATAGTTTTTGCCCTAGTCCACTAAGTGACGTTTTTACTCTATAATAGTTTTTGCCCTAGTCCACTAAGTGACGTTTTTACTCTATAATAGTTTTTGCCTAGTCCACTAAGTGATGTTTTTACTCTATAATGTTTTTGCCTCTAGTCCACTAAGTGATGTTTTTACTCTATAATTGTTTTTGCCCTAGTCCACTAAGTGATGTTTTTACTCTAGTCCACATAGTGATGTTTTACTATAAATTCCTAGTCCACTAAGTGAAGTTTTTACTCTATAATAGTTTTTGCCCTAGTCCACTAAGTGACGTTTTTACTCTATAATTGTTTTGCCCTAGTCCACTAAGTGATGTTTTTACTCTATAATTGTTTTTGCCCTAGTTCACTAAGTGATGTTTTTACTCTATAATAGTTTTAGCCCTAGTCCACTAAATGATGTTTTTACTCTATAATAGTTTTTGCCCTAGTCCACTAAGTGACGTTTTTACTCTATAATAGTTTTGCCCTAGTCCACTAAGTGAGGTTTTTACTCTATAATAGTTTTTGCCCTAGTCCACTAAGTGATGTTTTTACTCTATAATAGTTTTTGACCTAGTCCACTAAGTGATGTTTTTACTCTATAATAGTTTTTGACCTAGTCCACTAAGTGATGTTTTTACTCTATAATAGTTTTTGCCCTAGTCCACTAAGTGACGTTTTTACTCTATAATAGTTTTTGCCCTAGTCCACTAAGTGATGTTTTTACTCTATAATAGTTTTTGCCCTAGTCCACTAAGTGACGTTTTTACTCTATAATAATTTTTGCCCTAGTCCACTAAGTGACGTTTTTACTCTATAATAATTTTTGCCCTAGTCCACTAAGTGACGTTTTTACTCTATAATAGTTTTTGCCCTAGTCCACTAAGTGACGTTTTTACTCTATAATAGTTTTTGCCCTAGTCCACTAAGTGATGTTTTTACTCTATAATAGTTTTTGCCCTAGTCCACTAAGTGACGTTTTTACTCTATAATTGTTTTTGCCCTAGTCCACTAAGTGATGTTTTTACTCTATAATAGTTTTTGCCCTAGTCCACTAAGTGATGTTTTTTACTCTATAATAGTTTTTGCCCTAGTCCACTAAGTGACGTTTTTACTCTATAATTGTTTTTGCCCTAGTCCACTAAGTGATGTTTTTACTCTATAATAGTTTTTTCCCTAGTCCACTAAGTGACGTTTTTACTCTATAATAGTTTTTGCCCTAGTCCACTAAGTGACGTTTTTACTCTATAATAGTTTTTTCCCTAGTCCACTAAGAATTAATGCTTGTATTGAGGTCCACTTCTTGCAATCACATGTTGCCACAGTAAAAATGTATGCTGTCAGAAGTAAACCTATGAAACTATAAAGAATTTTCAAATGTATTCTGGTATATGATAATAGTAGTTGCCGTTCATCGCATTCAATGCTGACAACGGCCTCAGACATGTGTATTTGCACTTATATAGTGTGTGCGGAGGTGACTGTAGATTTCAATCCCGGACCAATATCCCCTACCACGTGTGGGTCATAAATGATCAAGGTTGGACATGAGGGTGTTGTGTGTTGTCTTTCGAACAGCCCGCTTTCTCTGCGCCTCAGCAGTACAACGATTCTCATTTATGCACATTCGTCTCCTGTAGCTGTAGTGTCAAAATTGGCGATCTTGCGCAAAGGAATCCCAGAATCTATGATTTCAAGAGTGTGTTTGACATCAATTTTTTCTGTTCACTAACAGGGCGACTTCATCCATCAAGTTCGACATTCAACAATTTTTAAAGATGCGTTTATTAAGAGTGAGCGTCTGAAGCGTAAGCGGTAGTGAGCTCGATCACAAACCAAGCGTACCTGGTTCAAACACCACGGTGGTCAAGTTTGGAAGCAAATACGTTCCCGTGGGATTTTTACAAAAGTTAAAAATAGACCTCACCGTTCAGAAAGCAATGGCAAACTAATGAATGTATACGTGATGCCTAGAACATCAACGACTCGTTTACTGTGGTTGATGGCTACGTCCTGTAAAGGATACGTTACGATTTCTCTTCCTTCCTTATTAAGAATCCGCGCAACGTGACGAGCTTATTTCAAATTGGTCTTATACAATGGAGTGGAGACACTTGGAATCTTGCCTCTTATGAAGACTTGGATGTGTGGGGTTAACACTTGGAATCTTGCCTCTTATGAAGACTTGGATGTCTGGGGTTAACACTTGGAATCTTGCCTCTTATGAAGACTTGGATGTCTGGGGTTAACACTTGGAATCTTGCCTCTTATGAAGACTTGGATGTCTGGGGTTAACACTTGGAATCTTGCCTCTTATGAAGATTTGGGATGTCTGGGGTTTATCCTGCCATTTTATTTTTCCTAGTCTGCGGAGACAGCTTGTTTTAACTTGTATTTTAATATATCCTATCACATACTTTCTAATCGCCTGTGTGGTGCCGGGCCTACAAGGTAAGCAAAGAATAGTACCACTGCGACCTACAAGGCAAATCATAAGAGTCGACTGTTGTAGGACCTAGGGAAGCTAACCTAGTAAATAAAAAACATCGGATGTGCTGGCCTAGTTGTAGGTGCACAACTGGAACAACGTACAATCGCTCTTAGGATCAGATCACATACAAATCACACACAGTGGTTAATAAAAGGTCGATATGGAAGGTTAAAATTACCTTATTTTATGCTTTAAATCTTAGTGGACCAGGGAAAAAGTCATGTTTTTACAAGACATTTATGTTTGGAATAAAAAAGCCATGTGGTGTGGCTTCTGGTAAACAGGCGTCCAGTCCAAAGCCACATAGTGTTAATAAACAACAGGTATGACAATGAAATGATTTCTATACAATTTCACTCACTGCTTTACATGATTGGCATCTAACTGTATAAAAAACCGCGGGTTGATTTGGAATACTAATGGGTAATCTTCAGCAAATACAAGAATGGCGTGCCATATTACAAATGTAGCAATTGACCACCTCATCCTGATCATGTTATAATTATGGTAGAGATGTATAGTTGGTCAGTCTCTGGTCAGTAATTGCCTCTGACTAGACTACCTGAAAGAGATTCACATTTCTTTTAACTGTCAAATACAAATGTAACATAAATAAACCAAAGAGTTTAAATTCTCATAAATACGATCAGTGGCGGCTCGTCATTAAGGGCCTGTTTGGCCGGGCTCTACCAAAATTAATGCGCAACGTGTATTTATTCTACGTAAACATCCATTTAGGAAGGTCTGCACGTAGAATAGAAGGACTGAGATAGTATGACAAGATTACGAACGAGGAAATCAGAGAAAGAACCAACCAGGAACCAGTGGATAAAGAGCTCAGGAAGAGACGCTGACGATGGATAGGACACACATTGAGAACACCGACCAGTGGCATTGTAAGACAGGCACTGTTTTGGAACCCGCAGAGAAAGAGGAGTAGGGGAAGACCTATACAGACCTGGAAAAGAGAGCTGGAGGTTGACATTAAAAGGATAGGTAAAACAAGGACAGAACTGGAAAGGATGGCAAGAAAGAGGAAGAGCTGGAAGAAGTTTGTCGACGACCTGTGCTCCGTTGGGAGTTGAAAGGTGAAGAGTGTATTTATTGTTTTATAAATTATTTGTTCATAACTATTACTTCTAACGTGAAATTGAATGGCTTTGAAAGTTGAACATCTTCCCGGAATCGACAAATAATAGTAAATACTAAAATATAACCTAACCAAAATACTCCTATTATTTTCTAAAATTTGTGTCATTTTTCGAAAACGTTTGTTCCCCCAACTAAAATGAACACGAGCCGCCACTGAATAATATTATGAAAATTCACCACTTCCAATTTCTCCTACTTTACTAAATGATTTACAGCATATAACATATCCAAAATACAACAATGTATTGTAATGGTTTAGTTATGTTTAAAACGAAACTTAATTATAGATAAGAATAACAACACGTTATATTTCTAACAACATAAATGGATTCCAATATTATTCCGTACAATAAATTTTCTTTCCTCATAAAAGTGACTGAAGGCGCCGGATTGATTTTATTGCATCTTCTTGTGCCTAACTGAACTGCCTGATCTGTTCCCGCATGCCCAGAGTGTTCGTAGCGCGTTGGACGATGGGTGACAAGCCCTCTGTGAGTGCGGGTTAAATTGCGCGGGCTGGCAAAAAAGCCACAGGTTCTCCAAATTTACGGTGTTCGTGGTACCGAACCGAATGGTTACGATGTCCATGGCACCGAGCCGAAGAGCTGAAATCTCAAGTGCTTCTGGATTGAAATGTTTTTTTTAAAATACAGTCTAAGAGAAGCTTACAAATTATATTTTCCAAGGGCAAAAATGGGGGCGTTGTCTACAACGGGAAGGGTTGTACACTTACTTATATGAACTGACACAATTGTCGAGCCAATAGAGTTATTACATTTCTAAGTAATATCACCACGTACATGTCTCTTCTATGATTGATTCGGCAATCAATAGTGAACGATTTATTGATTAGAACATCATTAGTAACCGATTGATTGATTCGGTCATCATTAGTAACCGATTATTTGATTCGGTCATCATTAGTAACCGATTGATTGATTCGGTCATCATCAGTAAAATCGAGTGATTGATTCGGTCATCATTAGTAACCGATTGATTGATTCGGTCATCATTAGTAGCCGATTGATGGATTCGGAAATCATTAGTAAACAATTGATTGATTCGGCCTTCATTAGTAACCGATTGATTGATTCGACCTTCATTAGTAACTGATTGATTGATTCGACCTTCATTAGTAACTGATTGATTGATGGATTCAACCTTCATCATTGCACTTTGTAACCAATACTGTGTGATAGGATCTTTTTATTAAATAGAACATCTCAGCGACAGTACACAAAATCCGCAGCACCGATGAGCATCTCTGGTGTAATGTTTAGTATGCGATAATATTAAACGTTATTAGTTACTTTTGCCAGAGTAACGTTATTCCTGCTTACTCATATCCATTTTCAAATTTGACGTGTTGTTTATGAACTCAACGTGAACACTTGATGTACGATTTACCGTTCGTTTCAAAAGTACTCGGGATTCGATCTCATTTACTTTGAGATCAATGATATATGGAAAATAGATAAATCGCTCTACATGAGAAGCGAAACGAGTATTATTAGAGCTTTAGGCAAGCACAGTACCTGAATGTGACAGAAACGTCTGCTCATATACATGGCGCCTTGCAACCACTGTCATCGCAACGTCCCATAGACATCTGCTCATATACATGTGTGCCTTGCAGATACCGTTAGCGCAGCGTCACATAGACGTCTGCTCATATACATGTGTGCCTTGCAGATACCGTCAGCACATCCTCACAGAAACGTCTGCTCATATACATGCCGCCTTGAATCAATGTCAGCGCAACGTCACATAGACGTCTGCCTATATACATGTGCGCCTTGCAGATCCCGTCAGTGCAACCTTACAGAAACGTCAGCTCATATACATGCCGCCTTGCAATTACCGTCAGTGCAACGTTACAGAGAAGCCTGCACATATACATGGCGCCTTGCAGACACTATCATTGTTTAACCCTTTAGCTGCTAAGGACGTATATATACGTTTTTCCCATTGACTTCTAAAGACATACTAACACGTCTGTTATTATCTCTCCTATGTGGGCTAAAGACGTGTTAGCACGTTATACATTGCTACTGTCACTGCTATAGGCGTACATTCACGTTTGTGACCTAGAAACAAAGAGTAGCTATTTTTAGCTCAGCCTTCAGAAAGTATGTAACAGCGAAAAGGTTAAAAGTTTAATGGCGAAAACATGTCTTCATTGCATCATGTGTCCCTATATGTATCGGTCACTCTTCGCAGAAATGGTACGTCACCAGCTTAGATTATTGTACAAATCACGACCTCCGTGCCTCCGGCAATAATACTAGGGATCTCTGAAAACAAAATTCACTTGTGATCCGAATTGAACTCATACCCTTAGGAACGCAAAACTGTCAGCTATCTTCTTATGTTTGAGTGGTTCCCTTCAGTAGATGTACATTGAAGCTCAGTACGTTATGTACTTAAACCATAGATTCCCAAACTTGTTCGGCCCACCGCCTACTTTGCAGAACATAAACTTTGTAACGTCCCCCTTCACATTAGAATAGTTTGCCAACGCTCACCTCCACCATATATACATGCTCTATTTTCTCTTTGACACGGAAAATTGATATATATTTCTGTCATACATGGTCGATTTTCAAATGATTTTATGCATGAAATAGGAAATTGATGAACAAATGGATCGTGTAAGACGGACATAAGATGAATTAAAATGCAGAATTCAAATTTTAAATGATTATTTAATTGCAAAATCACGAAAATAATTTATTTTAAAATATTTATTATTAATTTCTCCTTTAAGGAGCCACCAACCCCTAATCGCCTGAACACCCCCAAATTCTTCTGAACCCACTATCGCCCCACTAGAACCCTTCAGTGCCCATTGGGTGGGGGGCAGTACCACCCACTTTGGGAAACGCTGACCTTCTCGCACATTTTTTCAAGGAAACTACGACTAAGGAAGTATATAACTAGTTTACAAGATTGGTTTATTAGTAAATTACTAAATTGGTTTCCACGAAAATATTTTCTTTCAAATAAATATATGGTTTAAATACTCAAATATGGTACACAACGTGTACCATACCATATAATAATTCCTCTTCGTCATCCAAGAATAGAACATGTGACTGGCATATAAACAAACAAGTACCACAAGCTTATGACAACTCATATATCGTGCACATATAATTAACTGCAACAGAACGGTTATTTATGTAGGTCTTTACTTATGTAATAAATAATCGTGGACAGTCCACTTTGGGACCCAGGTAGGTCAAGCATTAGTATGTGGATACATATACAGTGATAACAACACAAATACAGCGAGGAAAGGAGGAACAATTACATTATAGGAAAAAACCACAGAAATTGCCTAACCCTAACCCTGCCACAAAATATATGTTGTATGTCAATATAGTATGTCGATACATATACAGTGATAACAACACAAATACAGCGAGGAAAGGAGGAACAATTATATTATAGGAAAAAAAACCACATAAATTGCCTAACCCTAACCCTGCCACAAAATATATGTTGTATGTCAATATAGTATGTCGATACATATACAGTGATAACAACACAAATACAGCGAGGAAAGGAGGAACAATTATATTATAGGAAAAAAACCACAGAAATTGCCTAACCCTAACCCTGCCACAAAATATATGTAGTATGTCAATATAGTATGTCGATATATATACAGTGATAACAACACACATACAGCGAGGAAAGGAGGAACAATTATATTATAGGAAAAAAAACCACATAAATTGCCTAACCCTAACCCTGCCACAAAATATAAAATCTTACGATTGTTTGTTACTACTTAATTTTTTTTTAAAAGCGAAAACGAAAGGTTTTTCAACATGAAACCCCTAAAACGCAAATGGAATAAACCGCGCAGACTGTTCGACCTTTGGAAAATACTGGACAATCCCCGACACGCCTACGGGATACCCGGGGTTTACCCGGAACTCGTT
Source organism: Arion vulgaris (assembly GCA_020796225.1). Classification (NCBI taxonomy): domain Eukaryota; kingdom Metazoa; phylum Mollusca; class Gastropoda; order Stylommatophora; family Arionidae; genus Arion; species Arion vulgaris. Next base: position 8,864,755 of record CM036772.1, read on the forward strand.
GTTCAGGTCTTTTTGCGGCCGGCTAATGACAAAGTACCATGTAATATTCATATATATGGTAAAGTAGATTTACAAAATTATAAAAAAAGGTTTAATTAACCATTGTGTCGACTAACACACTTTATCCATCAATTATGTGGCCTTCTTTGCATGCAAGCTCATACGAGCAAGTGGTGTATGTAGTATGACAAGTAACATGACAATTAAAGTATTAGCGATGACTAAGACACTTCTCTGGCTGGAGTATGCTCTGAAGGGTAGGACCTGGCTCGAGGAGCAAGCAATGGACTAAATAACTACATTGGTCAACAATTCGCAGAATGACATTCATCTTCCGGGGCACATGAGTATGGATGACAATTAATAGAGCAGATAGTCTGCTGGTGCTGCTACCATATCAGACGGGAAAAGGTCAGTCGATGAATAGAGCTAACATTATGAACGTTCTAATAGAATGGCGAAACACGTAATAACAAAGTACTATAGTTTTATAAATTACAAAACAATGACAATATATAGCAACGTTTCGACCAACAAGGCCTTTATCAAGCAAACGAACAACAGGAGTGACGAATTTAAAAAAACACTAACATATGGACGACTATTGAAACGTTTGAATGTCTCCGTATGTAGTCGTCCATATGTTAGTGTTTTTTTTAATTCGTCACTCCTGTTGTTCGTTTGTTTGATAAAGGTCTTGTTGGTCGAAACGTAGCTGTATATTGTCCTTTTTTGTAATTTGTAAAACTACAGTACTTTCTTATTACGTATTTCGACAGGCAAATAGATTAACTGCAGTCTCATCTATATTCTAATAGAGTATGACCGCAGAGATAATTTTCATTTAATCCATGTCAATCGCTAGAACACAAGAGCTTGGATTGAAGATTGAAATGGCCAGAAAAGAACATCACAACAGGTATATGAATAGGTTCATCAATCAACATCAAATTGGCACGATTAGTCGTTGAATGCTGTTGGTGAGATAGCGAGGAGATTGAAACAGATAGAGACATGTCCGGAGGGCAATGACGATATTCCAACTGAAACTGAGACTTTGTGCATTAAAAAAAAAATCCGCTTCTCCTCTTCAGTGTCTCCTCAAGTGGATCCACTATAAGTTTGAAGTGTCTCGTTTTTTCTGAGGAAGATGCTCGAAACGGGTTTTTTGTTGTGTATTGCACAGTAAGATATCAGCAGCAGTGCACGAAATCCGTAGCACCGGCGAGGGTCCTGAAATAATTTAGAAGATGGGGAATATTTCGTCGAACTTTTATTGTTAATCTCTAATAAATGTTGCCCAGGCAACCGCTTTCCAGCGAGCTCTTTTCGATTCTGAGCAGCCAAGGGTTCTTCTACGTGTTGAACACAGACCTACATTTTATTGTTACTCTCCGATAGGACTAGGACGAGGAATTGTGGCCACTTGAATACTCTCAACTTCTGGCCAAAATCAAGGGTTAGGCAGAACACTTTGATCTTAGCAAAAAAAGACGAGAAACGAATCAGACAAGACACATTTATGGCCAATAACCAATACTTTATTAATTTGTTCCAATCTTTAAAATTATCTTCCTATGTGTGGTGAGTAAACTGGAGATTTCCATTCTTACAGTTACCTAACTTTGTGTGGTGAGTAAACTGGAGACTTCCAATCTTACAGTTACCTAACTTTGTGTGGTGTGTAAGCTGGAGACTTCCAGTCTTTAAAGTTACCCACCTATGTGAGGTACATAAACTGGAGACTTCCAATCTGTAAAGTTACCATCCTATGTGTGGTACATAAACTGGAGACTTCCAGTCTTTAAAGTTACCCACCTATGTGCGGTACATAAACTGGAGACTTACAATCTTGCAGTTACTTATCTATGTATAGTGTGTAAACTGGAGACTTGCAATCTTGCAGTTTGCTATCTATATATGGTTTATAAACTAGTGAGGAATCCCTAGTGTAAATGTACTTTGTCTATTTACTGGTCTTAATCATTGTCTTCGTTGCTTCCTCTAATGTTCATAAAACTCATTCTATACTTAGTAAGGTTTTCATGTTCTTACGGGTTTAAAGGGTTTTTAAGCCGAAGGTTTGACTTAATTGCACCGGGTTTTACCCCATATGGCTCGGTTCCTCTCCGCAGAAATGGCACGGCACCTGCCGAGAGTACTGCACAACGCACGAACTCCGTAGCTCCAGCAACAATCCTAGGGGTCTCTGGAAAATACCCCACGGGGAGAGAGCCGGTTATATTTGGTACGAGAGGCGTGCACCTAACCTATACGCTACAGCGAACTCTATGTTGAAAATGAAGCACATAATTTAATTATAATTTGGTTGTGCCTATCCTACTTGTCGCATGATTCTCACGGGAAAGCAAAATGTACACGTTCTCGTCTCAAAACAAACAGTTTAATATGAATGGTCAACTTACTAGATAAGAACGAAAACAAACAAAGAAAAACTGACCTGCGAACTGGAAGAAAGCACTGTAGCCTGGCCCTCCAAAAAAAACTCGACAGCAAAACACAATTTCACGTGACAATCATGTGATTAGTTGCTGAAGAAATGATACACGTCGACGTAAGTATGAGCATCCGTTTGATCAAATATGACGAATTCAAATAATTTCGTCTCTTCTCCAATCCTGTTGTGCCTCACAGTGTCGGGATAAGAAGAATATTAAAACAATAAGTGTGTTATATTAGATCTTTTTACGGAACTAAATTAAGGTGGGGAAATTTGAACTTCCTTTTCTTGAAGTATAATCCTATCTTACTTTTAGGATCATACTTCTCTGTGGGGTAGGGCAGGAGATGGTAGGGATAGTACCTCACGGTGAGAGGCAGTCGCGTCCTTTTTAGGGCGGCCTAGAGCCTATTTGGTTCCCCACTCCTGCCCAGCTCACGTATGGCTCCTCGAATCTGCTTGTGTATAGCAGCGCCACCCCCTGGGCAACGACTTCGACTAACCGGCGAAACTACGTAGAGCAAAACTCGAAGGAAGTCTCTCCTCTACAGTACACAAGGCTGCCGGCAGAAAAGGCGGAAGATTGACAATGTCAACAACGGCTTCGAAGGCGGGAAGCTAGAACAACCTGGTATCGGTCTCAGGGCACACCAGAGATCATCATGGTTAAGTGACCAGAACCAATCAGAAAGCAATGACAAACTACTGATTGTTTGTTGCCAAGAACTTGATGCAGAACATGAAATTAACTAAAACTAAAAGATCTGATGGCGTATTCGCCAGTCCAGTCAGACCAATTCTGCGAACTGGGGAAGAGAAAGATGGCAGATCAAGTACAAGTAAATGTGATGACGGCCAAAAGCCTGTCTTACTGCGGGAAGACATGTCATTGGACTACGGAAGAAATTGAGAATAGGAACATGGAATGTAAGGAGTCTTTACCGTGGCAAACTCCACATGATTTGCAATGAGATGGAGAGAACGAAAACACATATACTTGGAATAACCGAGCACATATGGGCTGGCCAGGGACACTTTAAAACCTCAACAGGTGACACAGTAATATATCAGGAAGGCAAAAGTGGACAGAGTGGAGTTGGTTTCATTTTGCAAAGAAAACATTCACAACACTACTCGGTTACAATCCTATCGATGACCGACTCATCATGATGAGATTACAAACAAAAAGCATAAAGATCACAATAATACAAGCATACGCCCCAACAACCACAGCTCCTGATGACGAGATCGACGAATTCTATACAAATTTTCAAGGAGCAATAGATAAAGTTGGCAAAAGAGACATCCTGATCGTAATAGCGATTTCAACGCCAAGGTTGGCAAGGAAACAGCTGAAGAAGAGGAAAAGCTAAAAGGTCTTTTCAGTATAGGACAACGAAACGAAAGAGGCACAAAACTAATTGAATTCTGCCTAGAAAATAATCTCTCCATTACGAACACTCTAAGCAGGCAACATCCAAGAAGACTATACACCTGGACCTCACCAGATGGCAACACCAGAAACCAAATAGATTACATCTTGGTCCAAAGAAGATGGATAACAGATATTCTATCAGTAAAGACACTACCCGGAGCAGACTGTGACTCCAACCATGAACTGCTGGTGGCAGAGTTTAAATTAAGACTAAAGACAACAAAGAAAGCAGCTGGCCCTATACGTTTTGATACAAATGTCATTCCGCTAGAATACAACATAGAAATACAAAACAAATTTGACATACTTATGGCGGCTCAAGAAGACATGACACCTGACGAACTGGCAACACAGGCAAGAGATATATTACTCTCCACCACACAAAACATCATAAAAACTGCTCAAGAGAAGTCAAGAAAGAATTCCGAAAAGACAAGAAACAACACATAGTCAACTCATGCAATAAAATTGATGAATTAAGAAAACAAGGGGAAAGAGAGAAATGTACAACGACATTAATATAATGACACATGACTTCAGTCCATCAATACAAGTCATAAACGATAACAATGGCAAAACATTAACAGAAAAGAAAGATGTACTAGAAAGATGGCGTGAGTACTGCAGAAACATGTATGAAGACACATCTAAAAATCCACATAAGATAATAACAGAAAGCGAAGAGACAGAACCTGAGCCCATGTTGGATGAAGTGCGCCTGGCCATCAAAAGCCTGAAGAGTGGGAAGTCACCAGGGTGCGATGATATACCAGCGGAATTGATTCAAGCAGGTGGGGAGGCCAGTGTTCGGGTATATCATAAATTGTGCACAAAGATATGGAATATCTCCTCCTGGCCAAAGGAATGGAAAAGATCAGTATTTATACCTATTCCAAAGAAGGAAACCTGAAACTATGCACCAACTACAGAACTATTGCTCTTATAAGTCATGCCAGCAAAATCCTACTAAGAAATATAATGAAGAGGATGGAACAAAGATTAGAAGATGAAATACACTAAACACAAGCAGGTTTCGGAAGAGGTAGAGGCACTAGAGACCATATTTGTAACATGAGACTCATTATCGAGAAATGCAGAGAATACAACATAGACCTGTATGCATGTTTCATAGACTATAACAAGGCTTTCGACCATATACAACACCAGAAAATGTGGAACATCATGAAAGACATGCACTTTCCAACACACATAATACAACTCATAGAATCTCTATGCCACGAACAACAGGCAACCATTAAAATAGGAGGGGAAATAGCTGAATGGTTCGTGATTCAAAACGCGGTACGACAGGGATGTATTTTGTCCCCATACTTATTCAACATATATGCGAAGAACATCATGAGGAATGTAAAAGACGATGCCAACTATGTGAGTTACGACCCTCTCACTATAGGCGGCAAATGCATACAAGAGCTTAGATACGCAGACAATACAGTATTATTATCCATCAGCAAAGAAGGTTTGGAAAACCTAATCATGACGACAAAGAAACATAGTGAAGACCAACATCTATATTTGAATACACAAAAACAAAAATCATGTCAACTGACAAAGCAAAAGGCTCACCTAAAATCCAAATAAACAATGAAGAACTCCAATGTGTAGAGAGCTACGAATATCTGGGCTCAATAATTAACAATAACGGTGACTGCTCCAAAGAGATCTCAAGAAGATT